>VZQC01001118.1:1432317-1584244 GCA_009823505.1 Rhizomys pruinosus | reverse complement strand
GAAGAGGAGGCGTGGTAGATTGTAAGGGCTATGGAGAGATAGGGGTGAATCATGAGACTACAGGAATATAGTCTGGACTCCTGATTGATCAACATGCCTGTGCATACAAGCTTCTCCAACTGGTCTATGGGAACCTTGGGTTGTTCAAAATTTGGACATAGATACTTGCAAAATGCACCAATTACCTAATTGTATGACATACTGAGTAACAATGTTATCTGCAATGTTATCTGCAAACAACTGTGTCATTATATTGTAGAATCCCTTAAAAATAAAAAAATAAAATTTTAAAGAAAGATCTACTAGGGACTGAGGTGGGCAAGTCTACATCCAGATGTCTCCTGTTAGATTACCATGCAGGCAGAGATTATCGCCAACTGTATCTGAAAGTGGCAAGACTGACCCCTAAATCCTATTCAGAATCCTTGTGTGGGCTCAAGCTTCACAGACCTATTACTTAAAACATGGGAGGGAGGGGAGTGACACACTCTGGGGCTGGCAGCAGAGGATACAGTGGCAGGATCTAGGTCATCGGGTTCATATTTAAGTCTACAAAGTGATAGAGCTGGTGAAATTGTTACTTTTCCCTATTTGGTCTGAGCAGCAGTGAGGCTTTGCAATTTCCCATATGGCTCCCAAAGGTCCTATACAGAAACCCTGGTCTGTGATGGCTATCAAACAAATATATTGATGATGTTGAGGAAAATGAATGGAAGACTTTATCCCCATCTTGTTGGCCAATCTTGAGCTGAATTTTGAAGGAGGAACAGAAATTTTCAGACGTAAAAGTTAATAGAAAGGATATTTCAGATAGCTGGAAATATGTGCAGAGACTCAGAGGTATGCCCTAAAGCTATAAAGTCTAACTACAAAGCATTTTAATTGCAAGAACTTTTTGTTCAGATCTATTCCCTAAATAATGTGTAACACAAAGAGCATTTTAGTTTATAAATATCTCAGTTTTATAGTCTCCAAAAGAAAAATTACTGTCAGTGGCACTTAATTTTTGTGTGTAATTTATTTGGCTTAAGTTTCCTCTACAATATTCATTTACTTGTATTTTACAGGTTGGCTGTAAGGAGAAATACAGATCAATGAGAATACCATGTGATATGTCATTCTGGTGACCTGTGGCATTACTCCAATTAACTAGCCAAGCAGCGGAGATTCTCCAAGTCAAATGAGAGAAATGTAACACAATGAGCATCTATATTGCCAATAGGGGAAAAATCTAATCCAAGTTACATCAGGTCTATTATGAGCTTCGGGGGAAATCAATTCTTTAGATGATCATATCCAAGAAACCAAATCATCTTTACTCAGTACCAGCTGCTATAGCCCATAATATGTCATGTCATAAAGAACACTTCTAAAATTGTTGCAACTACATCCAATTTTTCTGTCTCTTCTTTCCAGGGCAGAAATATTTGCAGCAGGGAAGGAATCATAAGACTATGAAGTGGCAGCCTAGAAAACAGTTTTCTAGACACAATATGTAATGTGGAAGAGGTTTATCTGAGTTTTAATGCGTTCCCGTGCTGATCCTTTGTTGGGGCTTTAAGTGATGCTATAAGCTATGCCAACAGCACCAGTTTATCATCAAACCATCAAGTTGTGACTGTGGTCACACCACTAAAGGTCATGAAGAAAACAAGTGACAATTTCAACTACCAAATATATGATTTCCAAGTGGAGATTTTCAATCCAAAGCTCTATGTGCTTGTAACTCCAGCTGCAAAAATGAAGTTACATGGCCTGACTTGAGCTTATTTCTTTCAATGTTTTATAATTCTGCTATTGTGCATTTGTTCCTTCCTCCCTTTGTGTTAACCTGACCTGAGGGAGATCTAGATATCTCCCTCATGCTTATATGCAGTGGACCAAGTCTGCATTTAGGCTTCAAGTATCACTCCATTCTACTTCCCGGTGTTCTAATTCAATCCTTAACTTTTCATCTGGCTTACTGAAGTGACCTTGTAAGCAGGTTACAGCTCTCCTTCTTGCTCATTTACAATTCCTTCTTCAATGAAGCCAGAAAGATGTTTTTAAAATGAGTATTAGATCAAGGCACATTAGTTCTTAAAACTATTAAATGACTCCTCCTTGCTTTTTAAAATTGTTTTAGTTTTATTTTATGTGTATGAATGTATTGCCTGCATGTATATAAGCGCACCCATTTTGTACAATGCCCGTGGAGGTAAGAAGAGAGCATTGGATCCCCTAGAACTGAATTTGGAACTGTGGTTAGCCATCATGTGGGTGCTGGAATTCGAACCCAGGTTGTCTGCAAGAGTAGCCAGTGCTCTTAACCACTGAGCCATCTCTCCAGCCCCAACTTCTCCTTGCTTCTAAGAAAAAATACCAAATCCATAACACAGGATCCATTTAGACATTTCATGACCTGTCCCTGTTTCAGTCTTTAGTCTGATTTTTGTTATTTCTTCTTGTCTGCTCCATTTAGGGTTCATTTGTTGTTGTTTCTCAAGTATTTTTAGCTGCAGTGCTAGATCATTCACTTGTGCTCTTTCTGTTTTTTTTAATGTAGGCACTTAGAGCTATAAACTTCCCCCTTAGGACTGCTTTTAAAGTGTCCCATAGGTTTTGCTGTGTTGTATTATCATCATCATTCAGTTCTATGAATGTTTTTATTTCTTTCTTTATCTCTTCCTTGACCCATTCATTATTCAGGAGAGTGTTGTTTAGTCTCCATGTGTTCTTGTAGGTGGTAGGGCTTATCCTGGTGTTGATATTGAGTTTTATTGCCCTGTGGTCTGATACAATGCATGAGAATATTTCAATCTTTTCGTATTTGTTGAGTTTTTTCCTGTGTCCCAGTATATGGTCTATTTTGGACAATATTCCATGGGGTGCTGAGTACAAAGTGTATTCTCTTGTGTTTGGGTAGAATATTCAATAGATGTCTGTGAGGTCCATTTGGTGTATTGTATCATTCAGTTCAGATGTCTCTCTGTTTATTCTTTGTCCTGTTGATCTGTCTAAAGGTCTTAGTGGGGTATTGAAGTCTCCTACTATGAGTATACTGGGGTTAATCTGTGCCTTGAGATCCTGAAGAATTGTCTTTATAAAGTTTGGTGCACTGGAGTTTGGTGCACATATATTCATGATTGTGAGATCTTCATCGTCAATTGTTCCTTTAATAAAGATGTAATGGCCCTCTTTGTCTCTTTTGATTTCATTTGCTTTGAAGTCTATTTTGTCTGATATTAGAATAGCAACACCTGCTTTCTTTTTAGTACCATTTGCTTGGAATATTTTCTTCCATCCCTTCACCTTAAGTTGGTGCCTATCCTTGAAATTGAGATGGGTTTCTTGTAGACAGCATATAGATGGATTTTGTTTCCTAATCCATTCTCCCAGTCTATGTCTTTTGATTGGGGAGTTTAGCCCATTAATATTTAAGGTTATAATTGAAAGATGGATGTTGCTTCCTTTCACCTTATTATCCATTTGGACTTTTAGTCTCTGATTCTACTCCTATGGTTATGTTTTTATTAGTTTCTTTTCCTAGGTGCTTGAGGATAGTTGCTCCTCTCTTCTGGTCTTTGAATTGCTTCAAGTATTTTCTGAAGAGTTGGTTTTCTGGACATGAATTCTATCATCTTGTTTATGTCATGGACGATTTTTCCCTCTCCAACTATAATTGACATTTTTGCTGGGTAAAGTATTCTGGGTTGACATCCATATTCCTTTAACCTGGGAATGCTTTGCTCCATGTTCTTGCTTTCATGGTTTGTGCTGAGAAGTCAGTTGTAATTCTGATGGGTTTCCCTTTGTATGTGACTTGTTTTTCTTTTGTAGCCTTCAGAATTTTGTCTTTGTTTTAGGCGTCTAGCATTTTTATTTTTTTATTTTATTTATTTATTCATTTTTATTTTTTTATTTTTTTGGTCTTTTCAAGACAGGGTCTTCCTGTAGCCCCAGCTGTCCTGGAACTTGCTCTGTAGTAATATGTCATGGGGAGTTTCTTTTCTGATCTTGTCTATTTGGAGTCCTATGTGCTTCATGTATTTGTATGGGTTTGTCTATTTTTAGTTTGGGGAAATTTTCATCTATTATTCTGTTGAAGATCTGATCAACACTATTCTCTTGAGATTCTTCTCCTTCCTCTATTCCTATGATGCAGAGGTTTAATCTTTTCATAGCGTCCCATATTTCCTGGTTGTTTCACTTTTGTGTATTTTTGAATTTTTCATATTGTTTATTTGAGCTTTTTAGTTGTTCTGTCTTATCTTCCAGATCTGATATTCTCTGCTCTGCTTCCTCCATTCTATTTCTGAGGCTTTTTCCTTTCCTTTCTTCTTGATTGGATGAATGCTCTATTTCCTTTTTCATTTCATCCTGTCATTTCTTTAGTATTTCCATTTCCTTTTTGAGCTTCTCAGTCTCTTCTTGGTCTGGAGTTTGTCATTCTCTTTCTTTAGTTCTTTCCGAAGTTTGTCATTGTATCCCTCTAGGTCCTTTTTGAGTTTTTCATTCTCTCTGCTTAGTTCTCTGACTTCTTTATTTTCTTTAATTTCTCTGCATAGGTCTGCAATTATTCCTCTAAGATCTGTTTCTTGGTTCACCTCCAGGGGGATCCCATTGTAGATGTCTCCTACAGGGTCGGTAGAGCTTGCTGTGGAATTATCCTGTGCCTTTCCCATGTTGTGCCTTCGTTGAGTCCCTGGCATGTGGGTTTCCTTTTTTTTTTTTTTTTTGGCCTGGATTCTGATCCCAATCACAAATGTCTTTTCATTGTGTTGAAGGCTTGCTTTGCTTGCCTCCTTCAGATGCCTCCCTTTTTTTTTCTCCTCCTTGTTTATGGAGTGTTGACTTGTCTAGGTTTCAGGCTTTCAATTTTGTTTATATATTGGATATTGGAAATCTAAGTCACTCTTCCCTTCCTGTTCTGAAGGTTCTCCCCCCAAAACTCCACTTGGATACCCTCTTACTCTCTCCTCAATTCCAGTTGGGGGGGGATGCCTGACAGCCTGCCCCAGTACCTGTCTGGAATGGCACCGGGCTCTTACCTGTGCCCAAGGTGGTCTTAGCAAGCAAGGCCTGAACCTGAGCCCCCCACACAGGAGCTCACTATGGCACCAGAGCCAGCTGCAAGGGGGAAGGGCCTGCTTCTTGTATTTGTATAGGTATGTCTTTCTTCAATTTGGGGAAATTTTCTTCTATAATTCTATAAATCATATAATTATACATAATTCTATAATCTATAATTTATTTGCCTTTTTAAGACAGGGTCTCCTTGTAATCCTAGCTGTCCTGGAACTCACTATGTAGACCAAGCTAGTCTTGAGCTCACAAAGATCCACCTCCTTCTGCCTCCCAAGTACAATTTGGCCATTTGTCAGAAAATGCAGGGGAAATCAGAGTCACTCTTTGGAGTTCTTAGTCTCATTCATAAAAGAAATTTAGAATGAACTCAAATAGAAACTTGAGGACTTTTTTAGGGTTTAAAAGATAAACCCTCAGGGTAGGCAATCTGCAAATCTCAGTAGCTGCCTGGTGGAGGAGAATGAGGAGAGAAGGGAAAATACATGCTCTTCAAGGCAGCATCTCCAAGACACATGGCAGAATAGGGTTGCAGGGCAGGAAGGGAGACTTTACAGAAAGAGTAAGGAAGCCCTGTATGTTGGAGAAGCCTATAGTGGAAAACATGCTTAGAAAAGAGACAGATGAGAAGAGGTTATGCATTTCTGAAGTTTAGAAAAGTGGGAAGACTTACAAAGCAGCATGGACTCAGCCTGGTAAGCTACTGTGTGCAAGGTGGGGATTCTGAGAAGAAAAGGTACATTATTGCATTAAAGGGATCATTATTATGCCTATCTCTTTCTCATGGCTTGAAGGTGAACCCGCCTTCTTAGGGATGGCCCTTTGGCTAGGTAATTAATTTGGCCCAACCGAAATGCTAGATCTCCACCCAGACAAGAGGTTCTATTATCTTGAGTAGAAGTTCTCTCTCTCTCTCTCTCTCTCTCTCTCTCTCTCTCTCTCTCAAACAGGGTCTCCCTGTAGCCCCAGCTGTCCTGGAACTCACCATGTAGACCAAGCTGGCCTTGAACTCACAGGTATCCACCTGCCTCTTAATGGGCCTTCTCTTATACTGTAACAGTTGCTGAAGGACCACCCTCTCACCTGTATTTTTCTATGTATTTTCAGGTATCCTATCACAACCTTTGTAAATTTACAAAGCTCTTCTCTCTATTTGGAATAGTCTATTTTTTCTTCTTCTGAATGTCTTTCATTGTGTCACATAAGGACACAGTTTCCAATCCACCATTTTACCAGGTTGACTCAATTGCTACCATTGCAGAGTTCTGTCTCCTGAAAACATGATTTCCATTCACATTTTTGTTTTTATTTCCTGATTCAATTTTCACAATATATCTATGTCTCTGGAAATCTGGATCATGAGCATCGTTATTCCACATCAGGGTGCCCCTCTGACATTCTGAAGTCTAGTTCTGTGTCCACATCTGTACCTCATAATACTGTCACTTTGTATTGTATTTGTTGTACTTTTATATGTTCTTGATTTGGACCATTGTATAATATCATACATGGTTGATTATTTGAACCAGAAAGGAAGCAGATGAATTCTTAATCTCTCCTAAAATGCTTTGAGAATGAAAATAGGTAAGTTTGGTAGGCAAATGGCCTGGTTCAAGTGGGTACCATTCGATACCTCAAACAAATTTTTTTGTTGTTGTTGGAGTGGCACTAGATCCATCCATTACATAATCTATAATCCAGGTAATTTCTAAGCAAAAGTGACATCACATTTTTATTTATTTGGCAGATATTCATCACACGTCTGGTGTACTTGAGATACTCTGCTAGAGCTAGGACACAGAAAGACTTGAAATAAATGCTCCACTATGAGGAGAGCAAAGAAGAATGTGAATGATGTGCATTGTGCTGATAGAATCCTTCAGGGGAAGGCGAGCAAACCAGATGGAGGAAACTGGAGTTGGAATTGAGTTATGAAGTTAATGGCAAAAATAGAGAAATAAATTTCCCCAAATTAAAGAAAAAAGAAGCACAGAAATCATGCCATGTGCTGACTTAGAAGTGAAAAACTTATACCACTGCAGACTGTAGCAGTAGTTTAAGTTCTGTGACTGGATACCTGGTTTTAAATCAGTATAATAGCCATTGACCATTTATATTTGGACAAATGACTTTCCCTGTAAGCCCAATTTTTTCTATCTATAAATTACATTAAATTTAATTTTATGACGATTAAATAAAAGTTTATGTAGAAGAATGTTTCCCCAAATTTCTCATGTGAGACTCACAACAGAAAGACTGCATCAGAAAACTGACTGAAATGGTGAATCAGGAGGGGTGAGAGGGTTGGGAGAGGGACACGGGTCTATATTCCATTAATGTATATTTAAATGACATGAGTTCAACAAGTATCCAATTTTGCCCAAACTCAATCTACAAATTACATGGTATTTTAGGACTTAGTAAAAGTAAAAATGTCAATATTAAACAACATTTGTTTAAAAGTTTTAATAAAAACAGTAATACATCTAAGGTAATTGGAAATATAAATTGTTGTCCACATCTGTTTTACTTAAAACCTGTATAACAATAACTTTGGGATTAACATATACAAATGTTCTCTATAATTTTTGTGTTATACAGTATCCTCTTGTAACATTCTCTTTTACCTGTAGGATAATTTAACTTAAGGAATTAAGTTTGCTTCCCAAATTAACAACATACAGTCACCCAAAACAACTTGGATAAATTCAATGAAATTTACATCTTGATTCCTGCCTATAGGTGTGTGTACTACAACTGCCTTTGACTCATCAGTCAAAAAAATAAATAAATAAAAACCTAAGATAAAATTAGGGGGATACAGTTATATATTAAACCTTTTTGTCAAAAACTTTTCAATTTAATCTTAAAACTAACTATGGGATTAAATTATATAATAAATATATCTCATTGCTTCATTAGTAGGATTGAAAGGTTATTCCTGGACAAACTGTCAGCCCATGAAAGGAAACAGCCAGAACTGATCAGAGTCCAAAATGACATCTCCAGAGAAAGTAGACTGCTTTGCTTCTCATCCACCAGTGCCCCTTTTCTAAGCCTAGGGAACAATCTGAAGAAGAGGGGGTGTGGTAGAATGTTGTGATTGGGGTGAATGGTAAAACTACAGCGATATAGACTGGACACTTATTTGATCAATTTGATTGTACATACAAGCCCCTCCAGCTGCATGGTGGGAGCCTTGGGCTGTGTGGGTTTGGGCACAACTGCTTGCAAATTGGTTTTACGTGAAGGATGCTTGTACTCATAAAAAAAAAAAAAAAGAGCTACATATTGAAAAGCCTTTAAAGCAGGTTTTCATGCCAGGCCTGAAGAAGGCCAAGAGCTTGGAGGAAGATAGTCATTAAAATTCACTCTGTAAGGTTTGCAGTTTAAAATGGTATACTTAAAAATAACATATATTTATATAGAGAGGTATTTCAGTAGAGATTTATACAGAAATACAAAATAAACCATATAAGTTAATGGACTTCAGATATTCATCCATTTCTTCTAGGTTTTCAAACTTAGTAGAGTACAAGGAGACCTTCCAACTCAAAATACCCTCAAAAACAATAAAATACCTAGGAACAAACCTAACCAAAGACACCAAGGATCTCTACAACAAAAATTTTAAACCCCTGAAGAAGGAAATTGAGGAAGACATCAGAAGATGGAAAAACCTCCCATGCTCATGGATTGGGAAAATAAATATAGTAAAAATGTCCATTCTACCCAAACTCTTGTACAGATTTAATGCAATCCCAATCAAAATCCCCAAGAGCTTCTTCACAGGCTTGGGAAAAAAAATCCTCAATTTCATTTGGAAAAACAAAAGACCCTGAATAGCCAAAGCAACCCTAAGTGAAAAGAGCAATACAGGGGGGAGCTCTATACCAGATTTCAAACTATACTACAGGGACATAGTCATAAAAACAGCTTGGTACTGGTACAAAAACAGACCAGTTGACCAATGGAACAAAACTGAAGATCCAAACCTGAGCACATACAATTTCAGCCACCTCATATTTGACAAGGGGGCCAAGAAGACACAAGGGAGGATAGACAGCATCTTCAGTAAGTGGTGTTGGCAAAACTGGATCACCACCTGTAGAAGAATGAAATTAAACCCCTACCTTTTGCCCTGTACAAAAATCAATTCCAAATGGATCAAAGACCTCAACGTGAAACCCAAAACTCTGAAGAAGATACAAGAAAAACTTGGCAGCAGACTACAAGACACAGGCGTAGGAAAAGACTTCCTAAATCATACAGCAGCTACACAAGAAATAAGATCAACAACTGACAAATGGGACCTCATTAAACTCCAAAGCTTCTGTACACCAAAAGAAACAATAAAGGAGGTGAAGAGAAAACCCACAGACTGGGAGGAAACCTTCACTGCAGATACATCTGACAAAGCATTAATTTCCAGAGTAGACAAGCTACTCAGAAAACAAAGAATAAAACAAATGAATCACTCAAAAGATGGAGAAAAGAACTGAACAGAGACTTCACTGAGGAGGAATTAGAGATGGCCAAGAAACATCTCAAAAACTGTTCAACATCACTAATAATTAGGGAAATGCAAATTAATACCACTCTAAGATATCATCTCACTCTGATAAGACTGGCCAGGATCAAGAAAACAAATGATATCAAGTGACAGAGAGGTTGTGGGGAAAGGGGAACACTCATCCATTGCTGGTGGGATTGTAAACTTGTACAGCCACTATGGAAAGGAGTGTGGAGAAACCTTGGAAGACTCAAAATGAGCTTGCCATTTGACCCAGTCATACCACTCCTCGGTATATACACAAGACTCATCTTACTACAGAAATACATACACTATATTTATTGCATACATACTGCTATATTTATTGCAGCTCTGTTCACAATAGCAAAAAGCTGGAACCAACCCAAATGCCCCTCAACTGATGAGTGGATAGAGAAAATGTGGTACATGTACACAATAGAGTTCTATGCAGTGGTAAAGAAAGACAACATCATGAACTTTGCAGCTAAATGGATGGAGCTAGAAGATATTATATTAAGTGAAGTAACACAGTCCCAGAAAAACAAACAACAAATGATATCCCTCATCTGCTGATGCTGGCACCAATAACCCAGTTGTAAATAACTCTTGTGGAGAGGTATGCATATTAAAAGAACAACAACATAAAGACCGCATCAGAAAACTGACTGAAATGGTGAATCGGGAGGGGTGGGAGGGGCGGGAAGGGGCCACGGGTCTATATTCTATTAATGTATATTTAATTGACATGAGTTCAACAAGTATCCAATTTTGCCCAGACTCTGTCTACAGGTTACATGGTGTTTTAGGACTTAGTAAAAGTAAATATGTGTATATTAAGCCACATTGGTTTAAAGGTTCTGATAAAAATGGTAATGCACCTTAGTTAATTGGAAATATAAATTGTTGTCGTCCACATTTGTTTTACTTAAAATCTGTATAACAATAACTTTGGGATTGACACATACAAATGTTCTCTATAATTTTTCTGCTGTACAGTATCATCTTGTAGCATTCTCTTTTACCTGTAGGATGATTTAACTTAAGAAATTAAGTTTGCTTCCCAAGTTAACAACATACAGTCACCCAAAACAGCTTGGGTGAATTTGATGAAATCTGCGCCTTGATTCCTGCCTATAGGTATGTGTACTACAACTGCCTTTTTGAGACTCATGGGTCAAAAAACAAAAATAAAAAATAAAAAGTGGGGATGCAGATTTATATGAAAACTTTTTGTCAAAAACTTTGCAATTCAAATCTTAAAACTAACCATGGGAAAAGATTTGTATATTCCAACAGGTCAAAATATCACCAACTTAATGGCTGAGAAAGAAAAGATACAGGTTTGCATTGAGTAGGATGTACCAAAAAGTGGCAACGGAAAGGCTGACCCGTCTGAACATTCAAAGGAAGAAAAGCCTCAGATTGCCATAAACATCGAACCCCTCTGTGGATCCTACATGTAACAACTAGTTATAATGAGTCCTAATGAAACTTACCTTCTAGGTGCCACAAAGGTTCTGATATGAGAGACTTCCTTGCCTTCCCACCCATAGAACAAGGAGAAATATGACAATGATGAGGTCGCTCCCCAACTGTAAATTGGAGACAACTATTATAGAGGTAATCTCTTATAAAACCGGTAAAACTGCCTTCTTTAATTGACTAATAGACATAGGAACTGTGAAAAGGATTATTCTCTATTCAGAACCAAATATAATACTAAAGTCTCCTTAAGCTATGCACTTAAGCAAAATATATTAATAGAGGAGAGCTCTGATATCAGCAATGGATTATTCTGCCAAGGAGATGTTGGCCAGGGGATCCAAGCCCCCCCCCCAAAAGGTAAAGGCTTCTTGCCTGTAAACTGGGATACCTGCAAGAAGAGAGGCGATAAGGCCCTGCTGTCGAAGACCTGATGTAAGCATGGGAAAGATGTATTAAGACTGCACTTGCAAGTGTACAGTTGGTCTCTGGTATACCAGAAAGTGTTACCAAAGGCCACTAAACCAATAAAGCAAATATAGGTCTCCTTGAGTCAAGCAAGACTCCTCTGTCAGCACCAGCTACACCTCACCTCCCTGGAAATACTGTGCAGCAGTGGCAGCCATATGCCTGTATATCCCAAATCTAATTGGCTGGAGAAAAAGAATGACAAACTCCAGAAGGAAATAGAAATACTAAAAAGATCCCATGCTGAAATGAAAGGGAAATAAACCAGCAAAACAAGGAGCTACAAGAAGAGAATGACAAGCTCCAAAAGGAAGTGAAAATACTAAAGAAATCACAGGATAAAATGAAAAAGGAAACTGAACACGTATCCAATCAACAGGAAAGGATGGGAGAAAGCCTCAAAAGCAGATTGGACAAAGCAGAAAATAAACTATCATACCTGGAAGATAGCAAAGAAAAACTAGAAAGCTCAAACAAAGATTATGAAAAATTTACAAAAACAAGAGTGGAACAATCGGGAAATTTGGGACATTATGAAAAAAACCACAGGGCTGGAGAGATGGCTCAGCAGTTAAAGGCATCAATTGCTCTTGCAGAGGACCCAGGTTTGATTCCCAGCACCCACACGGCAGCTAAGAACCGTCTTTAACTCCAGTTCCAGGGAAATCCAACACCCTCTTCTGACCTCCGAGGCATTGCACGACATGGGTGCACCAACCTTATATGTATACAGTACACTCATACACATAAAAAACAATAAATAAATAAATAAACCAAACCTCTGCATCATAGGGATAGAGGAACGAGAAGAATCCCACGACAACAGTGTTGATCAGATCTTCAACATAATAACATGAGAAAATTTCCCTAAACTGAAAAGAGACAAACCCATACAAGTACAAGAAGCACATAGAACTCCAAATAGACAAGATCAGAAAAGAAATTCCACACGCCATATCATAGTTAAAACACTAGACTCCCAAAACAAAGACAAGATACTGAAAGCCACAAGAGAAAAACAGCAAGTTACATATAAAGGAAAACCAATCAGAATTGCAGCTGACTTCTCAGTGCAAATGATGAAAGCCAAAAGAACACGGACTAATGTAGTCCCAGAGCTAAATGACTTTAGATGCCGACCCTTCAGAAAATACTCAAAGTAATTCAAAGGACAGAGGAAAGGAGCACCTATCCCCAAGCAGCTAGAGAGAGAAATTAATAAAAGTATAACTGTGAAAATACAAACCTAGACCAAGAATGCAAACAGAAAATAAGGTGAAAGGAAGAAATACATAGCTCTCAATAATAACCTTAAATATTAACGGTCTAAACTCCTCAATCAAAATACATAGACTGGGAGAATGGATTAGGAAAGAATCCATCTATATGCTGTCTACAAGAAATCCATCTCACCCTCAAGGACAGGCATCAACTTAAAGTGAAAGGACCGGAAAGGTTATTCCAGGCAAATAGTACCAAAAAGCAAGCAGGAGTTGCCATCTAATATCAGACAAAATAGTGATGTATTAAATGCACAAAACTTCAATAAAAGATTTTTTAAAAGACATTTAAAGATGACCTACAACTGGAAAGCAGAAGAAGGTGTCAGATCCCCTGGAACAGGAGTTACAGAAGGTTATTAGCTGCAATGTGGGTGCTGGGAATCAAATTCAGGTCCTCTGTAAAAGCAGCCAGTGCTCTTAACTGCTGAGCCATCTGAGATCATGGGTCAAAAAACAACAACTTTCAACTTATTGGTTTTACGTGAGGATGCTTGTATCATAAAAAAAAAAAAAAGAGCTACATATTGAAAAGCCTTTAAAGCAGGTTTTCATGCCAGGCCTGAAGAAGGCCAAGAGCTTGGAGGAAGAAGTCATTAAAATTCACTCTGTAAGGTTTGCAGTTTAAAATGGTAATACTTAACTAAAATAAACATAATTATATAGAAGGTATTTCAGTAGAGATTTATACAGAAATACAAAATAAACCATATAAGTTAATGGACTTCAGATAGTCACCATTTCTTCTAGGTTTCAAACTTAGTAGAGTACAAGGAGACCTTCCAGACTCAAAATTCCCTCAAAAAACAATAAAATACCTAGAAACAAAACCTAACAAAGACACCAAGGATCTCTACAACAAAAATTTTAAACCCCTGAAGAAAAGGATTGAGAACATCAGAAGATGGAAAAAACCTCCCCTGCTCATGGATTGGAAAATAAAAATAGTAAAAATGTCCATTCTACCCAAACTCTTGTAAGATTTAATGCAATCCCAATCAAAATCCCCAAGAGCTCTTCTTCACAGGCTTGGAAAAAAATCCCTCAATTTCATTTGGAAACAAAAGACCCTGATAGCCAAAGCACCCTAAGTGAAAAGAGCATACAGGGGGGAGCTTCTATACCAGATTTCAAACTATGCTACAGGACATAGTCATACAAACAGCTTGGTACTGGTACAAAAAACAGACCATTTCCAATGGAACAAAACTGAAGATCCAAACTGAGCACATACAATTTCAGCCACCATAATTTGACAAGGGGCCAAGAAGACACAAGGGAGGATAGACAGCATCTTCAGTAAGTGGTGTTTGGCAAAACTGGATCACCCACCTGTAGAAGAATGAAATTAACCCCTACCTTTTGCCCTGTACAAAAATCAATTCCAAATGGATCAAAGACCTCAACGTGAAACCCAAAACTCTGAGAGAGAAGATAACAAGAAAAACTTGGCAGCAGACTACAGACACAGGCGTAGGAAAAGACTATCCTAAATCAAACAGCAGTCACACAAGAAATAAGATCAACAACTGACAATGGGACCTCATTAAACTCCAAACTTCTGTAAACCAAAAGAAACAATCAAGGAGGTGGTGAAGAGATAAAACCACAGACTGGGAGGAAACCTCACTGCAGATACATCTGACAAAGATTAATTTCCAGAGTAGACAAGCTACTCAGAAAACAAAGAATAATAAAACAATGAATCACTCAAAAGATGGAGAAAGAACTGAACAGAGACTTCACTGAGGAGGAATTAGAGATGCCAGAAACATCTCAAAACTGTTCAAGTCACTAATAATTAGGGAAATGCAAATTAATACCACTCTAAGATATCATCTCACTCTGATAAGAACTGGCCAGGATCAAGAAAACAAATGATATCAAGTGACAGAGAGGTGGTGGGGAAAGGGGAACACGCATCCATTGCTGGTGGGATGTAAACTGTACAGCCACTATGGAAAGGAGTGTGGAGAAACCTTGGAAGACTCAAATGAGCTTGCCAATTTGACCCAGTCATACCACTCCTCGGTATATACACAAGACTCATCTTACTACAGAAAATACATACACTATATTTATTGCCGTACTATGTGCTTATTTATTGCAGCTCTGTTTCACAATAGCAAAAAGCTGGAACCACACCCAAATGCCCCTCAACTGATGAGTGGATAGAGAAAATGTGGTACAAGTACACAATGAAGTTCTAGCAGTGGTAAAGAAAAGACAACATCATGACAACTTTGCAGTAATTGGATGGAGACTAGAAGATATTATATTAAGTTAAGTAGACAACAATAGTACCCAGAAAAACAAACAAACAAATGATATCCCTCATCTGCTGATGCTGGCACCAATAACCCAGTTGTAAATAACTCTTGTGGAGAGGTATGCATATTAAAGAACAAACAAACATAAAGACCACGTCAGAAACTGACTGAAATGGTGAATCGGGAGGGGGGAGGGCGGGCAGGTGGCCACGTGGGTCTATATTCTATTAATGTATATTTAATTGACATTAGTTCAACAAGTATCCAATTTTGCCCAGACTCTTGTCTACAGGTTACATGGTGTTTTAGGACTTATAAAAGTAAATATTTGTAATATTAAGCCACATTGGTTTAAAGGTTCTGATAAAATGGTAATGCACCTTAGTTAATTGGAAATATAAATTGTTGTCGTTCGCCATCATGTTTTACTTAAAATTGGTATAACAATACCTTTGGGATTGACACATACAATGTTCTCTATAATTTTTCTTGTTTATCATGTCATCTTGAGGCATTCTCTTTTACCTGTAGGACTGATTTTTGTTAAAAGTTTTAATTGAAATATAAATATCCACATTTGTCACCCAAAACAGCTTGGTGAATTTGATGAAATCTGCCATATCCTATAGGTATGTGTACTACAGCTGCCTTTTAATTAAAAAAAAAAAAAACTTAAATAAAAAGGGGGGAGTACAGATATATATGAAACCTTTTGCAAACAAACTGACAATTCAAATCTTAAAACTAACTACAGGAAAGATTTGTATATTCCCACAGCTCAAAACGTCACCAACGTTACGGCTGAGAAAGAAAGAAAAGACACAGATTTTAGCATTTGTGTAGGAATGTACCAGAAGTGCCAGCAGAAAGGTTGGCCCGTTTGAACATGAGAAGGAAGAAAAAGAAAAGCATCCGATGCTACAGACATCACACCCCTCTGGGATCCTAACTTGTAACAACTATTTATGAGTCCTAATGAACGTACCCTTCTAGGTGCTGCCAAAAGTTTTAAATGAGAGAGTTTTTCTTACCGTCTCCTTCATAGACTGGAGGAGGGATATGATGATGATGAGTGTTATTCTCTAACTGTAAATTGGAGCAACTGTTATAGAAGAGGTAATCTCTATAAACCGGAAATAAAACTGCCTTCTTTAATTGACTAAAAGACAAGGACATGTGAAACGATTATTCTCTATTCAGGAACCAAATAGTAATACTAAAGTCTCCTTAAGCTATGCACTTAAGCAAATATAAATAGAGAGAGCTCTGATATCAGCAATAATGGATTATTCTGCCAAGGAGGTTGTTGGCCAGGGATCCAAGCCCCCCCCCCAAAAGTAAAGGCTTCTTGCCTGTAAACTGGGATACCTGCAAGAAGAGAGGCGATAAGGCCCTGCTGTCGAAGACATGATGTAAGCATGGGAAGATGTATTAAGACTGCACTTGCAAAGTGTACAGTTGGTCTCTGGTATCCGGAAAGTGTTCCAAAGGCCAATAAACCAATAAAAAGCAAATATAGGTCTCCTTGATCGTCAAGCAAGACTCCTCTGTCAGAACCAGCTACACCACTCATCTCCCTGGAAATACTGTGCAGCAGTGGCAGCCATAAGCCTTATATCCCAAACTAAAGGCTATGGCCTCTTGGAAAAAAAAAAAAAACAAACCCAGAAGGAAATAGAAATATATAAAAGATCCCATGCTGAAATGAAGGGAAATAAACCAGCAAAACAAGGAGCTCCAAGAAGCGAAGAAGAGATGACAAGCTCCAAAAGGAAGTGAAATACGATAAAGAAATCACAGGATAAAATGAAAAAGGAAAACTGAACACGTATCCAAAACAGGAAGGATGGGGAAAGCTCAAAAGCAGATTGGACAAAGCAGAAAATAAACTATCATACCTGGAATAGAAAGAAAAACTAAGAAAGCTAAACAAAGATTGAAAAATTTACAAAAACAAGAGTGGAACAATCGGGAAATTTGGGACATTATGAAAAAACCACAGGGTGGAGAGATGGCTCAGCAGTTAAAGGCATCAATTGCTCTTGCAGAGGACCCAGGTTTGATTCTTCCCAGACACCACACGGCAGCTAAAACCGTCTTTAACTCCAGTTCCAGGGAAATCAACACCTCTCTTCTGACTCCGAGGCTTGCACGACATGGTTGCACAACCTTATATTATTGACAGTAAACTCATACACATAAAAACAATAATAATAAAATAAACCAAACCTCTGCATCATAGGGATAGAAGGAACAGAAAAATCCCACGACAACAAGTAGTTGATGCAGATCTTCAACATCAATAACATGAGAAAATTTCCCTAAACTGAAGAGCAAACCCATACAAGTACAAGAAAAGCACATAGGAACTCCAATAGACAAGATCAGAAAAGAAATTCCACCACCATAATCATAGTTAAAACACTAGACTCCCAAAACAAAGACAAGATACTGAAAGCACAAGAGAAAAACAGCAAGTTACATAAAGGAAAAAATCAGAATTGCAGCTGATCTCTCAAGTGCAAAAGATGAAAGCCAAAGAACACGGACATGTAGTCCAGAGCTAAATGACTCTTTAGATGCGACCTTCAGAAAATACTCAAAGTAATTCAAAGGACAGAGGAAAGGAGCACCTATCCCAGCAGCTAGAGAGAGAAATTAATAAAAGTATAACTGTGAAAATACAAACCTAGACCAAGAATGCAAACAGAAATAAGGTGAATGAAAGGAAGAAATACATAGCTCTCAATAATAACCTTAAATATTACGGTCTAAAACTCCCAATCAAAATACATAGACTGAGAGAGAATGGATTAGGAAAGAATCCATCTATATGCTGTCTACAAGAAACCATCTCACCCCTCAAGGACAGGCAATCAACTTAAAGTGAAAGGACGGAAAGGTTATTCCAGGCAAATAGTGACCAAAAAGCAAAGCAGCGGATTTGCCATCTAATATCAGACAAAATGTGATGTATTAAATGCACAAAACTTCATAAAAGATTTTTTAAAAGACATTTAAAGATTGACCTCAACTGAAAGCAGAAGACAAGGTGTCAGATCCCCTGGAACAGGAGTTACAGAAGGTTTAGCGCAATGTGGGTGCTGGGATCAAATTCAGTGTCCTCTGTAAAAGCAGCCAGTGCTCTTAACTGCTGAGCCATTGCTACATCTCTAAGTACCTATATATATATAATATATATATATTATATATTAATATTATATATAAATATTATTATAATATAAATATTTATATATATAATATATATTATATATAAATATATATTTTTATATATAATATATATTATAAAGCAATAGTTATTAGAAAAGCCTCTGATTCTCTTGAATGTGTCATTAAATGTAGACGCTATAAAACTGTTGGCCTTTTGATTCCATTCTGGAACAGAAAATAAGTATACCTAGTTAAAATTAAGATCTCTATCCAAAGAAATTTTCCTACATCAGATATTCTTAAATTCTCATTTGGACTATTTAGTCCTTGGAAGACCCTGAGACTAGTTTTTATCTCCAAGAATTACAAAAAGTGCCAACAGCTTGGCTATGCCCCAAGGCCTCTTAAACACTGCTTTCCCTAGCCTTTCCACCTCTCTGCCCTGGCATTTAAAACAGCCTGTGTCTCCAGGAGAGCTGCATTTAGAACATTCACATTGCCCAGGAAGCATCTCTTCTTTCTGCTATTTTGGCTTTTGAAGCTTTGGCTACCTTAATAACAATCCGATTCCATAAAATAGACTTTCTTAAAAATTTTCCCCAACTTTCTGTTGTTTTCTATAGGAAGCTTGGTCTATTGTAAGCTACTCAGCAGCCTAGAAGAAATGGACCAAGAGCTAGGATAAAACCATTGATAAGCAGAGAGTGATGGGAGAAAAGGTCTTAAACCATACATAGGACAGAGATACTTGCACATCCATGTGTGATGCAGCACTGTTTACAACACCCAGGCTATGGATCCAGCCTGGATGCCCATGAACAGATGAATGAGTTCAAAGAAAATGGAGGTTTTATTCAGACATATAAAGGATGAAATTATTTCATTTGCAGGGAAGCAGAACTAGAGATCATCTTGTTAGGCATAGGAACACAGACTTGGAGGAAAAAAATATCATCTTTTCTCTCATAGGCAAATCCAGATAATGTATATTACATATAGCCTAAAAATAGATGTTTGTGTAGGAAAAGGAAGAATTCTAAAGGGAATGGCAATGAGAGAACTTGAGAGGATAATGGAGAGAAGAAAGATAACTGTCACATGTGGGATGGTTAATCTTGGTTGTCAACTCATTTGGATTAAGAAACACCTAGAACGTTAGTACAGCTCTGGCTATGCCTGTGAGGGAATTTCCCGAGAAGACTGATTAGAAAGCCCCACTCTGAATGTGATAGGCTTCATCCCATGGTTTGGGGTCCTGGACTGAATAAAAAGGACAACCTTCTGCAGGGTATCATCACAGCGCACGCCTTTAATACTGGCACTTGGGAGGCAGAGGCAGGCAGATCTTTGTGAGATCAAGCCCAGCTTGGTCTACATAGCAAATTTCAGGCTATCTGGGGCTACAGGGAGACCCTGACTCAAAAACAAAAACAAAGAACCTGCTGTTGTGCCTTACCTGCCAGGATGGACTGTATGGACTCAAACCATGAGCCAACGTGATTTCTTTTCCCTTAAATTGCTTTTTACCAGTCAGGTACTTGCTCACAGCAACAAGAAAACTTAACTCAGGCTGGTTTCATATAGGGGATCTAGATTTAACTATATAGATTACACTATATATGACTATATTCATATACACATAAATTTATATATTGTAGGAAGCTTTCCTTTTATGCCAAACAGGGACCATGCAGCCCTGCTAAGGGGGGTGGGGACACAGTGTCCATTGCGGACACTGTGGGGAGCTGGCCTCTTGGCGCAGAGACCAGCCGGCTACCAGTAGTAACTCCAACTTAAGCTCTTAGCCTGGACCCATGAGACGCGTGTTCCACTCTTGGCCGTGACTTCTCACCTGCCCAGGGCCTGGACAAGAATTTCAAGCTGATGGCTGATCGCCTCCCTTCAGCCAATACCCACACAACACCAGCTACCCAGATTGGTGATCCACAAAGGAATCTCTTTCCAACCCACTGGCCACCCGAATGAAATGGAGGCCTATCTTAGCCCGTATGCACGCAATAATTAATAAAAATAGCAGCTGGGTGCCGGGCGTGGTGGCGCACGCTTTTAATCCCAGCACTTGGGAGGCAGAGGCAGGCGGATCTTTGTGAGTTCAAGGCCAGCCTGGTCTACAGAGTGAGTTCCAGGACAGCTGGGGCTACAGGAGACCCTGTCTGGAAAACACCAAAAAAAAAAAAAAAGTTAAAAAAAAAAATAGTAGCTGGGAATTCCACGATGATGTTATTATGAAATTCAAATTTACTCCTTGCCACAGCTTGCTTTTATAAATCAAATGACGTCAGTTCCCAGGACCAATCGCAAGGCCCCCAACTCCGCACCATTGCACATCTTGCTCCACCCAGTATCATGCACCTAGGCCATGCTGCTTGTTCCTCCTTGGGGGCAGAGCCAGACTCTTGGCCATGCAGTGCCCTGAGGCATGCCAGCTGGAAAGCTAGCCTGCAATTCAAGCTGGGTTTCCCTACAATATATAAGGCATGAAAACAGAAGGGAAATTGTGTTGGATAACTTCAGTTGTCAACTGACACACCTGGGAAGGGGAACCTCCTGAAGCCAAGTCTGTGAGGCAATTTTTTCGATTGCAAATTGATGGGGGGGGGTCCATTACATTATATATGTGATGCCACCCCAGGGCAGGTGGTCCCACGTTGTAGAAGGAAGCTGGCCAGGAGAACATAGCCATTAAGCACCTTTCTTCTGTGGTTTGAGCTCAGTTTGCTGCCTCCAGGTTTCTGCGCTGAGCTCCTGCCCTGGTTAGAACAGGCCTAGATTCCCCTTGAGTTATGGATGGTTGTTAAAGTGCAACGTGGGTACGGGAAATCAAACCTGGGTCCTCTGCAAGAGCAGCCAATGCTCTTAAGTGCATACCTATCTTTCCAGCCCAAGAATATTTTTAACTTGAAAAGAGAAAATGAAAACTTTGAAATCTGTACTGGACACTACATTAAGAATAATCTCTCAACTTTCATAAAAACTGACCATTGCCCTGTACAAAGGATGAGGACTTTGAGGTTGAAGATAATAAAATGGCTTGCCTAAGAAGATATGGATGAGGAGTGATAGAACTGAACTATGAACTTGGATCCTCAGACTCTAGATCCAACACTAAAAGAACAAAAGTTTCAGGGGGCTACAGAGATGGCTCAGCATTAAGAGCACTGACTGCTCTTGCAGAGGACCCAGGTTTGAGTCCCAGCACCCACATCGTGGCTGACAACCATCAATAACTTCAATTCCAGGGAATCCGACACCTTCTGACTACCACTGGCATTGCATGGCATGGGTGCACTTACACACATCCAGGCAATACACTCATACATGTAATAAATAAATAAATAAATCATTTTTTATTTAAGGTACAAAAAAGAATAGGTTTTGTCATCCTCACCTTATGAAACAATAATTACTCAACACCCACCATGTGTCAGGAATGGTGAGGAGAGAGAAAAGTCTAGGAGAGACCTCAAGGAGATTCCAATATTCGAGGGAATGCAAGGTGCTGGCTGAGCACTCATGGACGACCAGATCCTCAGTTAGGGTTCAGGAGTAGTCAGGGGCCAGATAGAGGGATAGAGAATGAACCTAGCACCAAATCCATGTCTTTTCAGAGCTTGAGTGTTTGTGGTAAAGCAGTCACATAATCCTTGTCCCACAGAGACTCAAATCTTTTCTAAAGGGAAAGAAGTAAAAAATATCTAAAGAAGCAAACATCACCTCTGAGTAATGTTTTGGTTAATTGCATAATGATTTTATCCACTCTTTGTGGGAGCTTCTCTTGCTATGAACAGGTACAGCACAGTCCTGCTAAGGAAAGGGGAGCATACTGTCCCCCCGTGGCCATGGTAGAGAACTGACCCCTCAGTGCAGAGGTCAGGTTATTAGCCTGGGAAAATGGAACATTTCCCATATGGCCATGCTTTCCCACCTGCTCAAAGACTGCTGGTCTCTGGACAAGAGTTTCAGGCTGATGGCTGATACCCTATGTTCAGCCTACACCCACTCACAATTCACTTCATAGCTGGTGACCTGATAGGTCTCCATCCAGCCCCTCACCAGACTACCAGGTTGGTGGTCACCGTCCAACCCACTGGCCATGACACTTGAAATCCCAGCCGCTTCAGCCTGTATGCACGCAGAAATAATGGCCAGGAATTCTGTGTAATGATGGTAATGGAGAATTCGCTTTATTGCCTGCTGCAACTCACTTTTATAAGCAAAATGGCGTCAGCTCCCAGAGCCAATCACAGACCCCCAGTTGCGTGCCACGGTATACTGTTGCTCCACCTAGCATCATTTGCCTAGGTCATGTTGCTTGCTCCCTCTTAAGGAGGGGTCAGAGAAATCCCATGACTCCTACCACATAGTGCCCTGAGGGATGCTAGCTGAGAACTAGCCCCTAATTCAAACTGGATCTTCCCACAACTATTGAAGTAAAGCCCATTTCTAAATGTTTTTATCAACTATACTTTTTTAAATACATCACAGTGGAGTAGAGATGCTGGAAAGGTTAAGGTGATGGACAGCTAAAAAGCAAAGTCCTGAGACTCTGATTCTCTTCACCTAGACCAATCAAGAAGTAATAAATCTCATAAATTTTCTTGTCAGATACAATATAAACCACGAAGATTCTTCTTCTTAAAGAATTTTTGATATTATAAATACCTTTTAGAAAACTTTCTCAGCAACCATTGTGATTTTATTCTTGAGATGTTGAATGTAAAAAGCATTCCCAAGATTTTCAGTTTTTCCATTGTCTGTAACTTTCTTCTAAAGAACTTCTTCACAATTTCCAGAATCATATTTGACCTCTTTGCCCTCCCAACAGTGCCCTCCTACTCAGGGTGAGCATACCTCTGAGTGGTTTAAAGCAGGAGTGTGCATGCTGAAGCCTGGGAGCTAAGTCCTCCTCACCTTTTGAGGGAACAATCACACTAATACAGGCTGAGTTGAGTAGTTACAACACAGATATAGCTCTATGGAGACCACATACCCCCAAATATTCAGTGCTGTCAGATCTTTATACAAAAGATTTATTAACACCTGGTAAAAGCATTGTTATTGAGGAAGTACACACTCTTCCCATGATTCGATCTCACTAACCTACAAGACTCCCAGCACCCTTCAGGATCCAAATATGGTGGAAAGGAAAAGAATGTCATGGACAAGGTCTGATGGGGTAATACGAAGGAGAGAAGATCTGTGTAGCCAAGGAAAAAGGATGAAGGAATATATGTAACTTAAGACACATAGTAATGATAAGTAACAAAATTGCATTCAACACAAGAATCTAGCTGTGTCTCACAGACCCAAGAAAAATAAGTCAGACCAGCTCAAGGGAAAGGAGATAAGATGTAGCTCTTGAGAAGGGAGACAACATTGTTTCTGCTTCCAGGAGGGAACTTGCCTGCTGTTTAATCTTCTCTGGTGTCTGTTCTACTCTTCTGTATCCTCTTTTCTCCTTGTCTTCTGTCCCCACCTCCCTCCCTGTACCCATCTTATCTTGTTCTCTCTCTCTCTCTCTCTCTCTCTCTCTCTCTCTCTCTCTCTCTTTCTCCCTCCCTCTACCTGTGCCCCTCCTTCCTCAACCTTTCCTTCCTTTCTCCCACATGCTGACATTCTCCTTTTCAGCAGAATTACAAGAAGTCACAGCCCTAGTTCTCTATGGATCCATAACTACAAAGCTCCAAAGCCACTGGCACTTCTTTCTGTAATGAATTCCTGGAAGAAACAAATACTTTTTGCTTGGTAAGCTTATCCAGGGTCTGCTTGTTCTTCTTCCACTTACCTCTGAACCTGGGTGGGCCTGGTAGGAAGTGTTTCCCAAACTTCTTCCAGCAGCTTATTTGGTGAATGCAACCAAAGGGGATGCTGCTGGATAAGCCAATGTGACAGAATGTGACAGAAAACCAGGCTTTCTCCCTCCTGCTCTGCCTCAGCAAATGTATTTTCCCATGCACCCAGGTTTCTGCATCAAGGACTTTCCATGGCTCCAGGTTCTTCTTGTTGCTCCCTGGGCTCAAATACCACAATCTGTGTCTTTGATCCCTTGCAGCCTAGGGATATAATGACTTTTGGCACTTGAAAACCTCTGGGTTGCCTGATTGCACTCCAAGGTTTCAAAGTTCTTCTATTTCTTGGATTCTAATAACCTATATTAAATTTCCTATGCTTGAAATATATCAAAACTGGTCAATTCTGATAGAATCACCCCTGGTCTACTCAGACAGGATAGTATGATAATATTGTCCCTCTTCCTAGGATAAACCAAAGTTCCCAGAAAGAAACTGCATCTTACACTGAACATTCTGAAAGATGACCAGATCAGAACTTCAATGACTGTATAGAGAGACTGAACTATCTAGGGTTCAGAGCCTAACTACAATATGTCTCTGGCTATCATTAGCCCCCTTGATAACCAATCCTTGTCCACCTATATGTGACCTGCTATCCTGTGACTCTCAGGTGAAATCTTTTGGATCTATCAACTTATGAATCTTACTGGCTTCCATCAGCAAACAGGCTAAGCTTAGTCACAATCTTGGAGGCCAGTAGCAAAGATTTCCCCCACTTTACTGTAGCCCACTGTATTAGTCACTTTTCTGTTGCTGCAATAAAACCACCATGACCAAGGGAACTTATAAAAGGAAGAGTTTATTTGAGCTTACGATTGATGGTTCCAGGGAATTAGAGTCCATTGTGGCAGGAGGCAGGGCGGCTGGAGCTGGAGCTGGAGCAGCAAGCCGAGGGTCACATCTTGCAATCAGCATCATCAAGAGAGCCAGAGACTGGATACTGCAAGGCTTGTTAAACTCACTAAGCCCGCCCCCAATGATGTACTTCTTCCAGCATGGCCATACCTTCTACGACCTCCAAGAACAGTGCCACCAACTGGAGACAAAATGTCTGAATACTTACAGCCTATGGGAGACACTCATTCAAACCACCACATTCCACTCCCTGGCCCCCATAGGCTCCTTACCATATAAAATGCAAAATGCATTTAGTCCAACCTTAAAAGACCCCATAGTCTTTACCAGTCTCAATTCTATTCAAAAGTCTATAGTCCAAAATCTCTTCTGAGACACAGGCCAATCTCTTAACTGTAAGCTCCTGTAAAATCAAAAGGCAAATCACATGCTCTCAAAATACAGTGGAAATGAATACACATTCCCATTCCAAAAGGGAAGAATAGAGGCATGGTGAGGAAATACTGGACCAAAACAAGATCAAAAATCAGCAGGGCAAACACCAAGTCCAGTAGTTCCATGTGCAACTTCTGGGACTTTGCTTCCAAAGGGCTTAGATGGCTCAGCTCTTCCAGCTTCGCTTGCAATATACATCTCTTCCTTAGGCTGGTACCACTCCATGTATGCAGCTCTCCTTGGCAAATATCTCACAGCTCTGGCATCTCGAATGTCTTCTTGGGGTCTCCTCTGCCAACCAGGCTTCACATTCACAGCTTCATGCAATGGCCTATCAGGGCCTTCTTTATTCAGTGACGCCCCTGCTGCACTTTGCCTGACCTTGGCAGCTCTCTGAAACTGTGGAGGAAGAACTGATGACCCCTTCACTCTTGCATCCTTCATGCCTCTAAAGCCAGCACCATGTGAATGAAACTGCCGAGTTTGGCTGTAGGTTCAGGCACACCTTCTAAGGCCACACCTTCTAAGACCTCCAAGAACAGTGTCACCAACTGGAGACAAAATGTCGGAATAATTAAAGCCTATGGGGGACACTATCATTCAAACCACCACACCCACCTATTTGAGGATTCCACCAATATATTTGAAAGTGCCTTGATTTATGATTTTTTGCTCTATTACTATAAAATTTCATGAAGCTTACCATGTTAAAGCCTGGAATTTGGGCTAAACTAAATCTATCTTCCAAGGCCATGGTGACTCCAGAATAAATTTGGTTCCAGAATAAATTATCTATTATTCCCTTTGAGGTGATAGCTGTGTTTTTGCATCAACAACAGGATGCAGGCAAGAAGGCAAATGGACAAACATTCTCTGCCCCAGATGCAAGAGGTACAGAGGTAAAGGGAAGTTAACATTAGCAGGGACCCAAACCCAGTACTGAGGACACAGCTGAGTAGAGTCTGGCCCACAGTTTTCCTTCAGCCACCTTCAGTGTTAAGGTTTCCCAAGATTAAAATGAGCTAACCTTATGTTTTATCTAGCAGAATGAGAAAGCAAATCATTATCAAATGCAAAGTTACTATTTTCCCACTACCCAAAAAATGAGCCAAGCAAAGCCTGCAAATTATTAGCCTATATATCTCAAGTATGAGAGTTTATTTAATGCAAATAAATATTTGTGGGTTTATAGTTCATTAAGTTATCTATATTGTTCTTCATGAATGATGTTTTATTTGCAGAGTAAATGTACACTGGCTTCTAAGGAATCTTCAGAGAAAAAAATAGGACCTGACCCACTACGCAATAAACAGTATCAGCCAGAAAACCTCAAATCCTCCTCATGAGAGAGAGTTTAGCTAGTTTCAGATTTGTCTGAATTTATTTACTGTTTGAGTTCAAAGTCCCTTACTGGGAGTTTTCCTTTCAAGGAAGAATGAACTCTTTATAGAATAGGCATCACTTAAAGCTGTAGAAATAAAGAGTAACGAAATATCTGGTCATTCTGAAATTCAGAGGGAAAATTTATTGAAGGAAAAATAAAACTAAAACATTCCTATAGCTATTTAGGTGTAATGAACCAAGGGGCCCAGAGTGAGTGACCCATTGTGGGGGTAGTCTTCTAGTAAGAAAAAGGATATTGCTGAAGCCCTGTGCCCCTGAACAAGACAAAATGGCAGAGCTTTTTATGTACATTGGAGTGGGCTTTGCCCGGAGTGCAACCGGTTACATTTGGAAAAGGAAGCTGCAATCTGGGGTGTTGCGCCCTTTCAATCTGTTCTTTAGGCAGGGTCGCCATCTAGTGGCAGACTTTGGAAATCAGCCCTCCACCTGGATGAAGCACAGGCACTACTTCATTTCACAAACTTCTTTGAGATACCTAAGGACCAAAAAGCGCAAAGCCCTACCACTCTCTGGTTCTGTGGTGGTGTGTGCGTGCAGGCGCACGCGCGCATGTCTGTCTGTCTGTCTGTCTGTCTGTCTGTCTGTGTCTGTGTTGGGTTAGGCTATGCTTAGAAAGCTCAACTGTGTAATAGAGATGACAATGGAAATTGCTGAGGATGAGGACATAAGGTACATAATAAGAAAAAAACTGAATGTAGGAATGAATGAGAATGAAGGAATTCTGGCTGGGTAACCTCAGAATGAAGGAACAGCATGGCAACTCACAGGACCAGGAGAAAAAGAGTGTTAGCGAAAGGACCCAAATACCAAGTGGGATGGATGACATACTTTTTAGTCCTGAACACGCAGCCTCAGGTTGCCAGTCTTCCTGTTCCCAGCAGCTTGTGGCTTGGAACAAGTTCTCCTGAATTTGATTGCTATTCATCACTGTGTCTTGGAGGTTTTCGTTCACGTGATCTACTTCAGTTCTGGCAAGTGCTATGGATCTTCTCCCCGATTTTATACGCATTTTTGATTGTTTAAGGACACCTCGTAAACCCATCCCCGAGTTCTGCATTCACCATTCCGCGACGGTTCTGGCAGCAGTGCAGTTTTCCGCACTCTTCACTCGTTCCTCTCTTCCACTCTGCTATGTTTTCCAGTGTCCCTCTGTGTTCTTGCACATCACGCAGTTTCACTGGCTGTCGTCGTCGTCGTCGTTGTCGTCCCCCCCCTCCCCCCCGTCGCTCATTCTACCTGTATCTTTTCCCTCCATCTATGCACTCCACTTGGAATGTTCTGGCCACATTAAGAGCAAACCGCATTTTAAACGGAAATCCTTATGCAAATCGAGAGAGAAAAACATGACACAAAAAAGCAGAAAATGACCTTAAGTAGCAGAGGACCTGGCAGTGTGGAAATAAGGAAGGGGGCCCAGAACGACAGTGAATAACAATCTCTTGTTCTGAGGGCAGCGGCTTCCCGCTTTTGTGAGCCTAGAAAATACTTTCTAATCCTATAAATTTTGGTAGCTTAGGTACCAAATTTTGGTAGCTTAGGTAGAGCAAAACTTTCCCCCCAAAGATGAACAGTATTTCTCCACAAACTTATTAAAATATGGCATGCCATTCGACCAAATAAATGATAGGTGAGTATGTGTCACCTCTCTGTTAGGTTATAAAAAGGCCGTGCACCCCCAGCCCCCAGATAAAAAGGTACATGAGATTTAAGTCACACCAGGAACAAGTTTTACTTCCATGTGGGACTGCCAGCGCAGGCAGCCTGGGGACACGTGGTGGAACCAGACAGAATGGCAGGGGGCAGGGGCAGGGCAGGGGGTAAAAGGGCAGAAAGGAGGGCAGAGGGCCAGAGGAGCACAGTGGCAGAGTGGCAGAGAGGCAGAAAGAGATGGCGGCTGGGGTCCCCCCCCCATTCACACCCATGGGGCAGGATCTCAGGTACAGGGGAAGAGGTCAGAAGATTGACAGCTTCTGGAGGAAGTGGGCACCTGTATCCCTTGGAATTCTGAGAAGCCCAGACCTAACACTCTCTTTACAGAGGTCTGTGGCTCACTTTTAACCAGACTGCAGTGGAAGCAAATTTCAAAGCTAAGACAGCCAGGGTGGGGTCCCCTGTTATGCCCAAAGGGAGGCTTTCACGGAGGCCTTTTGCTACTAGTAAGCAGACCAACTGTTTTTGAGGCTTCCATGCATGGGGAAGCCCTAAGATATAGGAATGAAGGCTATGAGGGTGAGATGTTTATCTAGCTGGTCCCCAACAGGTTTAGCCCCTGTATGCCCACCAATGCCTTAAGCTCCATGAAAGATGCCAGACCCATCCAGCAGAGCTTTTTTCCATATCACTAACCCACTGTAAACAAGAGGGTGATAAAACAATTGCCATCCTTGTAATCTACTAAATTCTGGGTAATCTGTTACACAGCAGTAGGTAACTGGACTACAATGAAAGTCTTAAAATAATTCTAAACAAGTTAGAAATCATTTGAATGCAATCACCATTATAAAATGATTTCTCACAGTGTCTATAAAAAATGGCCTCAATTTCTTCCACTGAGTCTTCTTGCCAGGGCTTCCTTTGAGACTAAGCTCTAGGACATGACTATTTGTTTCACTCTGACTTGATGCCATCATTCTGTCCTTGTCTGTCTGTACTGCCTCCCAGACCAACTGAACTCAATGATTCGTTTAGTAGACAGTGGATTAAGTAAGAGCAGAAGTCTCTGAATCACAATCTAGTGGCTCATCTAAAAACTTACATCTTGGTCTCGAATACTATGCTCCAATCAATGAAGCAAGACTTATTTTAAAAATGGCTTTGGCGCACGCCTTTAATCCTAGCACTTGGGAGGCAGAGGCAGGCGGATCTTTGTGAGTTCAAGGCCAGCCTGGTCTACAGAATGAGTTCCAGGACAGCTGGGACTACAGAGAGACCCTGTCTGTCTCAAAAAATAATATCAAAAAATAAGGCTCAAAAAAAAAGAGTTAGGGAAGGAAAAATACAAGGTGAGCCTGGAGCGTTCTTTGATACTAAAAAGCAAGGAAGGGCACCCTATATATATATATATATATATATGGAGAGAGAGAGAGAGAGATCACCAGGGAAGAGCACTTAAATGACCAAAGCTGAGACAATCTGAACAGCTAACATAATTAGATAATTAAACAGAGTAGTACAAATAGATGTCCATGAATCCTCTTTTATGGATAATAGCTGCAACCAAATTAAGAAAATACCTATTTACATAGATCACTTACTATGTGATAGGATCTGTTATGAGCACTTTGTATATATGCTACTTGTTTCAATTTACTGTGAGGGATGTAATGCTATCATCACTTCACAGATTTAGAACACAATGCTTATCAAGTAAAGGAATAAAGAGATAAAAATACCATTTGTTTAGAACATTACCTATGAGTAAGCCTAGGAAATCCTACAGAAGGGGGCTACTGATCACCCTAGGCCCTGTCAGGCACCCAAGAGCTGAGGGCACTGTTGATCAAGGCATATTAACACCCTCATATAATTTTCTCAATTTTCCAGAGCTTTGGACTTAATAAAAATTTGTCTGATACCAAAACTCAAACTCTTGGGATCTCTTCCCTAAAACCAAATAGTAAACATCAGCATTATAATTATTATGCTATGATTATAAAATAATACTAAGAGTTCATGTAGGGAGTCTTGGAAGTTACACAAAGTCTTTAATTGCCCTGAAGGAAATGTATTTGTTAACCTATTAAGAATAAGTAAAGTATCTGCCCATGCTACAGACCCAGAACAGCCTGTTAATTGTAGAGACACAGCAAAACCTCTCAAGTAGAACATAGCCAACCTGAACTCGCTGTTCCAAGAATTCTAGCTGAAGGACACTTCTGGGAAAATAAACACATGAGGGAACAAAGTGAATTTATTTTCCTTTACCTAAATCAAAATTAGAAACAAACAACATCCAGGGGCTTTCTGGGGCCAGAACAAGCTCAAAGTCCAGCCGCCACCGTCCTGCCAATCATGTCATTAGAACAAAGAATCAAGGCACTCAGCAGTTAGCAGTGGAGGGGTTGGAATTCACTACCACAGACCTGCAATGTGCCAGGCCTCACGCAGCCTCACTTTGTTTTTCAAACCCTTTGAGCAAAGTATAAGCAATTCCCTTTCACATGTGAATCAGAAATTTGCAATGGCAAAATGACATGTGCATTGAAGATTTGTGGAGGCAAAGTTATATGTTTAGAATCACAATAAAGGATAGAGACAATACTTTATGGACAATTATGCCTGGCTAAAAAGCCCATATTCCTTTTAGTAGAACCACAACCAAGTAATGGTAGTTCAGGGAGACCCCTGAGCTCAAGTGAAGGCTAGTTCCTAAAGACAGAGCTATAGAAAGAACCTCATGACCCTGAGAAGACACAAATCCCAAACTCCATGTTTGTAAGCAGAGAGAAGAATAAAACAGCAGGGAAAAGACATATAAAGAGACATTGGAGACTCAATCCTGGATGACTGGTTTATGGCAGCGGCTTCCCGCTCCAAACAGAACAAGGAGCTTCACTGGCGTATCTCCTCCAACTCTAACACTCGTTGGGTGCTGCTATGGTCTAAATTCCCCCAAACTCATGTGTTAGAAACACAATCCCTCAATACAACAATGTTGGGAGGAAGGGTTTTTGAAGGGGTTTAAGTACTGAGGATGACGGTTTTCTCTTTGGCTCTTCTGCCGTGTGAAGGGTGCAGGGAACAAGTGCCATCTCTAAGTCAGACACCAAACCTGGCAATGCCTTCATTTTGAACTTTTCAAGCTCTATAATGGTGAAAAGCAAATTTCTATTATTTATAAAATGTTGGGTATTCTGTTACAGTAATGCTAAGTGGACTGGACAAGTGCGTATGTACATTGTACACCATACTTTCCTGTATGTTCTCTTTAAATTCTCACACTAGTCCTACAAGGCAGATACTACCATTATCCCTGATTTTCAGTAAGGAATAAACCAAATTACTGAACTAACCTGATATCACTTACAAAGTCAGAATAGAGTCAAGTACTCTAATTCCTGAGCCAAAATTATCAGCCACTAAGAGAGAAAGAACTAATCTCAAACACTGAAGCATGGTGTTATGTCTAACTACAATATTAACTTTCATTGAAATTAATACTGAATTTTATTTTACCCAAGTAATGAATTTTGTTAACAGTGATTTTCATTACTTTTGCATTAAATTTCAGTATACAGTATTTGTTTCATGGATAACACAGTGCAAGCATTATATGGTTAGTAGGGATTAATTATAAGATATTGTTTATTGTTATTTTAGTTTTGGATACTTCTAATTACTAACATGTTCAATATTTAATTTTTTTAATTTTATTTATTTTTGTATGTGTATGAATGTACTGTCTGCATGTAGGTTTGTGCACCTGTGTCGTGCAATGCCGCAGAGGTCAGAAGAGGGTGTCGGATTCCCCTGGAACTGGAGTTCTCCTGAAATCGGAGTTACAGACGGATCTTAGCTGCCATGTGGGTGCTGGGGATCGAACCCGGGTCCTCTGCAAGAGCAGTCAGAGTTCTTAACCGCTAGGCTATCTCTCCAGCCCAATATTTATTTATTTTTAAGACCTGGGGAGAAATAGTAAAGAACAGTGATGATCATTTTCTGAAATTATTCACATATGTCAAATGAAGACTGGGTGATATAACTAACACTGCTGCATATTGGTTTACCCAACACTATTTTAATACCCATCTGGTCGGGGCGGGAGAGCTGGAGACATGGCTCAGTGGTTAAGAGCATTGACTACTCTTGAAGAGGACCCAGATTCAGTACCAAGCATCCACAAAGCAGCTAACACCTGTTCTTAAGCCCAGTTCTAGTGCATTTGAAACCCTCTTCTGGCCTCTACAGCCACCAGGCATACATGCGGTACACTTACATAAATACAGGCAAAACATTTGCACACAAAATAAAAATAAGAAGAATCTTTAAAACATTTTTAAATACTCATCTAGGACTGAGAGTTAGAGCTTAGTGATAAAGGTCTTGCCTAGCATTTGTGAGGATTCTATTTCCAGCACTGAAAAAAGCCTAAATAAATGAACTAATCAAATGTCTAATAAGCTATAACTGCTACAAAAGAAGGAAAACTACATTTCCCAGAATTCTTTGCAAGCAACATAGTCTCATGTAAATGAAGAGATACTTTCACTCAAATCTTGGAAAACAGAAAGGATACAAAGCCAGGAGCTAAGATATAGAGGACACATTCTGGGAGACTAGACCTGAGCACTGCTTCTGGGCAGCTAGGATTGGTGTTCAGCTCAGGAGGTACAAGGTGGACATTACTGGCAGTGGGATTTATTTTATATTTTTTTACTTTTTATTTGTATGTGTATGAGTGCTTGCTGCATGTATATAAGTGCACCATATATGGGTGTGGAGGCCAGAAGAGGATCTAAGAGCTCCTGGAACTGGAGTTATGGATGGTTGTTACTCTCCGTGTGGGTGCTGGGAATGAACCTTAAGTCCTGTGCACAAGCAGCCAGAGCTCTTAACCACTGAGTAATCTCCCCAGGCCCCCATGAAACTTCTTATAACTGATTTATATTGCAGGTGGAGCTTCTCTTGACTATGTCGCTCTACCACTCTGTCAAGAAGAGACAGTACATTCGTACACATACAGAAATAAATAAAATTAAAAAAAAAAGTCTTTAAAGAAGAGTTCTCAGCAGGGCTTGGTGGCACATGCCTTTAATCCTAGCAGTTGGGAGGCAGAGGCAGGCGGATCTCTGTGAGTTCAAGGCCAGCCAGGGAGACCCTGTCTCAAAAAGACAAAAAAAAAAAAAAATGCGTTCTCCGGCTGCCTTCCAAGACCAAAGAGGAAACTGCCTGTCCTCTCAAATGTGGATGTCTGATACTGTGGGAAAATCCAGCTGAATTTGCAGGCTAGCTTCTAGCTAGCATGCCTCAGGGCACCAGGTGGCTGAGGGTCTGAACCCCCCCACAAGGAGGAGCAAACAATGTGGCCTAGCTGGGTTTGACAAAGGCGTGTTGGGGGACTTATGATTGGTCCTGGGAACTGACGTCATTTAGTTTATAAAAGGAGGCTGTAGCAAGGAATAAATTTGAATTTCATAGTAACATCACGGAATTCCCACCCATTATTTTTATTAATTATTGCACGCATACAGGCCAAAGTAAGCCTGCATTTCGTTGGGGTGACCAGTGGGTTGGAAAAAGGTTCCCCTGGCGGACCACCAATCTGGGTAGCTGGTGTTGTGAGTGGACATAGGCTGAAGATAGGACATCAGCCATCAGCCTGAAATTCCTGTCCAGGGTTCAGCAGTCTCTGGGCAGGTGGGAAGTCATGGCCAAGAGTGGAACACGTGTCTTGTGGGTCCAGGCTAAGGGCCTGAGTTGGAAGTACCACTCAGGCCATGCTACGGGAAGTAGCCTGCTGGCCTCTGCACCGAGGGGTAGCTTTCCACAGTGTCCGAAAAGCCGACACTGTGTTCCCCTTCCCTTGGTTCTGTTCGGCATAAAAAGAAAGCTTCCTACATGATACATCCTTTTTCTGGAATAGATTCTACTACTTATAGCTAAGAATCTTGACTCATGCACATCTGCCCAGTGGTTAACAGACTTTAACCAGGCTTTTTCTTTGGTGGAGGAGCTCCAAGAATTTTTGCTATTGACACTTAGAGACACTTTCTTTGGTGATGCCTTAATGAATTGTCTAGGGGACTTACAACTGGAGACAAGTTAATGAAGAGGTTGTTTGGAAACCGAAGGTCCTTTGACACAATGAGATAATATCATAAAAAAAATCACCAATTTCCCAGTTGGGGCTGGAGAGACAGCTCAGTGGTTAAAGGTGTGCGCTGCTCTTGAAGAGGAGCTGAGCCAGCACTGTGTCAGGTGGCTCACAACCTCCCACAACTCCAGCTCCCTGGAATCTGACACCCTCTTCTGGACTGCATGGACACCTGCACTTAAACATGCACTTTTCCACTTGTGCACATTCCCATACACAGATATACACATAATTTTTTAATCTAAAAATGCCAAAAAGTTGCAAAAAAGTATAGAATTCCTGTATACTCATCATTCAGATCCACTACTAACACCATGCATACTTTAATACATCATCATAGCTAAGAACACAGGATGGAACAATACTATAAACTGCAGATCCTAAATTTCAATAGTTAATATGCTACTACTCTTTTTTATCCTAAGGTCCTATTCAGAGTCCCACACTGCATTTTTTTTTATTGAGCTTTTGTCCAACTCTTACAACCTTTCCCAAATATAGACCTATTTCCCCATCCACGATTCCCATCCCCACCCCCACCCCAGCCTCAGAGTTCCTGCATTCGGCTATACACGTTAAGGCCTGTCTTGCATCTTTTTCTTAGTCTTTTTGAAACTTTTTTGATGTACAAGTTTACTGTTTTGGTCAGATCTTTGAACAAGTCTTTTGTCATTGTTGTTCCCTTTAATTTTATATTACTCCAAAATACACATATATACCCTCCACACATACACAAAAATGACACAGTATATAAAGATTTGGTGCTAGAATCCACAAATGAGGGACACCATAAGTTCTTTGTTTTTCTGGGACTGTGCTACTTCACTTAACATAATGGCTTCTAGTTCCATCCATTTACCTGCAAAGTTCATGATGTCATCCTTCTTTACTGCTGCATAGAATTCCATTGTGTAGATGTACCACATTTTCTCTATCCATTTGTCAGTTGAGAGACACTTGGGTTGCTTCCAGCTCTTTGCTACTGTGAACAGAGCTGCAATAAACATGGTTATGCACGTATCTCTGCAATAGGATGAGTCTTATGGGTATATACCCAGGAATGGGTATGACTGGGTCAGGTGGGACATTCATTTTGAGTCTATTAAGAGTTCTCTGGTCTTATGGATTATTTATTTCTGGTTGTACTTTCCTTCTGGATGCTTAAGGCCACACAGTTAGCCCAGATTAACCAAGGTTTTGTTTTGTTGAGGTCAGTTGGTGATCTGGTCCTCATGGGTCTCTCAGGATTTGGGGGGGGGGAGCCCCTTGCTCATTTCAGCTCCTCATCCACCAGTTCCATCCACATGAGGACAAAATCAGGTCTTTCTAGACCAGGCTTCATTTTCTGAAGGATGAGTAGACTTTCCTCTTTATAGACTGGACACTGGATGAAGTCCCCTTAGTACTCTCCAAGACCTCCCTGAACAGGAAGACTGGTGGCCCACCTCTGCAGGCTTTTCATGAGATGCCCCCATGCATAATTCCCTAAGACCTGGTTGACCTCTGAGAGCAAGGAACAAAGTTATCCCCCAGGTCCCTCGGCCAAATGGTATGGATGTCAGGTATGGTTGTTAAGCACTGTGGTGGTTTGAATGAGAGTGTCCCCCATAGGCTTTAAGTATTCAGACATTTTGTCCCCAGTTGGTGGCACTATTCTGGAGGTCTTAGAAGGTATGGCCATGCTGAAGGAAGTATGTTATTGGAGGCAGGCTTAGTGAGTTTAACAAGCCTTGCAGTCTCCTCTCTCTGTCTCTCTCTCTCTCTCTCTCTCTCTCTCTCTCTCTCTCTCTCTCTCTCTCTCTCTCTCTCTCGACTTCCTGTGCTCATTGCAAGATGTGAACTTCAGCTTTCTGCTCCAGCCCCAGCCACCATGCCTCCCACCACAATGGACTCTAATTCCCTGGAATCATCAATCGTAATCTCAAATAAACTCTTCCTTTTATAAGTTCCCTTGGTCATGGTGGTTTTATCACAGCAACAGAAAAGTGACTAATACAGTTAGTTGGTACCAGAAGTGGGGTGTTACCTGTGAAGAACCTGACCATGTGGGTGTTTGGAGAAATGTGGAAGACTTTGGAACTTTGGGCTAGAAATGTTGTTGACTACTGTAAGCAGAGCTTAATGGGCCATTCTAGTAGAAGCCTGGAAGAAAGCATTGCTGCAAAAAAAAAAAAATGTAGTTCCAGAGGAAAATAAAGACTTAGGCAGCAAATGGGATCTTTTTTCAAAGAGTCTGGCTGCATTTTGCCCTCAGCCCAAATGCTTGCCTGATACTATGTTGAAAAGCAATGGACTAATGTCTTCGGTGGAGGATATTTCAAGACAGCCTAATGTAGAAATGGTGGCATGGCTATTAATGGTGAATATTGTGCAGATCTACAGTGAAAAAGAGCAGATGGGGCAGAAAGAAATGCAGAATGTACAGTTTGGATCTGAAAAATGCACTAGGAAGACTAATGATGGGGCCAAGGCATGTGAAGGAGAGGCTCCCTTTGATAAGGAGATTAAAGTGATTAAGGAGAGGCCTAGCTATTTACAAGTAAACAATGGAAAAAGTGGGATTAAAGTGATTAAGGAGAGGCCTCGAGATTTACAAGTAAACAACAGAAACAGTATCTTTAGGGCAAGACCACACCCAGCTAAGCCTCCAATTATTGAAAGGAAAATACTGAAAGGGTTTTCTGCTCCAACAAGTCCGGGCCAGAGAAAAGTTGCAAATGTGGTTGAAGTAGGAAAGAGTCCAGCCCAAACTTGCAGCCAAACTCAGCAGTTTCATTCATGTGGTGCTGGCTTTAGAAGCATGAAGGATGCAAGAGTGAAGGGGTCATCAGTTCTTCCTCCATGGTTTCATGGTTTCAGAGAGCTACAGTGGCCAGGCAGAGTGCAGAAGGGGTATCCCTGAATAAAGAAGGCCCTGATAGGCCATTGCATGAAGCCCTGAATGTGAAGCCTGGTTGGCAGAGGAGACCCCAAGAAGACATTCGTGATACCAGAGCTGTAAGGTATTTGCCAAGGAGAGCTGCATACAGAGAGTGATACCAGCCTAAGGAAGGGATGTATGTTGCAAGCAAAGCTGGAAGAGCTGAGCCATCTAAGTCCTTTGGAAGTAAAGTCCCAGAAGTCGCACATGGAGCTACTTGACTTGGTGTTTGTCCTGCTGGTTTTTGGTCTTGTTTTGATCCAGTATTTCCTCACCATGCCTCTATTCCTCCCTTTTGGAATGGGAATGTGTATTTGGTTCCACCGTATATTGGTAGTATGTAATTTGTCTTTTGATTTTACAGGAGCTTACAGTTAAGAGATTAGCCTGAGTCTCACAAAAGATTTTGGACTGTAGACTTTTGAATAGAATTGAGACTGGTAAAGACTATGGGGACTTTTAAGGTTGGACTAAATGCATTTTGCATTTTATATGGTCATGAGCCTATGGGGGCCAGGGAGTAGAACGTGGTGGTTTGAATGAGAGTGTCCCTCATAGGCTTTAAGTATTCAGACATTTTGTCCCCAGTTGGTGGCACTGTTCTGGGAGATCTTAGAAGGTGTGGCCATGCTGGAAGAAGTACATCATTGGAGGTGGGCTTAGTGAGTTTAACAAGCCTTGCAGTCTCCAGTTTCTCTCGCTCTCTCTTGACTTCCTGTGCTCATTGCGAGATGTGAGCTTTGGCTTTCTGCTCCAGCCCCAGCCACCATGCCTCCCACCACAATGGACTCTAATTCCCTGGAACCGTCGATTGTAAGCTCAAATAAACTCTTCCTTTTACAAGTTCCCTTGGTCATAGTGGTTTTATCACAGCAACAGAAAAGTGACTAATACAAGCACCCAGAAAGGCTAAGTTGCACCAGCCTGTTACACTGTACCTATATTAACATTGTATCCTTTGGAAACAAACTACGTTATTTCCATGTCATATTTCTTGATTTGCGTCTTTCCATTTTAATCCCATATAAGACCAGAGAAACTGTAATGTAGACATAAAACTTAAGATCTTAGTAAAAAGACAAAAAAAGAGATCACTGTTGCTTGGCCTGTCTTCAATTCTTACAGCCAGGTGCATATGCTCTGTGGATGCCACTGCTTTTGGCACTCCTCGAGGACATGAGATACAGCTTTTTTACTTTTTAACCTTCCAATGTGGACTGAAGACTGCTGAGATACCCAGCTTGTGAACTAAAGAGCTAATGGGAATTCAGCCTCATCAGAATATGGACTGCCATTGTTGGACTACCTAGGCTGTATCATGGAGGCCAATGCAGGAGGATCAAGACAGGACTGGTGCTTACTGGACTTCATTTGGGGGACTATGGGAGGGAAAAACCCCAATGTGGAGCACAAGTGCAGGATTGGTGGTTGTTTGAACTTGCCAAGGTAGAACCTTCAAGCACTTCCATAAGGAAAATATGACATCTTTTAGGAAAAATAAGTCCTCCAATTCAAGTAATATGTGTATGTATGTATATATTTATATGTATATATATATAACTATGTACATATATGTATATATACTGAAGCAATACAAGTAGGAGAGAACAATAACAACAAAAGAATTGGGAAAAATAAAACTCCAGAAAGACTCAGAAAAAGATGCAGGACATGTACGGAAGAATGCGGGGACTAAGATGTGTTAGGGGGCATGGAAAGTAACTCTAGATTCGATTGAGAAATGATGTAAGGCTTATGGAAAAAGTGTAATAACAATAAAAAATAATTTTGTGAAAAAATAAAAATATTAACTGAAAAAAAATAGTTCTCCACACTACTTTCTCTATGGGTTATACAAGTTTGTGTTACTTTTTTTTTTTTTTTGGTCTTTTTGAGACAGGGTCTCCCTGTAGCCCCACCTGGAACTCACTCTGTAGACCAGGCTAGCCTTGAACTCACAAACATCTGCCTGACTCTGCTTCCCGAGTGCTAGGATTAAAGGCGTGTGCCAACACGCTTGGCATAAGTTTGCATTCCTACCAGCAGTGAATGAGTATTCCCATTTCCCCAGAGCCTCTCCAGCTAGTAATAAAAACAGCATGGTACTGGAACAAAAACAGACCCATAGATCAATGGAACAAAACTGAAAATCCAAACTTGGGCACATGCAATTTCAACAACCTCATATTTGACAAAGGGGCCAAGAAGACTCAATAGAGGAAAGACAGCTTCTTTAGCAAATGGTGCTGGCAAATCTGGATAACGACTTGTAGAAGAATAAAACTTTTTAACATTTTCATTGAAGTTTTCTGCAATTCATACAACCTTTCTCAGTCCAATTTAAACTCAATTCCCCTTTCCATGCCCCCCACCTCACCCGAGTTCATGCATTTTGCCGTACATGTCTTGCATCTTTTTTCAGTATTTTTAAAAGTTTTTCTATGCAGAGGCATAGAAATTTGGGATAGAAGTTTACTGTTTCAGTCAGTTCTTTGACCCACTCCTTTTGTTGTTGTTCCCTCCAATTTGTATTGCTCCAAAATATGCATGGATGTTCTTCACATGTATACCAAAATTATGACATCTGAAAGTAAACTATGTTAATTCCCAAACATGTTTAGGAATTCACATTTTTCTCCTTTAATTTTGTATTATTCTAAAATTTGCATACATACCTTCCTCTATATACCACAATTACAAAGTCTGAAAATAAGTGGTAGGTTAATTCTAGATCCTAAGGTATTCACATTATAATGGCACATTGCTTCAGGTAAAATGTATGTGTGTGTGTGTGTGTGTCCTGGTTTGTCTTCCATTGCTGTGACAAAATACTCTGACACCAACTTGGGGAGGAAGGGGTTTATTAAGCTTACATCTCCTGGGTCACAGTTTATCACTCAGGGAGCCCAAGACAGGAACTCAGGGCAGGAACCTGGAGGCAGGAGCTGAAGCACAGGCCATGGAGGAGTGTTGTTCACTGGTTTGCTCCTCTGGCTCATGCCCAGCCTGCCTTCTTGTACAGTACACAACAACCTGCCCAAGGTGGCACTACTCATTGTGGGCTGGGCCCTCCCACACTGCTTGACAATTAAAACAATACTCCACAGATGTGGCCACAGGCCAATCCAATGGAGCCAATTCCCCAATTGAGGCTCCCTCAACCCAGGTGTGTCAAGTTGACACTAAAGCTATCCAGCACAGTGAGTGTGTGTATGTGTGTGTGTGTCTGTGTGTGTGTGTGTGTGTGTGTGTTTAATCAGTTTGCCTTACTACTAGGTATTTGGTGCTAACACCCACAAAAGAGGGATACCATTCGTCGTTTGTTTTCTGGGACTGTGTTACTTCACTTACCATAATGACTTCTAGTTCTGTCCATTTACCTGCAAAGTTCATGATGTCATCTTTCTTTACCACTGCACAGAACTCCATTGTGTAGATGTACCACATTTTCTCTATCCACTTGTCAGTTGAGGAACACTTGAGTTGCTTCCAGCTCTTCCCTCTTGTGAAAAGAGCTGCAATAAACATAGATGTGCATGTATCTTTGCAGTAGGATGAGTCTTGTGGGTATATACCCAGGAGTGGTATGACTGGGTCAGGTGGTAGGCTCATTTTGAGCCTTTTAAGGGTTCTCCACACTGATTTCCATAGTGGTTGTACAAGTTTACATTCCCACCAGCAGTGGATGAGTGTTCCCCTTTCCCCAAAATCTCTCCAGCATTTGGTGTCTTTTGTTTTAATAATCTTAGCTAGACTTATCGGAGTGAGATGATATCTTAAAGTGGCTTTAATTTGTATTTCCTTAATCATTTTTTTTAATTTTCATTCTATTATTGATGCTTTGTGTATTTCATACATCATTTTCCAATTCAGTACAGTTTCCCCTTCCCTTCCCCACACCCCACCCCACCCCTTCCCAGATCAGGCATTCTGCCATAACTGTCCTGCGTCTTTCTCTGTTTTTTTTTTTTTCATTTTTTAACAATAAGTGATAATTTATGAGTACAAGCATCCTTCATGTAAAACCAAACTGCAAGCAGTTGTGCTCAAACCCACACAGCTCATGGGTCCCACCATCCAGCAGGGGGGACTTGTATATTCAATCAAGTTGATCAAATGAGTGTCCAGACTATATTGCTGTAGTTTCATCATTCACCCCAATCGCAGCCCTTACATTCTACCACGCCCCCTCTTCTGCAGATTGTTCCCTAGGCTTAGAAAAGGGGCACGGGTGGACAAGAAGCAAAACAGTCTACTTTCTCTGGAGCTGTTGTCTTGGACTCTGGTCAATTCTGGCTGTTTCCTTTCATGGGCTGACAGTTTCTCCAGGAATAACCTTTCGATCCTACAAAGGAAGCAAAAACAATTAGATATATAGGTATTTAAACAGTACTAATTGTTATGGTATGTTACTTTGGTATGGACACAGATGTTTGGATGGTATGTTAATCCATGAATTACATTTTTTTCTGTTAAATATGACGGGGTCTTACTGTGGCTTATAACATCTCCTAACCATTAGAGGATGTAAGCTTGTGGCATCAGCCATGGGTTATTCCTCCAAGGAGAGAGCTAATAGCCAATTAGATTTGGGAGATACAGGCATATGACTGACTCTGCTGCACAGTATTTCCAGGCAGGTGAGGTGTAGCGCTGGTGCTGACGGAGGTCTTGTTTGACTCAAGGAGACTATATTTGTCTTTATTGTTTGGGTGGCCTTTGGTAACACTCTCTGGATTCCAGGAGACCATCTGTACATTGCAAGTGTGGTCTCAATACATCTTCCCATGTTACATCAGGTCTTTGACAGCAGGGCCTTATCACCTTCTCTTCTTGCAGGTATCCCAGTTTAAGGCAAGGAGCCTTTACCTTTTGTGGGGGGCTTGGATTCCCTGGCCAACATCTCCCTGGTAGAATAATCCATTGATGATGTCAGAACTCCTAATATTAATATTTAGCTTAATCGCAAGCTTTAAGACTTTAGTTATTTGGTTTACTATAGAGAAATTTTAGTTCATTTTCCTAGATTCAATATATCCTTTAAGTGTACTCTATTTAAGGTCAATTTAAGTAAAAGGCATTAGTTACCTGGTGTTTAAAAGGTAGTTTAGCTCTATAACAGTTGGATTCCAATTTAATAGTTGAAAATGATCTCATCATCATGCATATTTCTCAACGTTCTAGGGGGGGAGGTAAGAAAAGTCTCATCGTATTAAAACCTTTGCGGCACTGCTAAGAGGTAAGTTTCATTAGGATCATATAGTTGTTACAAGTAGGACACAGAGGGGTTATGTTTGTGCAATCTGAGGCTTTTCTTCCTTTCAATGTTCAGACGGGCCAACCTTTCTGCTGGCACTTTATGGTACATCCTACTTCAATGCAATGCTTACCTGTTCTTTCTCAGCCGTTAAGTGATGGTGACATTTGACTCTGTTGGAACATACAAACCTTTATCCTGTAGTAGTTGTTATAGATTTGAAATTGCAAGGTTTTTTGACAAAAAGGTTTCATATTATGTATCCCCCTTTTTATTTTAGGTTTTTGTTTCTTGACCCATGAGTCTCAAAAGGCAGTTGTTATATACAATACCTATAGGGTGGAATCAAGGCACAGATTTCATCAAATCACCCATGCGTGTTTCAGGTGACTGTATGTATTAACTTGGGAAGCAAACTTATTTTTTTTTTTAATTAGTGTTTACCCATCCAGATCATGCATTCTGCCATAAACTGTCCTGCATCTTTCTCTTCTCAGTTGTTTTTTTTTTTCATTTTTGCTATAAGTGATAATCCATGAGTACAAGAGCATCTTCATGCAAAACCTATCTGCAGGCTGTTGTCCCAAACACCTACGCGCCCACCATCCAGTGGGGGGTTGACAGGTTGTTTGTTTCAATCAAGTTGATCAAATGAGTGTCCAGACTACATTGCTGTAGTTTTCACCATTCACCCCAATCGCAGCCCTTACATTCTACCACGCCCCCTCTTCCGCAAGGTGTTCCCTAGGCTTAGAAAAGGGCACAGGTGGATGAGAGGTAAAACAGTCCACTCTCTCTGGAGCTGTTTAACTTGGACTCTGGTCAATTCTGGCTGTTTTCCTTTCATGAGCTGACAGTGACGATGATGAGGTCGCTCCCCAACTGTAAATTGGAGACAACTATTGTGAGGTAATCTCTTATAAAACGGTAAAACTGCTTTCTTTAATTGACTAACTAGACATGGAACTGTGAGGGATTACTCTCTGTTCAGAACCAAATATAATACAGTCCTAGGGCTATGCACTCAGGCAAAATATATTAATACAGGAGCTCTGACATCAGCAAGGATTGTTCTACCAGGTGGAATGTTGGCCAGGGGATCAAGGCCCCAAAAGGTAAGGGCTCCTTGCCTCTAAGNGCAAACTTAATTTTTAAGTTAATACACCCTATAGGTTGAAAGAGAATCTACAAGGTGATCTGTACAAACAGAAAAATTATACAGAACATCTGTATGTGCCAATTGTAAAGTTATTGTTATTCGAGATTTTTTAAGTAAAACAAATGTGGACAACAGCAATTTATATCCCAATTTAACTCAGATGCATTTACCGTTTTTTATCAGAGCCTTTTAAACCAATGTTGTTTTTAATATAACATTATTTTACTTTTACTGAGGTCCTAAACACCATGTACTATAGACAGAGTCTGGGCAAAACTGGATACTTTTGAACTCACGTCAATTAAATATGCATTAATCAAAATATACACCCCCGTGTCCCTCTCCCGCCCCTCCCACCCCTTCCCGATTCATCATTTCAGTCATTTTTCTGATGCGTCTTTCTCTTGTTGTTCTTTTAATATATGATCCCTCTCCACAAGAAATATTTTATAAGTGGGTTTATTGGCACTAGCATCCACATAATAAGGGAACCATTTTGTCATTTGTTCTTTTGCGGACTTGTTACTTCACTTTAACATTTATGTCTTCTAGCTCCATCCATTTTACCTGCAAAAGTTCATGATGTTGTCTTTCTTTTTAATCGACTGCCTAGTAATCCATTGGGTACATGTACCACATTTTCTCTATCCACTCATCAGTTGAGGGGCATTTGGGTTGGTTCCAGCTTTTTACTATTGGGAACAGAGCTCCATAAAATAGATGTGCATGTATCTCTGCAGTAAGATGAGTCTTGTGGGTATTACCCAGGAGTGGTATACTGGGTCAATGGCAGGTCATTTTGAGTCTCTAAGGTTTCTCCACACTGCTTTACATAGTGGCTGTACAAGTTTACATTCCCACCAGCAGTGGATGAGTGTTCCCCTTTCCCCACAACTCTCCAGCATTTGTGTATCATTTGTTTTTCTTGATCTACTAGCCAGTCTGTATTGGAGTAGATGATTTTTTTTTTTTTTTTTTTTTTTTTTTTTTTTTTTTTTTTAATTTTTTTTTAAAAATTTGAAAGATGTTCTCATAGCCATTTAACTTCTTCATTTTTGAAGTCTCTGTTCAGTCTTTTTTCCATCTTTTGAGTGATCATTTGTTTTTCTTTTTTTGTTTTTGAGTAGCTTTGTATACTCTGGAAATTTAATGCTTTGTCAGATGATCTGCGTGAAGTTTCCTCCCACCTTGGGCAATCCAAATTTTTTCTTCTCTACTTCCTTGACTTGTTCTACTGAACAAAACCCTAACAGCCTTGAAGAAACGTCTTTAACTCCAGTCAGAGGAGATCGATCACCCTCTTCTGACCTGGTGCACATTGCACCGACACGGGTGCACAAAGCTACGTGGAGACGTACATTCATACACATAAGAAATAATAAATAAAAAAATTTTTTTAAAAATCTTACTTAAAAAGTTTAATTTAAATAAACGACAAGTGGTAATGGAACAGGATCTGTTCTGTACAGAGAATTGGAATTGACAATTCAGGGGTGAAAGTATCAGAGATCTCAATTAAAAGCACTTTTTTGCTCTAAACACAAATAAAAAATGAAACAATTTAAATTTGCTTTTTATAAAACCAAAGTTTTGTGTTTGGCTTGGTTAAAATGTTTTGTCGAGAAACATTTTATGGGGCTCAAGAGATGGCACAGTAGTGGTTAAGAGCACGCTGGCTATTCTTCAGGAGAATTCCAGGTATGGATTCCCATCACCTATAGCTGTATAACAAACCATCCCACAACTCCAGTCAGGGGATCTGACACCTTATACTCTGTGGTACTGCAACAACCATCACTTAGCATCCATGGACCAATGACACCACACAAAATGTTTTGGTTTTTGTTTTGTTTTTCGGTTTATTCGAGACAAAGGTCTCTAGCCCAGTTGTACCTTGGAATACTCTGAGACCAGGCTGAGCTTGAACTCACAGACTAATGCCGCCATCTGGCCTCCCAAGTGGCATCGTGCCACCACACCCGGGCGACGCGGATTTTTTTTTTACTCACACATTGCTTTTAAAATTCCTAATCCCATATGATCAAATTATAAACACCCAGGAGAAAAATCTATTTTCTCCCCTAGTGTAGTAGTACTACTTGGTAAGTGTGAAATGATATATAAAGTGGAAACCTTCAAGTACAATATACAATGACAACAGCAAGAAATATGATACCTAGAGAGTTTACCCTAGAGAAAAAAGTTTTTGTTGTTACCATCATGATCATTTAAGAAATAAAAGAAAATGGGGGGGAGGGTGTATGAGACAGGCTTTTACTATGGAACCCAGACTGGTTTTGGACTTGAAATTCTGCTGCCATAGCCCCTCACCCCAGATGCTGAGATCACACACCCCATTGAAAACAGTCTTAATACTTTTTTAAAGGCTTGTTTAAAGGGCTTATAAGGCAAACTGAGTAGGCAGGAAAGAAAAAGGGAAGGTACAGACTGAAGATAAAAAATATATATATATTTCCTGTGCCATGCCTCAAAGAAATTGCTTTAAGGAGACAAAATAAGAAGTGCAATTGTGAATGTGTGTTAGGGTGGTATGTGCACACGAGGGCAGGTGCCTGTGTTGGCCAGAAGAGAGCATTGAAACCCTCAGAAAAGGAGTTAAGGATGGTTGTTAAACTGCCATGTGGATGCTAGGAACTGAACTTGGTCCTCTGCAAAAATGTACATCTCTTAACCGCTGAGCCACTTTCTTGACCCCCTCCAGGCCCCCCTGCATGAAGAAGTATCCAATGATGTTATAAAGCTATTTACTAGTAGGAAATAACGATGACAGAGAAGAATCCAGGAAAAGGCCCCAAATACATGGTACTTTCCGTTTGTGGAAACTGAAAACAAAAGGAGTTCTAGAAGGAGACTTGAAGCCAGGCTCTCAGGACTGGCTCGCTTTGGGCTGGGAGGCTGTCTGGGGCTACCCTATATCTCTTCCATCCAACAGGCCTCGGGGAGAGACCTCCTTAAGGCATATCCCTTTAGGCCCCAAAACACAAGCAAAACCAAGATTCCTAAATCCAAGAAAAGATTCCTAAGGTCAGAATGGCACAAGATAGAGAAAATGAAAGGACAAATTCTTGATGCAGGTTTTATTGTGGTTTTTTTTTTGTCTTTTGAGGACAAGGTCTCCTGTAGCCCCAACTATCCTGGAACTACTCTGTAGACCAGGCTGGGCCTTGAAACTCACAGAGATCCTCCTGCCTCTGCCTCCAGCTCCCAAGTCCTGGGGTTATAGGCATGTGCCACCATGCCTGGCTAAAGATGGTTCTTAACCGCTATGTGGTCGTGAGAATCGAACCTGGTCCTCTGCAAGAGCAGTCAGGGCTCTTCACCACTGAGCCATCTCTTCCAGCCCCTTGCATTCAGTTTTTAAACATTTTATCGGAATCCACTTTGACCCCCTTACAGCTTCATAGATGAAATGTGTTAAATCTGAGCCTGCTGGTGCTCTGTTCAAATCGAACCTTAAATTCCTGAAAATGTGAGTTCTGAGACTTGGGGAGTGAGCCCAGGGCAAGGGAGCGCTAGAGCCCCATTCCCTGTCTGCAGTATGAATGTGAATACTGACGGAGAAAGTTGTCAGTGAGGATGGGAGAGCCAGGGCACAGTGACTCCTTCCTCTCAGTACCACTGAAGATAAGGGACACTTGCAGGGTGAGATGAAAGAGCTTCAAAAATGGTGACAGAAGCTGGGCGTGGTTGCACACGCCTTTAATCCTACGCACTTGGGAGGTAGAGGCAGGGCAGATCTTGTGAGGGTTTCAAGGCCAGCCTGTCCTACAGAGGGAGTTCCAGACAGCTTGGGTCTACAGGGAGGACCCTGTCCAAAAGACCAAAAAAAAAAAAAAAAAAAAAAAAAAAAAAAAAAATGGTGACAGACAGAAAGCATGGCAGGTTACCTGTAGAATTCTTGGGTGTGTTTAAGCTAGGAGCATCAGGACTCTTTCAAGGGTCCAGCATTCCTGTCATCACCTTCCTTTTTCAGACACTTCCCTTTCACATACTCCTGTATAATTTACAAGACGAATTTTCCTCCTTATGCCCATGAGGAAGTGGTTGAAATAACTAGAAGCTCTTTGAATAGTATTGTTCATTTAAATCTAGTTATAAGGATGTGTTATATTGTGTGTGTGTGTTGTGGGGGGGTCTTTTTGAGATAACCCCATCTGTCCTGGAACTTCACCAGGTAGACCAGGCTATCCTGGAACTCACAAGAGTCCTAACTTGCCTCTGCCTCGTCGAGTGCTCGGGATTAAAGATGTGTGCCACACAAGTCTGGCCTTGTGTGTGATTTTGTAGAAAAATAAATACTTAAAGAACTTTAATGTTTTTAAAAATTATTTATATGCATATATCTGTATGCACGCAAATGATTACAACTAGTCCTTCATATATTGCAACTAATAATATATAAATTATAGAAAATAGGGTATTCTCAAATTGAACAAAACTGAGAATATACTTATTTCCAAATATTAGTCTTTAACAATTAATTATTTCATATTCTCCTGTTGAATCTGAACTACTACAAACAACTTCATTCATTTAGGGCTGCTAGCTGTCCATGCCTCTCTGGCAGAGTGTATCTGAGTATCCAGGGGAATAGTACCTGAAAAGAAAAATTTGCTATCAGATACTCATGGAAAAATTTCATTCAAAAATTTCCCACGAAAGATTCCATGCAAGTAACTTATTGAAGTAATGTTACAGGGCTGATGAAATGGGCTCAGTAGGTAAAGGCACTTGTCATTAAGCCTCACAACCTGAGTTCAATTCCCTGGAACCCACTGTCAGAACAGAACCAACCCCACAGATTATCCTCTCATCTTCATAGGTGTGCTATGGCACACACATTCACACCCACACAATATAATACATTGGAAATGTTTTAAAGAAATAAAACCTCACATGTTTTAAAGAAGTGAAACCTCACATGTTCAAGTAATGCTTTATGCAAGAGGTTAGAGTATATGAAGGAAGGTGATCCCTATTCACAACGCTGTGCTAGTAAAGCGGTAAAACCCTTCAGGGATATGAGCACAATGGCAGCAAGCAGTCTTCAAGCAAGCCTGCTCAATCCAGGGCAGTACTTCATTCCAGAGATTTTACATTACTATAATCAGGATGAGAACTTAAAGACATGCTAATAGATTGTCCTTTTGTATTTTCTATATATCCTGTGGTTACTAACCAATTTCTGTATTCCAGTTGCCTTAAATCATGTCTTAGTATATATTTTTATCAGATCTGCTCATGATTAATTTTTGAGAACAATTTATAAGTTGGTATATAAAACATTCATATTATAAAACTAGAAAATGAATCATCTTCATTTGTTCTTATGCATATATTATACTCTTAAATTGAACATTTTATAAAATATTTTGTATAAAGTATGAAATGTATTTATAATGGAAAGAATTTGCATGTACACAAAAATAAGCCAAATAGGGGTAGGGGGAAGGGATAGAGCAGTATGCATGAACTGAATTGAAAAAAAAAAAAAAAAAAAAAATGAAAAATGATGTATGAAAATACTAAAACATCAATAAAAAATAAAAATAAAAAATAAGCCAAATATAAAATCAAGTAAGTATTCTAGTACACAGTTAAGTGAACTCACAATGATTAAGTCTACAAAAGGGTTTTCTATAGAGAAAGTCTAATGTTAGGGACTTGTTTTGTCCTTTATTAACTGTCATTATGCCTAACTTAAAAAGTTAAATTTTCTCCACAACTTTTCAAGTTCAGGTTGGAAAAAACAGAGGCTACTTTCAATAGAACCTTTCTACACATGGTTCCAAATTTAATCACGAAACACACATACCTAAAAGCTCCTTTAAAAATGCTTTCCCTCTGCTGAGGTGTGTGGTGCATGCCTTTATCCCAGCACTCAGGAAGGCAGAGGCAGGTTGTTTCTGTGGAGTTTAAGGCCAGCCTGGTCTACAAGCAGGCTCCAGGCCAGTTGGACTAAAATGAGACTTTCTCAAAAAAGACAAAACAACGACAAAAAATTTTACTCAAAAGGCCACCTCTCTTGGAAGAAACTGGAACCTCATATGTCAGAGCTAGCAGACTGGCTTCAATCTCACAGAGACCCACCGCTTCTGTCTCAAACAACAAACAAAACAAACAACAAACAAATCAATAATTAGTCACAGAATAGTTGTCACCAATTTTTAGATATATGTAATTGCAAAAGTAAAGCCATTTTGAAATTCTATTTGTCTTACACAGGAAGAAAATGTGTTTGTTGATCTCATAAAGTTGACATTTATACAGCATTTTTAAAATCAAAATTTGAATTCAGCTAACAAAATTCCTTAGGAAAATTGTTTTTAAAAATTGAAAATGCCAGATCACAGAATTAAGTTAAAATTTTAGAATGGCATTTTTGACAAAGCACCAGATTAAATTCTAATGTGAGTTTATCTTCCCTGGTACACAGCTAAAATATACCTACAAAAGGAGTGAAAAGAAAAGAAACTTTGTTCAAGAACGCAGATGGTTGATCCTAGTAGCTCATTCTAATTGGGGACCTTTAGTTTGCCTTTTCTGTTGTATTTTGTTTCATGTGTTAAAATAAGTGATTCGGGGGCTGGAGAGATGGCTCAGTTGGTTAAAAGCACTGACTGCACTTGAGTGGACCTGGGTTTGAATCCCAGCACCCACATGGGCATGAAACCGTCTTTAACTCAGTTCCAGGGGGAATCCAACACCCTCTTGCTAACCTCTGTGGGCACTGCAACAACATGGTACATTTACAAAAAAAAAAAAAAAAAAAAAAAACAACAATAAAAAAAAATAAACAATATTAAAAATAAAAATAATTAAAAAAAGAAACAAAAAGCAGCACTGTAATACTGAACTTGCCAGTCTGTTTTCCGTACCTTACTACTTCCTCTGGGTAACAACTGTTAATACTGTTGATGTATTCTTGAAGGATAGAACCAGGTTCTGCTTTGATCTCTTGGATCTTTTTTTTTTTTATTAATTTTTTATTTTCTGCATGTGTTATGAATGTGTTGTCTGCATTGCAAGTCTGTGCACCCGTGTGCGTTGCCAACGCCGTGGAGGCCAGAAGAGGGTCTCGGATTCCCCTAGAACTGGAGTTCTCTCCTGGAATTCGGAGCTTCAGACGGTTTCTCAGCCGCCGATGTGGGTGCTGGGATCGAACGCGGGTCCTCTGTAAGAGCGTCGGCGCTCTTAACGCTAGGCCATCTCTCCAAGCCCCTCTGGATCTTTTTTAGTCCACCACTCATTACAAAAAGTCGTCGTCGTCGTCGAGCTTTGCTGTCATGTGGTAGCACCTGCAAGGGGAAGATTATAACATGTCAGGGCCAAACATGGTGGGGCCAAAAAAACGGTGCTTCCACATCTGTTAATCCCAGCACTCAGGAGGCAGAGGCAGGCTTGATCTCTTGTGAGACTGAGGCCAGGGCCTGGTCTTTACTTCAGTGAGTTCTTAGAAAGGCTGGAGCTACAGGAAACTTGGTCTTCAAAAAGACCCCCCTCAAAAAAAAAAAGAAAACTGGCCACAGTGGTACACACTTATAAGGGCTGGTAAGCCCTTAGAGGCCGAGGCAGGAAGAGTATGAGTTCAGGCTGACTATGGCTCTGCAGTTTGAGATGCTGCCTCAAAAAAGTGAGAAGATGTAATTATTGTCCACTATTTGTAGAAATATAGCATACAAACAGAAGGACTTGTTTATATAGCATTAGAGTCATCTAGTCAAATGAATTTGTCCTCTTTCTTTTTTTTTTTTTTTTATTTTTTTTGTCGTTTTCGAAACAGGGTTCTCCCTGTAGCCCAGCTGTCCTGGAACTATCTGTAGACCAGGCTGGCCTGAACTCACGAAGAGATCCGCCTGCGCTCTGCCTCCCAAGTGCTAGGAATTAAACTTGGCGCCACCACACTGGTGAATTTTCCTCTCATTAACTAATTTAGTTATCCTTAAACACTTGAATGTCCTTTTAATTATTTATTGTGTGTATGCATTGCGTGTATGTGTGTGTTTTGTTTGAGTGTGTGTGTGCATTGTGTGTGTGTGGTGTGTGTGTGTGGCTTGTGATGTGTGTGGATGTTGGGAGGTCAGAGGATGACTTTGGGGAGTTGGTTCTCGTTCCTTGCGCACCTATATATGGGAGTTCTGAGAATTGGGACTCAGGTCAAGCTCAGTGGCCAAGTGGCCGTGTTCCTGATACATCAGACTAGTTGAATTTTTAAAACATTATTTATTTATTTTATTTTATTTAATTTATTTTGCTTTTTTGAGACAGGGTCTCCCTGTAGCCCCAGCTGTCTGAGAACTCACTATGTAACCAGGCTGGCCTTGAACTCACAGGAGATTCCACCTGCCTCTGCCTCCTAAAGGGTGCGTTGGATAAAGGCGTATGCCACCACAACTGGCTCAAAACATTTTATATTTATTTATTGTGTATGTGTGTACACTTGCATAATATCAGGAGGTAATGGGACAACTTACAAAAGTTGGTTCTCTCCTTCATTAGGAGGGTTCAAGGGATCACATTCAAGCCATTGGGCTCAGTGTTTGTTTTTTGGGTTCTTTTTGAGACAGGATCTCCCTGTAGCCCTGGCTGGCTGCTTACTATGTTGATCCGCGAACTTGAACTCACGAGATCTGCCTGCCTTTGACTACTGAGTGCTAGGATTAAAATATGCACCACACCTGGCAAATGTTTTGTTTTTGAAAAAACAAATGTTTGCTTGTTTTTGTTTTAAATTTTAAAAAAACAAAAAAAAAATTGTTTTTTATTTTTTTTTTTTTCTACATTAATGTAACTAGCTGTTTCATCTTTCCAGTGATCTATGAAACACTCTTATTATTCCCATCTTACCTGTAACCTAATTAAGGTTTAGAGTGATCAAAACTTGGTTGAGTAATTAAAGCTATAGCTTAGTGTATAGTTGAGCCTAGCCATATGTGGGGACTTAGGTTGCTTCCACAGTACCCAACAAAAATGGGATTTTTTTTTTTTTTTTTTGTTTTGTCTTTTTCAAGACAGGGGTCTCCCGTAAGCCCGTGTTCCTGAGAGCTTGGCTCTTGTAGTCCAGGCTGGGCTTGAACTCGACAAAGATTCACCTGTCTCTGCTTCCCAAGTGCCCTAGGATTAAAGGCGCTGCGCCCACCACACCTGGCTAGGAGTTTTTTAAGAAAGAACTGAGGCCTTCACACATTCACTATACATGTGACTTGCAAAGACTCCAATTGCTTGTGAGTTTTTATTTAATGTGTAAGAATGTATTGCCTGCATAGTTATATAATAAGTACACTATGTTGGTGCAATACTCTCAGAGGTCAGAAGAGGGGTGGTCGGATCCCCTTTAACTGGAGTTTCAGATGGTTACTAGCCACCCATGAGGTCCTGGGCATCAAACCCAGATCCTCAGGCAGCTAATGCTCTTTCAAAGACCTTTTTTCTTTTCTTTTTCTTTTTTCCTTTTCTTTTCTTTTCTTTTCTTTTCTTCTCTTCTCCCTCCCCTCCCCCTTATTTTTTCTTTCTTTTCTTTCTTTCTTTGCCTTTCTTTTTCTTTCTTCCTTTCTTTTCTTCTTTCTTTCTTTCTTTCTTTCTTTCATTCGTTATTTTTGAGGCAGGGTCTCCCTTTAGCTCTTGCTGTTCTGGGACTCCCTCTGTTAACCCGGGTGGCCTTGAACTCACAGAGATCTGGCCGGCTGTTCCTGCCTCCCGAGTGCTGGTAAAGGCATGGGCCACCACACCCTGGCTTGCTTTTCCTTATAAAGATTTTTGCTATGATCCTAGACTAAAAGTAAGACCAAGACATACTGGGAAAAATTACTAAAAGGTACTTATCAATATAAATTATCTATACTGTAATGTTTGTATGTGTTGACATGCTATTTACTTCCTGAGAACAATTTTTAAAAAGACAGTACAGAGGCTGTGAGAAAAGCGTGGGAAAGGAGGAAGTGTTTTACCTGTGGACTTTATTAACCTACGTTAACTGTATCAATGGAGGCTGGTAGAAGTTGAGACTTAAATAATAAACCACACGTTATGAACAAACAGAAAAAAAAGCAAGTTAACAAATCATTTTGATTTTCTTCCCCTTCTTACGGCTATAAGAAGGTTCCTTACCTTACTGAACTGTCCAGCTACATGCTTCAGAATATTGGGAGGTACATGATGCAGAAAGGGCTCGAGGGCTTGCAGGTAGGTACATTTCTGTATTGATATTCTTTAATTGCCTTTTTACTTATAAATTAAAAAGCCAAAAATAAATCATGTTATTATATGGATTCTTGAACATGAATAGTTTTATTGATCTAGCCTGCCAGTTGTTTCATTTTTTTAAAAATATGTTTTCTGGGGGCTAGAGAGATGGTAGCAGTAAGGGCACTGGCTGCTCTTGCAGAGGACCTGGGTTCATTCCATCATCCACATGGCAGCTAACAACATCCATAACTCTAGTTCCGGGGATCCAATCCCAGTTATGGCCTTTGTGGGCCTCTGGATGCATGTGGTACATTACATACATGTAAACAAAGATATATGTAAAATAAAATAAAGCAGTTTTCTAAAAAAAGTGTTTTTATAGTAAACCTTAAAACCTACAGTGAATTACTGAGGTCCTGAAATATCTATCAGAACCTTAAAATTATAAAGTGTATTCATAGACTGTTAACATGCTTTAGTATAAAATCTATGAAACATAACTAAATCATCCTATTTCTTTTAATCAGCATGAGAAAATAAGCTATTATAGAATTTTCAGGTATTCTATATTTTCCAAAAGATTTCCACTCATATATATGCATCCAGAAGTAGCCACTCTGTGAATTGTTCAGTGTGCATCACAGGGACACTGCTATGGCTTATGGGCAGAAATGGTCCCATTCTCAGAGACCTCTCTTCTGCCCTTTGAATTGCTTCAAGTATTTTCTGGGGAGTTGGTTTTCTGGACATGTATTCTATCATCTGTTTATGTCTTGGAAGATTTTTCTCTCTCCTTCAACTGTAATCAACATTTTTGCTGGGTTAAGTATTCTGGGTTGGCATCCATAGTCCTTTAACACTGGGAATGCTTTGCTCCATGTTCTTCTTGCTTTCATTGTTTGCACCAAAAAGTCAATTGTAATTCTGATGGGTTTCCCTTTGTATGTGACTTATTTTTCTTTTGTGGCCTTCAGAATTTAATCTTTGTTTTGGGCATCTAGCATTTTGACTATGATATGGCATGGAGAGTTTCTTTTCTGAACTTGTCTATTTGGAGTCCTATGTGCTTCTTGTATTTGAATGGGTTTGTCTATTTTTAGTTTGGGGAAGTTTTCATCTATTATTGTGTTGAAGATCTGATCAATACTATTCTCTTGAGATTCTTCTCCTTCCTCTATTCCTATGATGTGGAGGTTTGATCTTTTCATAGTGCCCCATATTTCCTGGTTGTTCCACTTTTGTGTCTTTTTAAATTTTTCATAATCTTTGAGTTTTTTAGTTGCCCTGTGTTATCTTCCAGATCTGATATTCTTTGTTCTGCTTTCTCCATTCTATTTCTGAAGCTTTTTCCTTTCCTTTCTTCTTGATTGGATGGGTGTTCTAGTTCCTTTTTCATTTCATCCTGTGATTTCTTTAATATATCCATTTCCTTTTTGAGTTTCTCAATCTCTTCTTGGTGCTCCTTGCTTCCTTGGTTGGCTTCCTTTTTCAGTGTTTCTACCTCCTTAAGGTGTTTGTTTTTTTCTCTCTATAGTTCTTTCTAGAGTTTGTCAATCCCTTCCTTTAGTTCTTTTCAAACTTTGTCATTGTATCCCTCTAGGTCTTTTTTGAGTTTTTCATTCTCTCTCTTTAGTTCTCTGAATTATTCTTTATTTTCTTTAATTTCTCTGCATAGGTCTGTAATTATTACTCTAAGGTCTGTTTCTGAGGTCACCTCCAGGGGGATCCCATTGTAGCTATCTCCTACTGGGTTGGTAGAGCTTGGTGTGGAATTATCCTGCACCTTTCCCATGTTGTCCCTTTGACATGTCCCTGGCACGTGGGTTTCCCTTTTGTGATTCAAATCTCAAATGCCTTTTCAGTGTGTTGAAGGCTGAAAGCTTGTTTTATTTTGTTTGCCTCCTTCCGATGCTCCCCCCCCACCTTGTTTATGGGGAGTGTTGACTTGTCTAGGTTTCAGGCTTTCACTTTTGTTTATCTATTGGATATTGGAAGTCTAAGTCATTCTTCCTTTCCTGTTCTTAGGGTTCTCCTAATCCACTGGATACTGTCTCCTCAATTCCAGTTGTTGGCGGGAGGGGGGGATTCCTGACTTAGCCTGCACCCCAGTACCTGCCTGGAGCAGTGGCAGGCTGCTCCAGGTGATCCTAGCATGTCTGCAACCTGAGCCCCCAACACATGACCTCACTATGGCACCTGAGATAGACCCAAACCCAGAACCACTTCCAGCTACCAGGGGGAGGAGCAACCCAGCTGGGCAGCCACACTCTGCTGGGGCTTAGGGCTCCTATCTAGGCCTGCCAGCCACCAGCCCCTCTGCCACAAACCAGCAAATCAATTGTCTAGCACCCCAAGAGTCAATTTGTCCTAAGTTTTTACCTGCCTGGAGCAGTGGTGGGCTGCTCCAGGTGATCCTAGCAGGTCGGGAACCTGAGCCCCCAACACACGACCTCACTATGGCACCTGAGCCAGACGCAAACCCCTATTTCCTTAATTATTAATGATATTTAACACTTTTTAAGATGTTTCTCAGCCATCTTTATTTCCTCACTTGTGAAGTCTCTTTACTCCATCTCTTGAGTGAGTCATTTGTTGTTGTTGTTTTTACTTCTTTGTTTTTACAGTAATTTATATATTTTGGATGTTAATGCTGTCAAATGTATCAGTGGTGAAGGTTTCCTTGCACTCTGTGGTTTTCTCTTCACTTCATTGATTGTTTCACTGTACAGAAGCTTTTGAGTTTGAAATCCCACTTGTCAATTGTTGACCTTACTTCCTGGACAGCTGCTGTTTGATTTAGAAAGTCTTTTCCTATGCCTAAGCCTTGTAGGTTGCTGCCAAAATTTTCCTCTATCACCTTCAGAGTTTCAGGTTTCACATTGAGGTCTTTGATCCATTGGAGTTTATTTTTGTACAGGGTGAGAGGTATGGGTTTAATTTTATTTTTTCTGCAAATGGTGATCCAGTTTTGCCAGCACCATTTGCTGAAGATGCTGTCTTTCCTCCATTGAGTCTTTTTGGCCCCTTTGCAAATATGAGGTGGCCGAAATTGTATGAGCTCAACTTTGGATCTTCAGTTTTCTTCCATTCTTCAATGGGTCTGTTTTTGTGCCAGTACCAGGATGTTTTAATGACTATACCCCTGTAATATAGTTTGAAGTCTGATATAGTGATCACCACACACACACACACACACACACACACACACACACCATATTGCACTTTTCACTCAGGATTGCTTTGGCTTTTTGAGGTCTTTTGTTTTTCCATATGAATTTAAGGATTTTTTTCCAAGTCTGTGAAGAAACCATTGGGGATTTCAATTAGGATTGCATTGAATCTGTATATTAATTTGGATAGAATGGACATTTTTACTATATTAATTTTTCCAGTCAATGAGCATGGGAGGTTTTCTATCTTCTGATGTCTTCTTCAATCTCCTTCAAGGGTTTAAATTTTTTGTTGTAGAGATCTTTGGTGTCTTTGGTTAAGTTTGTTCCTAGGTATTTTAATTTTTTTGTGGCTATTGTGAGTGGAAACATTGTCTTATATTCCTTCTCCAGTTACTTGTTGGTGTAAAGAAAGCCTACTGATTTTTCTAGGTTAGTTTTGTGTCCTGCCACTTTACTGAAACTCTTAATTGTTTCTAGGAGTTTTCTGGTACAGTTTTTTTAACAAACAAAAGGAATCAAATTCACATGCCAAACACACAAAGAAAAATCAACAACATGGGAAAAGCAAATAAGAAATCCCCACCAAACACTATCAGTTCCATAGAGGACTCACACAATGAGATCTCTCTGGAGGACACAAAACACAGATCTCGATATATGATAGATAGATAGATAGATAGATAGATAGATAGATAGATAGATAGATAGATACTTTATTGATTCTGGTGTTTGTTTCTCTCTCTGATACATCCTGGAGCCAGGTCCTTTACTCTCTGATCCGTCCTGGAGGTGGGTCCTTTGCTCTCCTCTGGTAGAATTTTTAACATCCCTCAGGTAAACTATTATATCATCTGCAAAGAGGGATAGTTTTACTTCCTCTTTTCCAATTAGTACTCCTTTAATTTCTCCTTCTTGTCTTATTGCCCTAGCAAGCATTTCAAGCACTATATTGAAGAGGAGTGGCAATAGGGGACAGTATTACCATGTTCCTGCCTTTAAGGGGAATGCTTCTACTTTTTTTCTTTTATGATGATGTTGGGTGTGGCTTTCCTGTATATGGCTTTGATTGCGTTGAGGAATGATCCCTCCAGTCTAATTCCCTCTAGGACTTTAAGCATGAAGTGATGCTGGATTTTACTGAAGGCTTTTTCTGCATCAATTGAGATGATCATATAGCTTTTGTCTTTCAGTCCATTTATGTGTTTTATGATATTGATTTACATATGTTGAACCATCCCTGCATCTCTGGTATGAATCCAACTTAGTCATGATGGATGATCTTTTTGATGTGGGTCTGTATGTGGTTTGCAAGTATTTTGTTGAGAATTTTTGCATCTATGTTCATTAATGAGATGGGTTTATAGTTTTCTTTTTTGGCTGTATCTTTGCCTGGTTTTGGTATTAGAGTGATGCTGGCTTTGTAGAAGGAATTTGGGAGGTTTCCCTTTGCTTGTATCTTTCTGAACAGTTTGCATAATAATGGTTGCAAATCCTCTTTAGATGTTTTATAGAATTCTGCCTTGAAACAAATTAGACCTGGGCTTTTTTTTAGTTGGGAGGATTCTTATTAAATTTTCAGTTTCCTCATATATTATGAGTATGTTTAAGCTGTCAATTTCTTCTTGATTAAGCTTTGGTGAATTCCAGTATTTCAGATAGTCATCCATTTCTCTTAGATTTTCAAATTTAGTATAGGGTCTTGGGGGGGGTATTTTTGAGGCAAGTTCTCCCTTTAGTCCCAACTGGCCTGGAGACCAGGCTGGCCTTGAACTCACAGAGATCTGCCTGCCTCTGCCTCCCAAGTGCTGGGATTAAAAGCATGTGCCACCACACCCGGGCAGTATAGGTTTTTTAAGTACTCTCATATGATTGTCTGGATCATTTGTTATCTGTTGTGATGTTTCCCTTTTCATCACAAATTCTATTGATTTTGAGTTGCTCTTTCCTTCTTTTGGTTAAATGGGCTACAAGTCTATATGTCTTGTTTATCCTTTCAAATAACTAGGTTTTGGATTCATTGATTTTTTGGTATTGTTTTGTTTCTATTTCATTAATTTGTGCTCTGATTTTTGTTATTTCTTCCTGTCTGTTGGGTTTAAGGTTCATTTGTAGTTGTCTCTAAAGCATTTTTAGCTGCAGTATTAGATTATTTATTTGTGCTCTTTCTGTTTTTTTGATGTGGGCAGCCAGGGCTATAAACTTCCCTCTTAGGACTGCTTTTAAAGTATCCCATAGGTTTTTTCGTGTTGTATTGTCATTATCATTTAGTTCCAGGAATGCTTTTATTTCTTTCTTTATTTCTTTCTTAACCCATTCATTTTTCAAGAGTGTGTTGTTTAGTCCCTATGTGTTCTCGTAGATAGTAGGGCTTATTCTGATGTGGATATTGAGCTTTATTGTACTGTGGTCTGATAGAACACATGAAATTATTTCAAAACTTTTGTATTTGTAGAAGGTTTTTTTCTGCATCACAGTATATGGTCAATTTTGGAGAATGTTCCATGGGGTGCTGAGTAGAAAGTATATTCTCTGGTGTTTGGGTGGACTATTCTGTAGATGTCTGTGAGGTCCATTTGGTGTATTGTATTGTTCAGTTCAGATGTCTTTCTGTTTACTTTTTGTCCAGTTGACCTATATAATGGGCTCAGTGGGGTATTTAAATCCCCCACTATTAGTGTACTGGGACTAATCCATGCCTTGAGGTCATATAGAATTGTGTTTATAAAGTTCGGCACACCAGAGTTCCATGTGTATATATTCATGATTGTGAAATTTCATGCTTAATTTTCTTTTGATAAGGATGTAATGGCCCTCTTTTTCTCTTCTGATTAGTTTTACTTTGAAGTCTATTTTGTCTGAGATTAGAATAGAAAATCCTGCTTGCTTTTCATCACTATTTGCTTGGAATATTGTTTCCATCCTTTCACTTTAAGTTGGTGCCTGTCCTTGAGGGTGAGATGGGTTTCTTGTACACTGCATATATCCATTCTCCCAGTCTATGTCTTTTGATTGGGAAGTTTAGCCCATTAATATTTAAGGTTATTATTGAGAGATGTGTGCTGCTTCCTTTTACCTTCTTTTCTGTTTGCATTCTTGGTCTAGGTTTCTATTTCTGCAGGTCCTCGAGACACAGATTAATCCCAGCACACTAATAGTGGGGAACTTCAATACACCACTGAGCCCCTTGGATAGATCAACTGGACAAAAAATAAACAGACAGACATTGGAATTGAACAATACAATACAACAAATGGATCTCACAGACATCTACAGAATAGTCCACCCAAACACCAAAGAATATACTTTCTACTCAGCACCCCATGGAACATTCTCCAAAATTGAACACATCCTGGGACACAAAAGAAATCTCAACAAATACAAAAGGATTGAAATTATTTCATGCATTCTATCAGACCACAGTGCAAAAAAAGCTCAATATTAACACCAGAATAAGCCTGACTAACTTGAGGAACACATGGAGACTAAATAACACAATCCTGAATAAATGAATGGGTCAGGGAAGAAATAAAAAATGAAATAAAAGTATTCATGGAATTAAACAAAAATGACAATACAACACAGAAAAACCTGTGGGATACATTAAAAGCAGCACTAAGAGGGATACAGTCCTATGTGCCACATTAAAAAAAAAAAAAAAACAGAAAGGGAACAAATAAATGATCTAACACTGCAGCTAAAAAAAACTTGAGAGACAAAAAAATGGACCCTAAACCCAACAGATGGGAAGAAATAGAAAATATCAGAGTAGAAATTAAATAGAAACAAAGAAAACAATACAAAAAAATCAGCGAATCCAAAAGCTGGTTCTTTGAAAAGATAAACAAGATAGACAGACCTTTAGCCCAGTTAACCAAAAGAAAGAGAGAGCAACTCCAAATTAATAGTATTTGTGATAAAAAGGGAAACATCACAAAAGACAACAAAAAGATCCAGATAATACCTATACTCTATCTATACAATCAAAAACCTATACTCTACTAAGTTTGAAAACCTAAGAGAAATGGATGGACAGCTGAAATCCTGGGAATCAATGAAGCTTAAGCAAGAAGAGACAGTTTAAACAGAACCATAACATATGAGGAAATTGAAGATGTAATAAAAAAACTCCCAGCTTAAAAAAAAAAAAAAAACCCAGGCCCAGATGGTTTCATAGCAGAATTCTATAAAACATTTAAAGAGGCCTTACAACCATTACTATTTAAACTATTCAGAAAGATACACAGGGAAGTCTCCCAAATTCCTTCTATGAAGCCAGCATCACTCTAATATCAAAACCAGGCAAAGACACAACCAAAAAAGAAAACTATAGACCCACCTCATTAATGAACACAGATGCAAAAATTCTCAACAAAACACTTGCAAATTGCATATAGAGCCACATCAAAAAGACCATCATGATCAAGTTGGATTCAAACCAGAGATGCAGGGATGGTTCAATATATGTAAATCAATAAATACCATGAAACATATAAATGGACTGAAAGACAAAAATCACACAATCATCACAATTGATGCAGAAAAAGACTTTGAAAAGACACAACATCCCTTCATGCTTAAAATTCTAGAGGGAATTGGACTGAAGGTACCATTCCTAAAAATAATCAAAGCCATATACAACAAAGCCACAGCCAATATCATCCTAAATGGAGAAAAATCAAAATCATTCCTCTTAAAGGCGGGAACCCAGCAAGGCTGCCCCTTATTGCCACTCCACTTCAACATAGTGCTTGAAATGCTTGCTAGGGCAATAAGACAAGAGAAGGAAAGTAAAGGAGTACTAATTGGAAAAGAGGAATTCAAACTATCCCTCTTTGCAGATGATATGATAGTTTACCTGAGGGATGCTAAAAACTGTACCAGAAAACTCCTAGAAACAATAAAGACTTTTGGTAAAGTGGCAGGATACAAAATTGATCTAGAAAAATCAGTAGCCTTTCTTTACACCAACAACAAGCAATTGGAGAAGGGATATAAGATGACCTTCCCACTCACAATAGCCTCAACAAAATAAATAATTAAATAATTAAATAAATAAATAAATAAATAAATAAATAAATAAATAAATAAAATACCTGGGAATAAACCTAACCAAAGACACCAAAGATCTCTACAACAAAAATTTTAGACCACTGAAGAAGGAGATTGAAGATGACATTAAAAGATGGAAAAACCTTCCATGCTCATTTATTAGAAAAATTAATATAGGAAAAAATGTCCATTCTACCCAAATTAATATACAAATTTAATGCAATCCCAATTAAAATCCCCCAAGTGTTTCTTCACAGACTTGGAAAAAAATCCTTAAATTCATATGGATAAACAAAAGACTCCAAATAGCTAAAGCAACCCTGAGCAAAAAATGTAAAACAGGAGGGATCACCTTTTCAGACTTCAAGCTACACTACAGGACTATACTCATAAGGACAGTCTGGCACTGGCACAAAAACAGACCCATTGAACAATGGAACAAAATTGAAGATCCAAACTTGAGCTCATACAATTTCAGCCACTTCATATTCAATAAAGGATCCAAAAAAGCTCATTGGAGGAAAGATAACATCTTCAGCAAATGGTGCTGGCAAAACTGGATCACCATTTGAAGACTAATAAAATTAAACCCCTACCTCTCACCCTGTACAAAAATCAACTCCAAATGGATCGAAGACCTTAAAGTGAAACATAAAACTCTGAAGATGATAGATGAAAAAATTGGTAGAAATCTACAAGACATAGGAGTAGGAAAAGACTTTCAAAATCAAACAGCAGCTGCACAGGAAATAAGGTCAACAGCTGACAAGTGGGACCTCATCAAACTCAAAAGCTTCTGTACAGCAAAAGAAACAACCAATGGGAGGAAACCTTCACCAGTGATACATCTGACAGAGCATTAACATCCAGAATATATAAACTACTCAAAAAACAAAGAAGCAAGAAAACAAATGATTTGCTCAAAAGATGGAATAAAGAGCTAAACAGAGACTTCATGAGTGAGGAAGTAAAGATGGCTGAGAAACATCTTAAAAAGTGTTCAACATCATTAATAATTAAAGAAATGCAAATTAAAACCACTCTAAGATATCATCTCACTCCAGTAAGACTGGTTAAAATCAAGAAAACAAAAGACCACAAATGCTGGAGTGGGTGTTGGGAAAGGGGAACACTCATCCACTGCTGGTGGGGATGTAAACTCAAATAGCCACTGTGGAAAGTAGTGTGGAGAACCCTTAAAAGACTCAAAATGAGCCTACCATCTGACCCAGTCATACCACTCCTGGGTATATACCCACAAGACTCATCCTACTGCAAAGATACATGCACATCTATGTTTATTGCAGCTCTTTTCACAAGAGGGAAGAGCTGGAAGCAACTCAATGTCCCTCAACTGACAAGTGGATAGAGAAAATGTGGTACATCTACACAATGGAGTTCTATGCAGTGGTAAAGAAAGATAACATCATGAACTTTTCAGGTAAATGGATGGAATTTGAAGCCATTATGGTAAGTGAAGTAACACAGTCCCCAAAAAACAAATGAGAAATGGTTTCCCTGATTTGTGGATGCTAGTACCAAATCTCCCAATTGAACAGCAAGCTGAGTGATGTTATTGTTATATTTCTTTCTATCTGAAAGCAACTGTGATGTTATAATGTGAATCTCATAATGAGCCCTAGAATTAACTTACCACTTACTTTCAGACATGGTAGTTAAAGTATATGGGCAGAGGGTATATATTCATGTTTTAGAGTAATATAAAATTAAAGGGAAAAAATGTGAACTCCTGAACATGTATCGCAGTTAACATGCAGATTATTCTTGGAGGACATAATTCTGGTACATATATGTCGTGTACATGGGCATACTTTGGAGTGATACAGTTGGGAGGGAACCATGGCAGCATGAGGACTGGGTCAAGGAATGGACTGGTGTGGTTGAATTCTGCCTAAGACAATAAACCTTTGCAAAGAAAAACTTTGGAGAGACTGAGAGAGGGATACAGGCCATGTATGGCAGAATGCATAAACTGGCATGGGGTTGGGGGAAGGGAGGGAAGAATGTGTCTAAATTGAACTGAGGAATGGTGTGTGAAATACACAAAACATCAATAAAAGTATTATTATGTTTTTAAAAATAAACTGTATGGTAATTAAAAACAAAAAAGATTGTTGCTCCATGCTCCTGGTGGTTTGGGTGACACAGAAACCTCCCACCTTAGGTACCAGTGAGAGGAGAAACATGCAGGAGCTAGAGAGCCAGACAGACAGCAAGACACCAGCACAGTGGCCAGGTCTGGTGAAGTGGACCTGACTTGTGGCCCCCTGAAAGGACAGGGTGTCCACGTGCTGGCTAAAGAATCAACCTCACCCCCACCCCTCAAGCTGCTGGTTTTGTGGTGGGGATGATCCAGCAGGCACAATGTTAGTGATTCTAGGCGGTGCAGCCAACATAGAGGAACAACCCAGAAGGAAGCAGAGTGAGTGACCAACCAGTCCTCCATATTAACATCTGAGATTAGTACCAGAATACAAACAAACAAACAAAAAAACAAATCCACATGCCAAAGACAACAAAAAACAACAACGTGGGAAAAGCTCATAATAAATAAATCCACAGTGAACTCACCAGTTCTATAGAAGATTCCTACAACTAGATTTCCCTGGAAGGAAACTAAGACATGGACCTTAGAAGAACAATTGGAGACATATTCAAATAAATCAAGTAATATAAAGAACAAATCAGAGAACTAAGGGGAGAGAATTAAAAACTCAGGAAGAAACTAGAAGAAAATAATGACAAACTCCAAAAAGAACTAGAGGGAGAGAATGACAAACTCAGAAGGAAGTAGAAACACTGAAAAGATACCAGACTGAAGTGAAAAAAGAAACTGGACAGCAAAGCAAGGAGCTACAAGAAGAGATTGACAAGCTCCAAAGGGAAATGGAAATACTGAAGAAAAAAAGATGAAATGAAAAGCAAATTGAACATTCATTCAATCAATAGGAAAGGATGGGGAAAAGCATCAGAAGCAGAATGGATGAAGCAGAAAAAAGAATATCAGACCTACAGGATAACATGTTGCAACTAGAAACTTCAAGTAAAGATTATGAAAATTTTTTAAAAATACAAGAGTGGAACAACCAGGAAATGTGGGATACTATGAAAAGACCAAACCTCTGCATCGTAGTGATAAAGAAAGAAGAATCCCAAGACAATGGTATTGATCAGATCTTCAACAGTATAATAGAAGAAAATTTCCCCAAACTGAAAAAAGACAAACCCATACAAATACAAGAAACACATAAAACACCAAATAGACAAGACCAGAAAAGAAATCCCCCACACCATATCATAGTTAAAACACTAGATGCTGAAAACAAAGACAAAATACTGAAAGCTACAAGAGAAAAACAATAAGTTACATATAAGGGAAAACCCATCAGAATCGCAGCTGACTTCTCAGTGCAAACAAAGAAAGCCAGAAGAACGTGGACCAAAGTATTCCCAATGCTAAATGACTTTATATGCCAACCCAGATTACTATACCCAGCAAAAATGTCAATTATAGTTGAAGAAAGAAAAATCTTTTTTGACATAAATAAAATGAAAGAATACATGTCAAAAAAACCCCAACCCTTCAGAAGATACTCAAAGCAAATCAAAGAACAGAGGAAAGGAGGAACTATCCCCAAGCAGCTAGTGAGAGAAATTAATAAAAACATAACAGTGAAAATACAAACCTAGACCAAGAATGCAAACAAAAAATAAGTTGAAAGGAAGAAACATCTCTCTCAATAATCAAAAGATGTAGACTTGGAGAATAGATTAGGAAACAGAATCCATCTATACACTGCTTACAAGAAACCCATCTCACCCTCAAGGACAGACACCACCTTAGGGTGAAAGGATGGAAAAAAATATTCCCAGCAAATGGTACCAAAAAGCAAGCAGGAGCTGTTACTCTAATATCAGACAAAATAGATCTCAGAATAAAATTAATCAGAAGAGACAAAGACAGCCTACATCCTTATCAAAGGAAAAATTAACCAGGAAGATTTCACAATCTTAAATGTTTATGCACCAAACTCTGGTGCATCAAATTTTATGAACACAATTCCACAGGATCTCAAGACACAGATTAATCCCAGAACACTAATAGTGGGGGATTTCAATACCCCACTGAGCCCCTTGGAAGTGGACAAAAAATAACCAGAGATACATTGGACCTGAACAATACAATACACCAAATGGACCTCACAAACATCTACAGAAAAGCCCACCCAAACACCAGAGAATTTACTTTCTACTCAGTGCCTAACAGAACATCCTCCAAAATCAACCACATCCTGGAACACAAAAGATATCTCAACAAATAAAAAAGAATTGAAATTATTTCATGCGTTCTATGAGACCACAGTGCAATAAAGCTCAATGTGAACACCAGAATAAGCCCTACTAACTACCAGAACACATGGAGACTAAACAACACAATCATGAATAATGAATGGGTCAGGGAAGAAATAAAGAACAAATAAAAGTATTCATGGAACTAAATGAAAAAGACAATACAATACAACAAAACCTGTGGGATACATTAAAAGCAGTTCTAAAAGGGAAATTTAATTTAATTTATTTTGGCTGACACATACAAACAAAAAGTAGTACATATTTATAGGGTCACGTGATGTTTCATGCATTATATACATTGTCCAAAACTCAAAACTGCTAAATATGTCTAGGTCATTAAACATGTATAATTTCTTTGTGGTAAAAAATTCCACAGTTCTGAACAAAACTACACAGTTCTTTCTTTGAGGCTCTTGAAATACATGCAACAGCACATCTACACTGATTCCACTGCAAAATCATACACCAAAGCATCATGCTGTATATAACCAACTTGGTATTCATTGATCAGTTTCATCCACACATCCCTTCTTTTTTCTAAAAGGGAAATTTATAGCCTTAAGTGACCACATTTAAAAAAACAGAAAGGGGCCAGGCGTGGTGGTGCACGCCTTTAATCCCAGCACTTGGGAGGCATGCAGACAGATTTCTGTGAGTTCAAGGCCAGCCTGGTCTACAGAGTGAGCTCCATGCCAGCTGGGACTAAAGGGAGACCCTGTCTCAAAAATACAAAAAAAAAAAAAAANAAAAAAAAAAAAAAAAAAAAAAAAAAAAAAAACAGAAAGGGAACAAATAAACAATCTAACACTGCAGCTAATAACGCTGGAGAGACAACAACAAATGAACCCTAAACCCAATAGACAGGAAGAAATAAAATCAGAGCAGAAATCAATGAATTAGAAACAAAGAAAACAATGAATCAAAAAGTTGGTTCTTTGAAAAGATAAACAAAATAGACAGACCCCTTGTAGGAACCCTCCTGGCCAGCCAGCGGAGTTGCAAGGCCTTGACCAGGAAGAGGTGAGTAGATGACAGAGCACCGACTCCGGGATCTGAGTGAATGGCCGGGAAGATGTGAGCACCTGCCAGCTCCTTTATTGTGGGAAAGACAAGGATTTACATACAAATGCCCTCTGCTTCTTTTGGAAGCACCTCAGATGCTGATCAAACCATCGGCTCAGCTGTTGCCTCTGAGCACAGGTTAAATCCGTTCAGTATTTGAGGAGGTCAAGCATGCCACTGCAGGTGTGTAACACTCTACATACCCACCCCTTTTGCTTTCAAACAAACAAACAAACAAGAAGATGACAAACATATTGGGAGCCTGAGTGCATAGCTCAGACCTCACCTCTAGCATTCCATCATCTGACTGCATCTGCCTTAGGTTGTACCCGTCATTGGCTAACCAGCCAGCCCCCGAAGGAAATGCTAGAAGCAGTGTTTGTCTGGGTGGGAGTAGAGGCAAACACAAAGAAGATATAGTTTTGTTTTGTTTTTGTTTTGTTTTGTTTTGTTTTGTTTTTGTGGTTCTTAGCCTCAGCCTTTAACGGCTGTGATATCCCTCCAGCCCAAGAAGATGATATTTTTAAAAATGCTCAAGCAGGCATCCTTGTCGGCACCAATAGTCATTCAGTCTCAAGGAAAAAAACGGAATATTTGATGGATTTGCAGCAGGCATTGAAATCACAAATCATGCAACTGCAACACCCAAAGATGACCAGACTTCAACATCTGATCTGGAGACCGATTTCCAGCATACGATGTTAAAATAGCAATGAAAGATAACAAAACAATGAATAAATTTACAGCACAACTGAATCCCTTTCCCCAAGGAAAAGCCTGTCATTCCTAACAAACAATTTAGAGGCTTATTTTTAGCATCTGTTGTCAATGTAGCAATGAAAAATTACAATATAACAATAAAAGTAATTACAATGTAACAATGAAAGATAACAGAACAATGAACAATCACTTTGTAACAACTTAATCCCTTTCTTTTTTTTCATTTTATTTATTTATGTGTATGAATGTACTGTCTGCATGTAGGTTTGTGCACCCATGCCGTGCAATGCCGTGGAGGTCAGAAGAGGGTGTCGGATTCCCCTGGAACTGGAGTTCTCCTGGAATTGGAGTTACAGTTTTCAGCCACCATGTGGGTGCTGGGGATCGAACCCGGGTCTTCTGCAAGAGTAGTCGGTGCTCTTAACCGCTAGGCTATCTCTCCAGCCCTGAATCCCTTTCTTTACAACACAACTGAATCCCTTTTCCTGCCATTCCAATCTTTTTTTTTTTGGTCTTTTCAAGATAGGGTCTCCATGTAGCCCCAGCTGTCCTGGAACTCACTCTGTAGACCAGGCTGCCTTTGAACTCACAAAGATCCGCCTGCTTCTGCCTCCCGAGTGCTAGAATTAAAGGCATGTGCCACCACGCCCAGCCCAACCTTTTTTTAAATCTGTGAGTAAATAAGAAAAAAATTAATTTTTCAACACAAGGTCAGCTGACACTATGAACCTCAAAGTAAATAATAATAATAATAATAATAATAATAATAATAATAGCAATACAAAACTCAGGATCTCAAAGCAAACACCGGAAGTAGTGTTTAACATACACCTGGGGCTATAAACCACAGAAGGGACTCTTTTTTTTTTTAAAACACTGGGGGTGGTGGTCAGAGACCACACTGGGCACCAGATGTAGGAACCTTCCTGGCCAGCCAGCGGAGTTCCAAGGCCTTGACTAGGAAGAGGTGAGTAGACGACAAAGCACCGACTCTCCCACTCCAGGAGCTGAGTGAACCGCAGGGAAGACACGAGCACCTGCCAGCTCCTTTATTGTGGGAAAGACAAGGATTTATATATGAATGTCCTCTGCTTCTTTTGGAAGCACCTCAGGTGCTGATCAAACCACCGACTGTTGCCTCTGAGCACAGGTTAAATCGTTCAGTATTCCAGGAGGTCAAGCATGCCACTGCAGGTGTGTAACACTCTACGACCTCTAGCCCAGTTAACCAAAAGAAAGAAAGAGCAACTTCTTTTTTTTTTTTTTTTTTTTGTCTTTTTTGAGACAGGGTCTCCCTGTAGCCCCAGCTGTCCTGAAACTCACTCTGTAAACCAGGCTGGCCTTGAACTCACAAAGATCCGCTTGCCTCTGCCTCCCAAGTGCTAGGATTAAAGGCGTGCACCACCACGCCCGGCGAAAGAGCAACTTCTAATCAACAGCATTCGTGATTAAAGGAAAAACATCACAGCAGACAAAGATCCAGACAATCATATAAGAATACTTCAAAAACCTATACTCTACTAAATTTGAAAACCTATGAGAAATGGGTGAATATCTGAAATCCTGGGAATCAACAAAGCTTAACCAAGAACAGACAGTTTAAACAGACCCATAATATTTGAGGAAATTGAAGATGTAATAAAGAAATCTCCCAACTAAAAAACCCCAGACCCAGATGGTTTCACAGCAGAATTCTATGAAACATTTTTTTTTTTTTTGTCTTTTTCAAGACAGGGTCTCCCTGTAGCCCCAGCTGTCCTGGAACTCACTCTGTAGACCAGGCTGGTCTTGAACTCAGAAAGATCTGCACCACCACACCTGGCTTTTATAAAACATTTAAAGAGATCTTACAACCATTACTACTCAAACTGTTCAGAAAGATACAGAGAGAAGTCTCCTAAATTCCTTCTATGAAGCCAGCATCACTCTAATACCAAAACCAGGCAAAGATACAGCCAAAAAATACACCCATCTCATTAATGAACACAGATGCAAAAATTCTCAAAAAATACTTGCAAACCACATACAGACCCACATCAAAAAAAATCATCCATCATGATCAAGTTGGATTCATACCAGAGATGCAGGGATAGTTCAACACATGTAAATCAATAAGTATCATAAAACACATAAATGGACTGAAAGACAAAAACCACATGATCATCTCAATCGATGCAGAAAAAGCCTTAGAAAAAAATCCAGCATCCCTTCATCCTTTATGCTTAAAGTCCTAAAGGGAATTGGACTGGAGGGAACATTCCTCAACATAATCAAAGCCATATATAGCAAACCCACTGCCAACATCATCCTAAATGGAGAAAAGTTAGAAGCATTTGCTTTAAAGGCAAGAACCCAACAAGGCTGCCCCCTATCATCACTCCTCTTCAATATAGTGCTTGAAATGCCTGCTGGGGTAATAAGGCAAGAAAGGGAAATTAAAGGAGTACTAATTGGAAAAGGGGAAGTCAAACTATCCCCTTTTGCAGATGATCTGATAGTTTACCTAAAGGATGCTAAAAACTCCACCAGCAAACCCTAGAAATGATTGAGAGTTTCGGTAAACTGGTGGGATACAAAATTAACTAGAGAAATCAGTAGCCTTTCTTTACACCAACAATAAGCAACTGGAGAAAGAATATAAAGAGAACTTCCTACTCACAATAGCCTCAAAAAAAAAACAAAAAACAAAAAAAGAAAAAAAAAAACACCTAGGAACAACCCTAACCAAAGACACCAAAGACCTCTACAACAAAAATTTTAAAACCCCGAAGGAGATTGAAGATGACATCAAAAGATGGAAAGACCTCCCATGTTCATGGATTAGAAGAATTAATATAGTAAAAACGTCCATTCTACCCAAATTAACATACAAATTCAGTGCAATCCCAATCAAAATTCCTATGAGCTTCTTCATAGACTTGGAAAAAAAAATCCCTAAATTCATATGGAAAAACAAAGACTCCAAATAACTAAAGCAACTGTGCTGGATACCTTTAGTGTCAACTTGACACCCTGGGTTGAGGGAGCCTCAATTGGGGAATTGGCTCCATTGGATTGGCCTGTGGCCACATCTGTGGAGTATTGTCTTGATGGTCGAGCAGTGTGGGAGGACCCAGCCCACAATGAGTGGTGCCACCCTGGGCAGGTTGTTGTGTACCGTACAAGAAGGCAGGCTGGGTGTGAGCCAGAGGAGCAATCCAGTGAACAGCATTCCTCCATGGCCTGTGCTTCAGCTCCTGCCTCGAGGTTACTGCCCTGAGTTCCTGCCTTGGGATCCCTGAGTGATGAACTGTGACTCAGGAGATGTAAGATGAATAAACACTTTCCTCCCCACGTTGGTGTCAGTCAGAGTGTTTTGTCACAGCAATGGAAGACAAACTAGAACAGCAACCCTGAGCAGAAAGTGAAATACAGGGGGGATTACTTTACCAGACTTCAAGCAATATTACAGGGCTATAGTCATAAAGACAGCCTGGTACTGGCACAAAAACAGACTCATTGATCGATGGAACAAAATTGAAGATACAAACTTGAGCTCATACAATTTCAGCCACCTCATATTTGACAAAGGGGCCAAAAAGTCTCAATGGAGGAAATACAGCATCATCAGCAAATGGTGTTGGCAAAACCATTTGTAGAGAACAAAATTAAACCCCTACTCCTTACCCTGTACAAAAATCAACTCCAAGTGGATCAAAGATTTCAGCATGAAACCCGAAACCCTGAAGGTGATAGAAGAACAAAGCTGGCAACAACCTACAAGACATAGGTGTAGGAAAAGACTTTCTAAATCAAACAGCAGGTATGCAGTAAATAAGGTCACAAATGGGACTTCATCAAACTCAAAAGCTTCTGTACAGCAAAAGAAACAATCAAATAAGTGGAGAGAAAACCCACAGAATGGGAGGAAATCTTCACCAATGATACATCCAACAGAGCATTAATATTCAGAATATATAGACTACTCAAAAACAAAGAAAACAAATGACTCGATCGAAAGATGGAGTAAAGAGCTAAACAGAGACATCACCAGTGAAGAAGTAAAGATGGCTGAGAAACATCTTTTTTTTTAAGTGTATGGGGCTGGAGAGATGTCCTAGCAGTTAAGAGCACCAACTGCTCTTGCAGAGAACTAGGGTTTGATCTCCAACACCCACATGGTAGCTGAGAACCATTTTTAACTCCAGTTCCAGGGGAATCCGACACCCTCTTCTGACCCCCGAGGCATTGCACAACACGGGTACACAGACCCTCATGCAGACAGTACATTCATACACATACAAAAGTTTAAAAAAAATTCAAAAAGTGTTCAACATCATTAATAATTAAGGAAATGGAAATTAAAACCACTCTCAGATATCAACTCACTCCAATAAGACTGGATAAGATCAAGAAAACAACAGACATCAAATGCTAGAGTGGTTGTGGGGAAAGGGGAACACTCATCTACTGCTGGTGGGAATGTAAACTCATACAACCACTATGGAAGGCAGTGTGGAGAACCCTTAAAAGATTCAAAATGAGCCTGCCACCTGACCCAGTCATACCACTGCTGTGTATATACCCACCAGACTCATCCTACCACAAAGATAAATGCACATCTATGTTTACTGCAGCTCTTTTCAAAAGAACGAAGAGTTGGAACCAACCCAAATGCCCTCAACTGATGAGTGGATGACAAAAATGTGGTACATCTACACAATAAAGTTCTATGCAGCAGTAAAGAAAGATGAAATCTGCAGGTAAATGGATGGAACTAGAAGATATTATGCTAAGTGAAGTAACACAGTCCCAGAAAAAAAAAAAAAAAGGCAAACGTTTTCCCTCATTTGTGGATGCTAATACCAAATCCCCAGTTGAAATGTAAGCTGAATAACGTTGTTATGCTTCTTTTTATTTGAAAGCAACTGTGATGTTATAATGTGAATCGCTTAATGAGCCCTAGAATTGACCTACCACGTATTTTCAGCTACTGTAATTACCAAATATGAGTGGAAGATCTGTATTCATATTTTTAGAGTAATATAAAGTTAAGAGGAAAATGTGAACGCCAAAACATATTTTGGAATTAACATACAGTTTATTCTTGGAGCTCATAATTTTGATACATATGTGACATTTATATAGGCATATTTTGGAGCAACACAAAGGGGAGGGAACAACAACAACAACATAAGGACTAGGTCAACGAACTAACTGATACAGTTAAATTCTGCCCAAAACAAGAAACCTCTGCAGGAAAAAAAAAATCTTTGGAAAGACTGAGAGTAAGATGCAAGATATGTATGGCAGAGTGCATGAACTGGGGTGTGGTGGGGGGCAGGGAGAGGGGAAGGTGTTGGAATTGGACTGCAAGATGATGTATGAAATACATGAAACATCAATAAATTATTTTAAAAATAAATAAAAATACAAGGACAAAAAAGAAACTTCTTTGATGAAGAGATGATTTCAGAGAGCCACAGTTAATTAAAATTCAGCAAATAAGTAACCTTGGGGACCTAGCCCGAACTGAAACATCCAAAATATCATCCCCAAGGATCAGGGAACTAGAAGAAAGATTGTAAGACCCGGAGGCTCAGGATGCCTGATACGAGATATCTTCCAGAAATGGCAGGACAGTTGCCTAAACAAGGTCTATATAAAAACAACATAAATTACCATACTAATGTGGATGGGGAAATTTCACAAGGTCATACTTCTAGATGAAGAGCCACAGGAAATCAGTGGCTCCTGAGAGAAGACATGGTACCCGACAGGTTATCCAATCCCAAGTGGGCAGCCTGAAACATATGTTCATCCTAGCACCACTGAGTGAACTCAGCAGGCTATTTACACACACACACACACACACACACACACACACACACACATGGAACAATAATAAAGAAGAGATTATGGCATTGAGAGAGTATGGGAGTTTGTAGGAGGAGTTGGAGGGGAGGGAGAGGTGGAATAATGTAACTACAGTACTCATGTATGAAGTCCTAATAATGTAACTACAGTACTCATGTATGAAGTCTTAAAATTTTAAATTAAAAAAATACAAGGACAAATTTTGATTCATTAAAACCTTATTAAACTCATAACTTTGCTACCTAGTTCACTAGTTAATGCTAATATTGTTATCAACAGTCCCCGGTTTAAAAATCATTATATTTAATAGCCCTCAAGGTAAGAAGGAATGGAAATTCATATTAAATTGAAAGATATTTTCATTAGAAAGAAAATTCATCTATTCAAGGAGTGAGTTTCAGTTGTCTGGGATATTTATTAAAGGTGGAAAAGGAAGAGCCTTCATGTTCAGTCCTCTCCTCAGACCTTGTGCTTTCCTAGGAACTGGAAGACAGCTGGCCCCCGAATCTTTACAGCTGAAAACCCCTCTAGGACCTGAGATGGCAGGCATTCTTACCCTCTTTGACTACAGAGATCCACAAAGCAGGAATCCTTTATAGCCTGTCTCTTCCTTGGACCAAAACTTCATCCCATCCAATCTGTTCTATGCTTACCACTGAGGGCTAGCCCTGGAAGCATGTGCTAATAGTCTCTGACTGATATCCTTACTAGTTTAACTAACCCCTTGAAGGGTTAGGATATTTGATCTAATGATAGATTAATACACAACCCTGCTTCCTGCAAAATATGTGTGCTCATACACACACACACACACACACACAGAGCTTCAGTCATATTTCAACATCATTTAAGAGCCACCTGTTTAGGGGCTGGAGAGATGGCTCAGTGGTTAAGAGCGCCAACTGCTCTTGCAGAGGACCCAGGTTTGATTCCCAGCACCCACATGGCAGCTAAGAACCATCTTTAATTCCAGTTCCAGAGGAATCTGACCCCCTCTTTTGACCTCTGTGGCATTGTATGACACAGGTGCACCAACCTACATGCAGACAGTACACTCATACAAATAAAAAATAATTAATTAATTAATTTTTTTAAAAGTCACCTGTTTGTTTGGTTTGCTTTTTTCTTTTTGAGATAATATCTTGTTATGCAGCCCAGGGTAGCCTCAAACTCACAGAAATCCTCCTGTCTCAGCCCACCAAGAGCTCTATCACCATGCTTGGCTGATGCACTTTTTTAAAATATATTTTTTATAAATTTATTTATTTATAATACATAATACATAAAAATGTGTATGAATGGTACTGTCTGCATGTAGGTTTGTGCACCCGTGTCATGCAATGCCGCAGAGGTCAGAAGAGGGCGTCAGATTCCCCTGGAACTGGAGTTAAAGACGGTTCTCAGCTGCCATGTGGGTGCTGGGGATCAAACCCGGGTCCTCTGCAAGAGCAGTCAGAGCTCTTAACCGCTAGGCCATCTCTCCAGCCCTTGATGCACTTTTTTTGTAACATCATTACACTTCTGAGAGTGTCACACATCTGGAAAATCACTGTAAAACAGGCAACAAATTTGCCAGGCTATTGCAGCTTTGAATATCTAAACATAATAAGGAGCAGCTTCAAAATCCCCAGAATAGTATTAGCTATTAGAAGTATTAGCTATTACTATTAGATGAAAATCCCAGTAATGCTAGTCTTTGTGCAGTGGCAGAAGGCATTTAACAATATTGCCCAAGTGGGAATTAAAAGGAAGCTAGTTCCGGGGCTGGACAGATGGCCTAGCGGTTGGGAGTGCCGACCGCTCTTGCAGAGGACCCGGGTTCAATCCCCAGCACCCACATGGCGGCCAAGAACCATCTGAAACTCCAGTTCCAGGAGAACTCCAGTTCCAGGGGAATCCAACACCCTCTTCTGACCTCCACGGCATTGCACGTCATGGGTGCACAAACTTGCATGCAGACAATACATTCATACACCTACAGAAATAAATAAAATTTTTTAAAAAAATTTTTTTTAAAAATAAGCTAGTTCCGCATGCTTACAAGCCTGGCTCAAGACTTCAGTCCCAATGATCTTTCCATTCTTCCATGAATTCTTTTACAAAACACTGCATCTCCGGTGCTCACACACCATGCTGCATGAAAATTCATGATGTCAACACCACTGGATCCAAACAAACAAACGAATGGAGTAGAACCACTTTGTTCTCCTGCTCTGGCTCCCGAACTGCCACTTGTTCTGTTTTGTCATCATAAAACACTTTTCTCTCTCTTCTTTGCCTGGTTCTACCTATCTTTGGGGTTTTGGTTTAATTAGCACTGCCAACAAGTGTTCCTTAACCTTCCCGCCATCCCCACTCTCAAAGTATATGATTTACCCTTGCTTTGTGCTTACACTGTACCCTGTACTCAACTTTCAGAGCAAATATCCTTTACTATAACAACTCATTTAGTTTTCTGTCTCTCTCACACAGTTGGCACTCAGTGAATATCCACTAACCTATGAATACATTCAGTGAATAAGTGTTTCCATTGGACAGCACACAAATAGACTCGTACAATTTTGAAGGGCAAAGCAGTAACAATTTTTTCTCACAGATGAGTAAACTGAGGCATGAAATGGTAAGATGACAGTTAGTTACAGAGCCAAATCTAAAATGTCTCAAGGCCTCCACACAGTAACAGTGATGCCTGATATTTATCAGAGTTTACTGGGTGTCAGCCTCTCTTCAATCTTGGTCCATGGTCAGTCTTCATTATCACGACCCTTTTAAGGTAGTTTCATTGCCAGGCATAGTGGCACATGACTTTAGTCCCAGCACTTGGGAGCCAGAAGCAGGTGGATCTCTGTGAGTTCAAGGCCAGCCTAGTCTACATAGCAAGCTCCAAGCCAGCTGGGACGAAAGGGAGACCCTGTCTCAAAAAGACCAAAAAACAACAACAACAAAAGTGTCATTAGGATCCCTAGTTTATGAAGAGGGAAGTTGAAGAACAAAGAGCTATTAAAAATTCATTAGAGCCTGAGTATGGCAGTGCACACCTTTAATCCCAGCACCCAAGAGGCAGAGGCAAGTGGATCCCTGTGAGATCGAGGCCAGCCCACTCTACATAATAAGTTCCAGGCCAGCTGGGGCTACAGAGAGACCCTGCCTCGAAAACAACAACACATTCCTGAAATGAGAGCAAATGTTACTGAGATGGAAACCCAGGAACTGCAGAATTTACACTGCCAAACAAACCATGGCAGATGTTGGTTCATTAAGTCCAAATATTTAACAATAATAAACACTATTGGTTACTAGAAGATCACACCTTAAAATGCATTTTCAAGCTGATCCAAAACAAATAGCTTTATTTGGGGCTGGAGAGATGGCCTAGCGGTTGGGAGCGCCGACGCTCTTGCAGAGGACCCGGGTTCGATCCCCAGCACCCACATGGCGGCCGAGAACCGTCTGAAACTCCAGTTCCAGGAGAACTCCAGCTCCAGGGGAATCCGAGACCCTCTTCTGACCTCCGCGGCATTGCACGACACGGGTGCACAGACTTGCATGCAGACAGTACATTCATACACATACAGAAATAAATAATAATAATAAAAAAAAATTTAAAAAAAAAAAAACAAATAGCTTTATTTGTTGGATATTAATGTGAACATGGACAAAATCAAAATCTTTGCAGCTGTAACAACAGTACCACCGGAGTTCTGTGTAACTGTAGGGGGAGCACTTCCCTTCCCTAGACCTGTCTCCTTACTAGTTGAAAAAAATATGTGAGGTAATACAAACTAACTCTTAAAGTACTTCAAGAGTGTCTGTCACTTAATCCCAAGGTAATCAACAGCTACATCAAGTAGTGGAAATCACCCTTGCCAAATATTGAATCTGAGGTTGTAACCTAAACTCTCGGTGTTTGTTCTGCAGAATTCAAATAATGTTTGGCAAAGTGAAGGGCTCTTGATCCTCCACCTAAAAGCACAGGTTTTCAAATCCCAACCATCAACTTTTTTTTTTCCTTTCCTTCTATTGACAATATTTGTGTTAGTGAGAAGCGGGGAAGCCCAGACTTGTGTTGAGAGTTTGACTGTTGGAGAAAAGTACATATCTAGAGGGGAATGGTGTTTAACAAGACACAGGCATCAGTCGGCCTGCGCCTGACTCATTCCAAGCTGGGCCTCGCCCACTATTTCTTTGTTCCAACACCAGATCAGAGGCTCATGTGGAAACTTGCTGAAGTCAAATACTATCACAGAACTCCAGCCCAGCTACGCTGGGAGGAAAACAAGATCCTTGCCAGAGGAGTGCTGGAGCCAAAGCTGCTGGAAGAGCTAGAGACTTACACCAGGGCTCCATGGAATGGCCAGCCCAGCACTGGCTAGAAACTCCCCCATTCTTTGGTGTATTCTTACGTGTCTGAACCTTTATAGGACTACTTTTCTTTCCTGTGTCATAGGAACTGAGAGATTATAAGCTATTCCTTTGTTGTGCCTCCAAAACTATATGCCCATCCATTCCAAAGCATCAAAAATACTTTCAGGCTTTATGATTGCATTCAGAACTGGATAAATTTTAATAAAGGCTTAACCTCTTAAGAGTTACGTTTCTTCCATTGTAAAATTAAAAGTAATTATGCCCCAAGTTAATGATTCAACATGAGAATACCTGGCATACCACAAGCTTAATAAGAGGGCACTCTTTTATGATTTCTTTTACAAAGGTCACCTAAGGCCACCTCTTTAGAGCCTCTAAAATCAATCAAATGTTGAGAGAACGTTCTTAAAGTGCTTTTTAAAGATATTTTTCTATAGTTTAGAACAACATGATTATGTGGGGCAAAGGCTGTAGCTCAGTGGGTAAGAGCGCTTGCCTCAAATACAGGAAGCCCAGGGCTTGATCTTGCACCACATATACTGGGCAGTGGCACATGCCTATAAACCAGCACTAAGAAGGTAGAGGCAAGAAGATCAAAATTTCAAGGTCATTTTTAACTACACAGTATGTTTGATTGTGGCCAGCATGGTATATACCTATTGTGAAACTATAACTAATTCAGTACCATTGCTGTTGATACCATAGAGTCCTCTCTACTTGTCTGACACATTCTTTCCCACCAACCTTCAACCTTTTGAACAGCCACCTTTTTCTGGCTCCTGAATCTCATAAACTTTAAAGAGTCCCTGGCTTCGTTCTGGGACTGGGTTCACCGAGCCGCTCCTAGCTTCCCCAGCATTATTGCTGCAGAAAAAGGAAAGAAAGAGTCCATCCATTCCTGACGCCCTGAAAAACCTCCTAGCTCCCTTTCCTAGTTCCCTTCCTCCCTTGCCTCCAATACAGGATGCCCAGGGCTAGAAGAGAGAAAGTTACAAATGCAATTACCAAAATTTTGACCATTATTCCTGTCATACTTTCTTTGCAGTCAGATCACTTCGTTAAAGGTACAGGTATGTCTGCCCCATTACTATCTAGGAGTCTCAAGCCAAGCCGAACGACCATGTAGTATTTCCATATGCATGCCCGAGCAAGCTGGGTTTTGCCTCTCTATAGAACTGAGATAGTCAGAAAAATTCAAATTTAAGGACTTCTGTCCTTAAATTTAAAATCCAACTTGATCTTTAATCTTGTCAGTGCTTTTTTTTCCCAGAACTCTGTGCTGAAGGTTACTGGGTGCTCACAGACCTTTAGTTTGCTATTTCACTTCTAATTAACTCTATGCACATCAAGAAATCAACAAGGGGGCTGGAGAGATGGCTCAGCAGTTAAGAGCACCAACTGCTCTTGCAGAGGACCCTGGTTCAATTCCCCGCACCTACATGGTGGCTAAGAACCATCTTTAAGTCGGGCATTGTGGCACACGCCTTTAATCCTAGCAGGCAGATCTCTGTGAGTTCAAGGACAGCCTGGGCTACAGAGTGAGTTCCAGGCCAGCTGGGGCTATATGGAGACAGACCCTGTCTCAAAATAAAAAACAAAATCAACAAGGAAAAGAATTCATGAATAGAGTACATCTAAGCCTTTCTACGTTCCTGAACATAAAACCTTGAAAGTCACCTTTTTTATGCCTGACCCCTTCTGTATTCTAGGTGACCACAACTTACTCACCCTGTGATAAGCCCCTAGCAAACTATAAATATGGAATAAGTCTGTGCTCTCTAAGTCCTGAGCCCAGAATTTGCCCTCTGCTCTCTTCCACAGTCCTTCAAGGCCTGTCATAAGTCTCTTCTCCACCTGAAGTTTCCATTATTCTTGTTGGACAGAGTTCTCTTGCCACTGGATCATACAGCTCTTAATTTTTCATTTACTTATGGCACTTACTTCATTCAGCCTCCTGTTCCAAGAAGTTGTTTACGACAGACCAGCCTTTCCCATGAGACTGGAAGCGACCCAAAAGTAGGGAGCCTACTGTGTTCATTTACCCTTCTCTCACCCTCAGCCCATCCAGCACAGTGTTATGCCTACACAGCATACAGCCCAGTGAATTATTCAAAGAACCCAGTGCTACCATCAGGAGCACTAAACCCTCTTGTGGGTCTTCTGAAGAGTGAATGGTAAACACTTTGCCAGGAACAGGAAGGAACTCATCCAAGCTCCGCCATCTTTGGCCTGCCTGTGAAACCACTTGTTTCCCTGTTTTCCACTCACTTTTAATTATAGTTGAGATGTGTCATGGTTTCCTCTGTCTCCTACCAGAACATGCTATCAATGAACTGTGTTGGTCCAAATATTGATACAGGAAGGGGCGGTCAGTGGTGCCTCATTTCCAGGCATTCCCAGGGAGTCCAACACCCAGGCCAACAGTCAGACTGCATTGTAGTTTGTGCTTCGCACAGAAGGCCTGGGTTGGGGAGACAGGGAAGAGCACAGTTTATAGAGACTTTGGATTCCGCTCAAGTTCTAGCCCTGACAACTGCTTTTTATTTTAACTTGTGTAATTTGCCTAAACTCTTTAAACCTCAGTTTCTTCATCTGTGAACAGAAGCAGATGAGGTTTCAGTGAAAAGATAAATATGAAATAGTTCTCTGGACTCTGGATCTGAGGAAAGTAAAGTGCTTTATGATGTATTAAAGAAGTCTGTCTGTCTACTAAAGAGATGACTGCATCTGTCCCAAAAAGAAAACTGTCATGGCAGTTTTGTGATAAGTAAGCACTACTAAATGACACGGGAGGAAGTGTGGTGCTGCTGTCTCTCCTGGCTTACCATGGGCCAGTTCTCAGTGACTGGCAGTTATGTCATCTCGTGAATGGCTGCCACTTTCTTCCTGCTTTCCTCCAAGACTTTTATCAACAGGCTGGCTTTAAGGATAGAAACTCCACCCAGAAAGAGTCCTACTGCCAAATGTGGTGGCACATACCTTTACTACCAGCACTCAGGAAGCAGAAGCAGGCAGAAGTCTGTGTCAAGGCCAGCCTTAGAGAGTTCTAGGCCAGACTGAAAGAAAGAAAGAAAGAAAGAAAGAAAGAAAGAAAGAAAGAAAGAAAGAAAGAAAGAAAGAAAGAAAGAAAGAAAGAAAGAAAGAAAGAAAGAAAGAAAGAAAGAAAGAAAGAGAAAGAAAGAGAAAAAGAAAGAAAGAGAGAGAGAGAGAGAAGGAAAGATAAGAAAGAGTTCTACCCCTGGGTACCACTGGAGAGACTGTGGTGTCTTGGGCCCCCTACCAGGATATTCTGCCTGGCTCAGTTAAGGAAACTCAGAACAAGGTACCCAGCATTTGTTCATTTACATATGCAAGCAGGCTAACTGCACTTAGAATCTCCTATCATCCTTAACTGATAAATTCAGTCTGGCCCTGTTGCTTACTCTGAACAGGCCTCAAAGGCACAGGATGAGTATAAGTTGTGCCTTCAAGAAAGCCACACAGAATCGGGGCAGTGTCCTGATGGGGGACATTGCAGGCAACATCTGGAAATGTAGGAGGGGTGCCTGACAGACTACAAGGCACATAGCATGCACAAGGATTGCCTTTGTCCCCTCTGTAAAGCCTAATAATGCTCAAACATAATTTCAGTGCCAGGGTCCATTGCTTTAAATATATTGTTCCCAAATTGCCAGAGTACCACATTTCAAATCCAAAGCCGTACATTGTCCCCAAGAACTTGAGCTAAGATCATAACCATGTCCACTGAAATATTACTCTGCTGTCTGGATTGTAAAATGTCTGGACAATCCTGATCAAAGAGGTGTAAAGAAGCAGCTACCAGAATAATTCCAAAGAGCCTAAGAAGGCTGCCACATGTTCAGTAATTGTTACTTCATAACAGATGCCATCCTTAGAGAACCTCAAAATGGAAAACAGAAGACCTGAATTAGGAAAGGCCTTATACTTTTACTCTCTGGAAACAAAAGCTTCTATCCATCTAATGATAAATGATTCATATCATCAACCAGGATAGTCTGTGTGAACAGAGTCCAAAAAAAAGCATAAATTAAAAGTTTATCAAAATATTCTTGATGTTTTTATATTTTTTCATGAGATTAGTTTCGTCTTTTGGAACTCAGTGGATCTAATGAACTCTTTCTGATTATCACATATAGAAATAACTTTACCATAGTAGCAGGTGTCTTATGACTGTAATAGAACACAAGTTTGTCTATATCACCTACCAGCTGTGAAACCTTGACTGCCCTCCCACCCCTAGTCCTCCCTTTCCTCTTCTACATAGTGATAATGGGGATAACTAACCTGTTCTTTCACATCCAGAGTTATTGATTTCAAGCAGAAGACAGGATATATGGGACATTGGTTTCCTTGAGACATTGGATAAGACATTGATTTACAAAAATGAAGACTAAATATGATGACCAAAATTCTAGGGCCGAGTTTTCAAAGTTTATTGTTTTCCTTCATATACAGCCCCCTATTGGGTCTGGTGGCATGGGATTATAATCTCAGCTACTTAAAAGGCTAACGCAGGAGAATCATAAAGTCAAGACCTGCCTAGACTACAGAGCAAGTTCAAGGCCAAAAGAGCCAGACATGGAATTACTCCTATAATTCCAGCACTGCGGAGATAGAGAGAGGCTCTTCCCTAGAGTTGTTGAACAGTCTGATTAGCCTACTTGGTGAGTTCCAGGTCACTGAGAGACCTTGTCTCAGATAAAATGATGTATGGCATCTGAGGACTGACACCTGAAGTTTTCCTCTGGTCCCTAGAAGAAAATGTGTACATGTACACATACAACATACACCCATGCATACACATAATAATAATTTTTAAAAGTTAACACAGGAGTAAGAGTGTGGAAGCCCATGCCTGAAATCCTAGTAGTTAAAAAACAGAAGCAGAAAGATCAGGAGTTTAATGTTATCCTTAGCTCCACAGTGAGTTCCAGGCCATCCTAGGTTTCATGAGACCCTGTCTCAAAGAAACAAAAAAAAAATTTTTTTTAAAGGCCAGTCTTCATAGCTCACACTGGAACTACGTACTTAAAAGCAAAGGCAGGAAGATTACTGTTAGAGGCTAGCCTGGTCTACATAACGAGATCCAAAAACAGAGAGAGTGGTAAAGTACTTGCCTAACATGTGTAAGGTCCTAGATTCTACAGAAGGGGTAGATTTAAAAGTACCCCTACAGAGCTCTTTGTTTTGAAATATAGTTTTAAAAGAATATTTAATTTTGTTTCAGTATGTGTTTGGTGCTTTGGAACAGATACTTCAAAACTCCCATGTAGGGACTGGGGAGGTGGCTCAGTAGGAGCACTGGCTGCTCATGCAGAGGATCCTGGCTTCAGCTCCCAGTACCCAAATGCACTTGACGCCATCTGTAACTCCTGGGTTCCAGAGGATATGACACCATCTCTGGCCTCTGCAGGCATTACCCAACATGGGTGTGTTTATATACATGCAGGTAAAACACTCACACATAAAATAAAAACAAAAAACAAAAATAAAAAAAATCCCATTTGAACAGTGATTTACAAAGATAGTTAAAATAATACCATCATGGGGGCTGGAGAGATAGCTCGGCAGTTAAGAGCACTGACTGCTCTTGTAGAGGCCCTCGGTTTGTTTCCCAGCACCTCCATGGCTGCTGAAAACCATCCCTACCTTCAGTTCCTCCCCAGGCATTGACACAGGTGCACTCACACAAATGCAGTCAATACAATCATAAACATAAAATAAAAATAATAAAGAAAGTAAAAATAGGGCTGGAGAGATGGCCTAGTGGTTAAGAGCGCCGACCGCTCTTACAGAGGACCCGGGTTCGATCCCCAGCACCCACATGGCGGCTGAGAACCGTCTGAAGCTCCAATTCCAGGAGAACTCCAGTTCCAGGGGAATCCGAGACCCTCTTCTGAACTCCGCGGCGTTGCACGACACGGGTGCACAGACTTGCATGCAGACAGTACATTCATACACATACAGAAATAAATAAAATTAATAAAAAAAAATTAAAAAAAAAAAAAACGAAAGTAAAAATATATTAACAAAAGATTACCATCATTTTAAAATGTTACTTAGTCAAACATAGGAACTGTGAAAAGGATTATTCTCTATTCAGAACCAAATATAATACTAAAGTCTCCTTAAGCTATGCACTTAAGCAAAATATATTAATATAGGAGAACTCTGATATCGGCAATGGATTGTTCTACCAAGGAGATGTTGGCCAGGGGATCCAAGCCCCCCCAAAAGGTAAAGGATTCTTGCCTGTAAACTGGGATACCTGCAAGAAGAGCTGTGGTAAGGCCCTGCTGTCGAAGACCTTATGTAAGCATGGGAAAGACGTATTGAGACTGCACCTGAAAGTGTACAGTTGGTCTCTGGAATACCAGAAAGTGTTACCAAAGGCCACTAAACCAATAAAGCAAATACGGGTCTCCTTGAGTCAAGCAAGACTCCTCCATCAGCACCAGCTACACCAGCTGCCTGGAAATACTGTGCAGCAGTGGCAGCCATATGCCTGTATATCACAGATCAAATTGGCTATTAGCTCTCTCCTTGGAGGAATAACCCACGGCTGATGCCACAAGCTTACATCATCTAGTGGTTAGGAGATATTATAAGCCACAGTAAGACCCTGTCATATTTTGCAGAAAAAAATGTAATTTATGGATTAACATACCATCCAAACATCAGTGCCTATACCAAAGTAACCTACCATAACAATTAGTACTGTTTAAATACCGATATATCTAATTGCTTGTGCTTCATTAGTAGAATTGAAAGGTTAATCCTGGACAAATTGTCAGCCCATGAAAGGAAACAGCCAGAATTGACCAGAGTCCAAAACGACAGCTCCAGAGAAAGTAGACTGTTTTGCTTCTTATCCACCTGTGCCCCTTTTCTAAGTCTAGGGAACAATCTGCGGAAGAGGGGGCATGGTAGAATGTAAAGGCTGATTGGGGTGAATGGTGAAACTACAGCAATATAGACCGGACACTTATTTGATCAACTTGATTGAACATACAAGCCCCCCCAGCTGGATGGTGGGACCCTTGTGCTGTGTGGGTTTGGGCACAACTGCTTGGAAATTGGTTTTACATGAAGGATGCTTGTACTCGTAAATTATTACTTATTGTTAAAAAATGAAAAAAAATAAAGAAGTAATAGAAAAAATAAATAAAAATGTTACTTAAAATAAGAAAACAACAAAAATGCTACCTTATAAAATGATTATGAATCAGCACTTTATGAAGTAGAGAAAATACCTAATAAGAGTTTAATGGGACCCATATCATATGCCTAGGAAGTAAACTCAGTACCTAGTTTACTGTTGCACAGCACAAATACCCAAGACAATGCATAGATCTGTTCCTAGACGAACTGACTCAATGTTTATGTGAGTAAAATCACCATCATTCTACAGAGTCACAGAATTTTACTACATAGTATTTCTTTTTTGTATGTGTGTACTTTTGAGACAGGGTCTCCCTTTAGTCCCAGCTGGCCGGAAGCTTGCTCTGTAGACCAGGCTGGCCTTGAACTCACAGAGATCTGCCTGCCTCTGCCTTCCGAGTGCTGGGATTATAGTATTTCTTTATAGCTGGAATCAAAGAACAAAATATAGTATTAAAATCCAGTTGTGAAAGTCATTATGCCAAGTGAAAGGTTACAGCCTCAGAAGGCTACTTTCTTTACGTCTGGCTCCATTTATACATCATTTTTTTAAATTTTATTTATTCTTTATTTGTATGAATGTATTGTCTGCATGCAGGTCTGTGCACCCATGTTGTGCAATGCCGTGGAGGTCAGAAGAGGGCGTCGGATGCCCCTGGAACTGGAGTTAAAGATGGCTTTCAGCCGCCATGTGGATGCTGGGGATTGAACTCAGGTCCTCTGCAAAAACAGTCGGCGCTCTTAACTACTAGGCCATCTCTCCAGCCCCCTACAGCATTCTTAAAAAGACAAAACGAGCCAGATATGATGACATTTTAATCCCAGCACTTAGGAGGCAGTAGCAGGTGGATCTCCAAGAGAGCAAGGACAGCCTGGTCTACATAGTGAGTGTGAGGTCATCTGGGGCTACAGGGAGACCCTGTCTCAAAAAAAAAAAAATCAGGATGGAAAACTCATTAAAAAATAATAAATTTACCATATGATTCAGTTATACCTTTCTGTGGTGTATACCCAACCGACTCATCTACCACAGAGAAACTTGCACAGCCATGTTTGTTGCTGCTCTTTTCACAATAGCTAAAAAAAAAGGGGGGGGGAGAACCTACATGTCTCTGATAATGAAAATGTGGTACATTTATATAATGGAGTTCTATTCTGCAGTAAAGAAAAATGAAATCATGACACTTCCAGATAAATGGATGGAACTTGAAACTGTTATACTAAGCGAAAGTAACACAAATGCAGGAAAACAAGGAACATATGTCCTCTCCCATTTGTGGATCTTAGCTCCAAATCCCTGTTGTCAGTCTATAACATGATATAACTGCAGGAGTCAGGAAAATAGAAAGAAACCATGAGTATAAGCGGGAAAGAGCTCAAGGTAATAGGAGACAGGTGTTATTAAGGGGGAAATGGGGGAACTTTAACTTATGAGGAAGTAGCAAGGGTTGTACAGGGAAGTGAAAGGAGAGACAAATAATGTTTAGATGGTGTGAAAAACCAGAGAGAAATGTACTAGTTCAAAATCCTACTAAAAAACAGACAAATAATACATATATGAGTACATGTGTGTGGCTGAAGGCTTTATAACAAAAAACACAGTGCCTTGCAAGCAAGAGAAACTTCTCTTTGGCTGTTGTCAAGGTAATCCAAGAGACTCCCAAAATAAACACAGGCTCTTGCCACAGACTTGATGGCCTCCCACAACTTCGGACCTATTGCTGAAGATGGGCCATGCTTCAGACACAAGACCTGGAGCAATGGAGATGCAACTGACCTGGAAGCCTCCTCTCTGGAGAATAGTGCTCATCGTATCAAGAGGATGCTATACAATCTGCCAAGGGAGAAAACCAATCAGTGGTCCTACTCAGCTGTAGAGCCTAATAAACAATGACTAGACGAGCAAACTGCTGCTAGTGGTGCAGTAGTGGCACTTTATCTTGGGGGTAATCAACAGCTGTCTAATTAGAATTAAAGCCTGCTCCATGGGAGGGTGCTATAAACATAGCTAAATACATATGCTGTAAACATAGCCAAATACACATGGCTGAAAAAGGTCATAGAGCCTAGAGGAAAAATTTACTTTAGCCACATCTCTAGAGCAACAAAATTTCTGACTTTATTCTAAATATGCATCCTCCAACATACAAACAAGTACGCCTCTCACCACTTGTCAAAGAAGCTTATTTTTGCAACAGATGAAGACCATTACAGAGTTCCAGAACTGGTCAAATGCAGAGAATAAGTGTCTGTAAGATGCTTAAACCCTAAGTGACACATCTTCAATGCAACGTCTACACAAGGATGAATGTGTCTCTCAACCCTCAGGAGAGAAGTTCCCTTAGGCAGCAGATGGCGATGAACACAGAAACCCACAATTGGCCAATGTGCAGAGAATGAGAAGCCACAGACAGTTTATCCCTGAATAGGACAGATATCTCAAACCTCTGCCGCCCAAGGCTCATGGGTCATTGCAGAAGAGGAGTGGAATGACGGTAACAGAGGAAGGGGGTGGATGACCAGAAGCATCTTCCAGACAGCCATTCCATTTCTCATGTGAACTCCCAACAACGGTAACAGCCACCCAAAAATCCCAGGATAGACATGGAAAAGTGGGTAAGAAAACCCAATCTAAGGATTTGGCAATTGATGGCTTCTGGGAGGAGAAGAGAGAGTGTCTCTCAGGGTTGGGACTCTTGGTGGGCCCAGTGGGTGGACGCCTACTGAAGGACATTTAGGAACACAAATCGGACTCTATAGTCTGTGATATGGGAGTACATTAAATTGGAGAGGCAGTGGGGGAAGGTGCGGAAAAGGAAGGGGATCTAAATACCATCAAATTATGTTGCAAAAAATCTAATAAAGAAAGGAAAACAAAAGAAAACTAGAATAACAAAGAAAAGATTAGTGCTAAGGGATGGTGGTGGGTGTGACTCTAGAAGAGGGTTTGGGGGTTGCTGAAAACTGTTTGGGGCCTTCATTGTGATAGCAGCAACTACCCAAATTTTTATGTATAGAACTTTACACCCTAAAATTGTCAATTTCATCACATAATTATTATCTATTTTTTAGTATATAAAGAAATGGATTTCGCTGTGACATTTTCACACATATGTGTGATTAGACTCTGTTCTTACTCCCCACCCCTGAACTCCCTCCTCCTTCCCCTCCTCCTCTTGCTGGTCCCCCCCACACACACTTTCCCTTTCCATTTTCATGACATATATATGAACCGCTGTTTCTCCCCCTCACCTCCCTTTAGATCTCCTATCCCCTTTCATAGTCCTTTTTCTTTCATGTTCTACATATGCGCGTGTGTATGTCATTTTTAAATCAAATTAACAAAAGAAGGAAAAGAGGGGCTGGAGACGGCTCAGTGGTAAAGACTACTGACTGCTCTTGCAGAGGACCCAGGTTTGAATCCCACACACGCGTGGCAGCTAACAATCATCCATAACTCCAGTTCCAAGGGATTTGACACCTTCTCCAGACCTCCGTGGGCATTGATTGCACACATGGGTGTACTTACATACATGCAAGTAAGACAATCATACACATAAAATAGAATAACAAATATGTTTTAAAGGAAAAGGAAAAATAATCATGTCATTTGCTTTCATCCCCTCATGACTAGTTGAGGCTCTTGTGGTGAAAACTGCCATTGAAGAGGTCTGAGATGGAGCCTGAGTGTCTGCATCTGACCATCTGTATCTATGGACAACATTGCACACTGTATAAACTTTATGGAGTTTCATGCACATTGAGAACTATGGTTACTATGTATCCTCATACCAGCTGCCCCATTCTACACCTAAAATGGACAGTACTTCACCCAGTCTCCTCCTGAGCCCAAATACAACCCACATGATGAAACAGGGTGAAAAACACAACACACACACACACACACACACACACACACATGCTGCTTATTGGGACGGGTAGATGCTGGTGCTGCTCTCGTGATCAGAGTCACACATGTCCACATGGAGTCAGTGTGGTGCACAGGTCTGTGAGCCCAGCACCTGGGAGGCTGAGGAAGGACAAGCCTGGGCTACATAGTAAGACCCTGTATCAAAAATAAATGAAATGAAAAGAAGATAGGAAAAAAGGAAATCCACTTAGAAAGCAGTAGATCTCAGTATTCTAGCTTAAAAACTGTACATCCTAGAAAAACTGGCCATAGTTAATAACAAATATAGATAATAGATAGAGATACAGATACTTTCAAGCAAAGATAAGTAAGCACTGTCTTTCTGACAAGTAAATGACTTGAGAACAGGAATACAGGTCACCTTCCTTTAGAAATTGCCTTCTGGCTACTTCCAATCTCAGTTTGTCCATCTATAAGATAAAAGATAAAGACAATACTGCCTTAAAAGGTTGCCATGAGAACTAATAAGATAATCAATGTAAAGCATTTAGAACACCGCCTTGTGCAGAGCAAGACTTTAAGCATTACTAGCCATTGTCATTATTTCCCTAAAAATGAGCCACATGGCACCTACTGCACAGATGTTCAAAACACATTGTTGCAGGGAAGACAAGAAATAGAATGAATTCGAGTTAGGAACCAAAAGTTAGGACCAAAACAGTGTAAGCTCTGTTCTTCTAACTCTCTAACTCATGTCTTCTTTTTTAATATTTTATTTACTATTTTTATTTTATGCATATGAGTGTATTTTCTGCATGTATGTAAGTGTACCCATGTTGTGCAATGCCTGCAGAGGTCCAAGGAGGATGCTGGATCCCCTGGAACTGGAGTTACTGCTGGTTGTTAGCCACTATGTGGGAGATGGGATTCAAACCTGGGTCCTCTGCAAGCGCAGTCAGTGTTCATAACCACTGAGCCCTCTCTCCAGCCCCTCTCATCTTATTAAGTGATTAAAATTCAGTTTGGATTTTTTATTGTTTGTTTGTTTGTTTGTTTGTTTGTTTGTTTTGTGTTATATCGTGCTTTGAGACAGGGTCTCCCTGTAGCCCCAGCTGGTCTGGAACTTGCTATGTAGACCAGGCTAGCCTCAGTCTCACAGAGATCCACCCACCTGCCTCTGCTTCCTAAGTGTTGGGATTAAAGGCATGCTTCACTACACCCAGCTGCAGTTTGGAGATTCTTAGGGACTGGGCCTGTGCTGCAGCCCATGATTTGAAAACTTGTATGGAATCCTTTCAGGGATGGGATCGCCTGAGTTGCTGGGATTCGGCCACTGGAGGGCGTGTGGTACTCGCCTGTAAACTATCCTTCTAGGTTTTGCTCTCTTACTCACAACTTGAGTTTCAATCAAATGATTTGGAGTCACAGAACGAAAGAAACCACTTCTTTCATTTGGCAGAGTAAACCACCCAGAAGCCTAAGCTCTGAAAGCAAGGGGGAGCGGGGATTTTTCCCTTGTCCCCCTCATGCGACATCTTCCCATCCTGTTTCCCCCAACAGACTTTCTGCCACAAGCTTGGAGTCCATCCCTCCTCCCCTTCAGTCCTGTAGGAGGCCTCCTGTTTTTCACAAACTCCCAGCACAAAGTAGGGCCTGGTCCTTGTGCATATGGGCCTGGCATGCGGAATAGGATTAGTACTCAGCCAGCATCCACTTCGCCAGTGGTTTTAGAAGATCTGCTTCATTCACAATCTGAGATACGATGAGTGCCAAGGTAGAAGAAATGGCGCTGAAGCCAATACTTTCCACCACTTTAGAGTCCACTGCCTTTAAGACACAGTGAGTGTTCAACGGAAGTGACGCTTCCTCCGTCTTTTAAGATCTCCAAAAATAATTGAGATAACTTAACAAGAAATGACATAAAGAGTGAAAAACCGTAAAGGAATGTTAAATATCAAGGCTTAAGAAAAACAGGATTATTGTCTCCTGTTGTCTTTAATCGATTGCCTAAATCTAATTTCAAAACACATAGGAGACCTGTTCTTAATCCACAGAGAATAATTATATTATCAATTACTCTTTGCTATGAGAATGAAATGCAGGAGTCCAGGCTTCATTATCTGTTTCATTTTAATTTGGAAAAACCAAGGCCCATGCCAGGGAAACCTGGTCAAGGTAACTTAGCTAGGGACAAGGGGTCAGTTTTCAGAACACTGGAACCCTGATGCTGATCAGTACTAGGAGAGCAGAGCACAGTGTGTTTCTAGTTCCGAAGGTCACCATAAACCCTGCCCCAAAGCCTGGAACATCTGCACAGATCTGTTTCTTATAAAATATCTCATGGGTTCTTTTCTTTTTTTATATAAAATTGTTGCTCTATATTTTTAAATATATATAATGTATAAAAATAAAGCATAAGAAAGATACATGACATATCCTTTAAATTTAAGAAACACAGTATTTGAGTGCCCCACATTGACTCCTCTACTTGCCAGAACATACCCAGTATTTTTTCTAAAAATAAATCTAATTTTTTAACTGTTTTTGAGAATTTCATACACGAGTATTTTCTTTGTATTATTTCCATCCCTCCCAGTCCCCCACCAACTCCTCAAATGTCCTCTCAATTTCTTGTGCTCTTCTTTGACTATTGTTACACACACACACACCACACACACACACACACACACACACACACACACACAGATTTCCGATAACTCTTCATCTTGAGGACGACCGCCATGAAATTTCTCTCTTACATCCTGGCATGGCAATTGTTTTTGCCATTATGCAGATCTTATTAGCCCCATTCTGTGGAGACTTCATTGGTGTGTAGCTCCCCTGTCGTGTCTAGAATGCATTAACTAGAACCGGATGTCTTGTCCCTTTAGCTCTTCCTCTGACTCTTAGTGTAAAACTTATGCTGTAGATGTGTCACTTATGCCTGGGTACCTCATGGTCATTTCTTCTCTGTATTAGATCTGTTGTGGAACTTTGTAATGGTCTCCATCTGTGTCAAAAAGAGTCTTCTTTGATGATTGACACTCAACATTTTAAACATAGCTTTTTCCCCTCATTCCCTTAGTTTCTGAAGCTTTGGAAGTTTGACATATATGTTTATATCCTCAGACATTGCACTTTCCATTTCTTTTTAGGTGTTATAAAAATTAAACCTGGGGGCTGAAGAGAGATGACTCAGTGGTTAGAGCACTGACTGTTCATACAGAAGAACTGGATTACATTCTCAGCACCTACATGACAGCTAATAATCATATAAACTCCAGTACCAAGGGATCTGACACCCTTTTCTGGCCTCTACTGGCACTGCACAACATGGGTGCATTTACATACATGTAGGCAAAACACTCATACACATTAAATAAATAAATAAAAGATTATGTATTTCAAAGCATTTCAGATTAATAAACAAAATACCTAGTTGTAGGAGCAATGGTAAGGAGGTAACAGATTTAATAATTCCTCCTAGTTTCTTTTAGGTTAGGGCTCAAGGTTTTCAACACCAGAAAGGCTGGTCACATACAAATTCTACTCCCGACACCTTAAGCATTTTCATTTGTATTAAAGCCTTATGTTTCATCATTTGGTATGTAAATTTACTGTTTTCAACAAAGAATGTAATTTAAAGGGTAATAGGACACTGATTTCAGATTTTACAAGTATGTCTAAGTTTCAGATTTTAAAAGGCCACATTCAACCCTTTACTGGTTTTAAAACTGCTGGCACACTGAAGCATTATACATGTTACTAATACTTGGAAGGATTTTGTTGGATATGGCCTCATCATGGAACACCATAAAGCATAAAACTTTCTATACTATTCTGCCAGGCCAACAAATAGTTAATAAACATGTACTTTATTCCTAAAACTATGAAACAATTTAGTCAGAGCCTTTCTGTATATCTGACATTTCTGCTTCTTTTGGCTTTTGTTATATTTATGAATCTCAATGAGATATATAAAAATTGGGAATTTTAAATCATTTGGTAGACTTGGAAAAAGCAGTTATTCACAACAGAAAAATAAAAGACTTTCTATGAAAAAAAGAATTGAATAAAGTTTGTTGCAGTTTTCTACAACTTGAGTTTTCACAAGGATTATTTTTCAAAGGTTATCAAATGAAAGTTTGTACATTTTTACTACTGTGCAGTATTCTGTTCTAGTTTCTCTTCCATTGCTGTGACAAAACACTCTGACCGACACCAACTTGGGGAGGAAAGTGTTTATTCAGCTTACATCTCCTGAGTCACAGTTCATCACTCAGGGATCCCAAGGCAGGAACTCAGGGCAGGAACCTGGAGGCAGGAGCTGAAGCACAGGCCATGGAGGAATGCTGTTCACTGGCTTGCTCCTCTGGATCATGCCTAGCCCGCCTTCTTATACCGTACACAACCACCTGCCCAGGGTGGCACCACTCATTATGGGCTGGGCCCTCCCACACTGCTAGACCATCAAGACAATACTCCACAGATGTGGCCACGGACCAATCCAATGGAGCCAATTCCCCAATTGAGGCCCCCTCAACCCAGGTGTGTCAAGTTGACACTAAAGCTATCCAGCACATATTTTTCTGTGTGATTATACAACCATTTTTATATTCACTCTACTACTGATAAATATTTTGGCCATTTCCAGTTTTGTTGTTGTTATTGTTATTGTTAAGGATAATTTTACTACAAATTTGTTTGTTTACCTCTAAAAAGAAAGTTGTTATCAGAGGCATTCCTATAACACTCATAAAGAAAATCAGCAGCATCTTCCAGTAGGAAAATGTGGGGGGATGCTTGTTTTCAAAGGAGCTTATTCAACTACTTGTATGTTAGTAGAAAAGGCATCAGAGACAGAAATGACTCTCATCCTTGGCCACACTCTTGAAGACTTCCAATCCCTTTCCATCTGTGTGCCTCAGTTTCCTTATTGTCAGGGAGAATTAAAGATAAGTCAATGGATTCACACAGTTCTGTGCAGAACACTAGTACCCAATTACAGAATATAAAAGAGATGACAGGGGAACACCATTGCTAATGGTTAAGCTGAGTTTAAGGGACTGGAAGAGAAATCAAAAAGTTTTCCTGAAAACTCTAGGAACGTAACAAGATATTTAAACAAATGTGTTTTCCTTATTCTTCCTGGCGCTCCGCATATTGACAGAAGGAACGCTGTGGCAAGTCCTTGGGCTCGAGTGAGAACGCCCTGTCACCTCATGAGACAGCTTGATGGCTGAACTGCTTCCTAAGATGTCTGGGGCCTTACAATATAGAGTTTTCTTTGGCTAAGGCAGTTTGCATGTTCAAAGCCAGAACTGAACTGTTTATAACAATGGAGGAAAGACTCCGCTTTGTGTCCAAGACTCTCCCCTGAAACGCATGGCTCTCTTACCTCTCAATAGCTAACAAAAAGTGAAGTCTTCTTTCAAAAGATGTAACTTTATGAGTCTACCCAGAATACTCCTGAGTTCAGTCCAGCCCAAGAGGATTAGAGAGACAGGGGGGTAGAGCCATCAGCTAGTCAGTGCTCTGCTAACGACGTCCTATGATCCTGAACCCTCACTTCACCACCTATGCTGAAACATGCCCTGCTCCAGGGTGAGACTCTCCTGGCTCGATACTTGCCCGGACCCCTGTAGCAGCAGCTTCAAAGCTTTGTGTTCGCTTCAGCGCGCTCTTTTCAACTACATCACGACAGGCCCTCATTCAAACTCTTAACTCTTTTCCTTCCCACCTGTATTTTTGTTCAGTTTGTAGGAATTTGGAAGAGTCTGGATCCTAATTAGAGAAACTGCATAGTTCTCCATAAATAAAGTTACCCTGTCAGAGTTCCAATCTGTGGTCCCTTCCACACAGAATATGGCCACTTTGTGTTGTGAGCACCTCTATGAGCTGTGCACCCCATTCTCCCTCTGCCTGTCACACTGGATGTGTGTGTCCCTATATGTCTCCGAAGTCATTGCCCAAACTGTCTTACTCTCAGCTGGGTATCAACCGTTATTCTGTTTTAGTCCCAGGTTTTTTCTTTATCTTTCTTCTCCATCTCCCCTATCTCAGAAGAAGCTTAAGTAGGGAAAGCAGGTTTGGTTTATTTTCAAATTTACCTAAAAAGAAATATCTTGAAGCCAATAAAATTAGAGGATGACACTTCTTTCTTTACTCTGAAAAGACCCAGCCCCTGATCTGGATACACTTTACTCTGAAAGGACCTAGCCCAGATCTGGATACATATACACAAATAAGATCTTCCCTTGACCAGTACCACCTTTAGGACCCTCGAGATCTTGTTACCTCTATTCTTAAAAAGTCACTGTTAATGAAGACAGAAAAAAAGTGCCAGAAAACTCTGCTGTGACTGTAAGGACAATGTATCCTGGCCCTTCCACGCTGTCCTTAATCTCACAATATTGCTTAATTCTTGCCCCTTATTAGGAAACTCTTTTTTACTGTTTTTGTTTTGAGACAGGGTCTTACTCTGTAGCCCAGGCTAGCCTTGATTTGTGTCTGATCCTCTTGGCTCAGCCAGGTGCTGGGATTCCAGGTATGACCCACAATGCTATGTTAATGAAGCTCTCAGATAAGAATGTTGTGGTTTGTGTGAATGATCCATTAGAGGATTTTAGTTACACAAGAAATAACTTTGTCTCAAGTGTGCCCCAGCATACCAGTAACCAAGCTAGGTTGAAAAGTGCTGTAAGGTAGGCTGCGTAGTCTACAAATGAACATTAAATCCTTAATGTTTGCCCAATAACTGTGCTAATCCTTTTGTAAATCTGTACTTTTGAGTCTTGTTGCCCTAATGCTTTGTCTGTTCCTGTGCAGTTAGCATCGCAGTGCATGCTCCATCTCACTCGACCCCAGTGCTGCAGTACAGCACCCCTCCTTCAAGGGGTCTTCCTTTACTGCCCACAGCAGTAACTCCCTCTCGGTTTTCTTTATTGGCTCCACTTCTTTCCCTAGATTGCTGCATATTAAAATCCTCCTCAAAGCTTGATGTCAAGCACTCTATTCTTTCCAATTGACTTTTTTTTTTTAATTTTTTTTTTATTATTATTATTTATCTTTGTATGTGTATGAATGTACTGTCTGCATGCAGGTCTGTGCACCCGTGTCGTGCAATGCTGCGGAGGTCAGAAGAGGGTGTCGGATTCCCCTGGAACTGGAGTTCTCCTGGAATTGGAGTTACAGACGGTTCTTAGCCACCATGTGGGTGCTGGGGATCGAACCTAGGTCCTCTGCAAGAGCGTCGGTGCTCTTAACCGCTAGGCCATCTCTCCAGTCCATCCAATTGACTTTTAACTTCAAAGATGCTTCCTAATTCCCAAAGCTACAAAGCTCCATGTACCAACAACTGCCATATTTATGCCTCTATTCCAGAAAACTCCTTTGACCTCCTAATCAACACTTTGGACTGTGTATGTTATGCCTGTGCTTTGATATCTCTTTATCATACCCATAATTAATTCTTCTAAAATTGTTTTATATATTATTTTTCTGTATATGAGTGTATTGCCAGCATGTATGTAAGGGTCCCCATGTCCTGCAATGCCTGCAGAGGTCAGAAAAGGACGTTGTATCCCTTGGAACTGGAGTTACAGACGGTTGTTAGTCACCATATGGGTGCTGGGAACCAAACCTGGGTCCACTGCAAGAGCAGCGAGTGAGTGCTCTTAACTGCTCAGCCATCTCTCCAGCCCCATAACTAAACTCCTGAAACCCTGCTCCTCTGGCCAACTTATCCATCCCCCAAAATGTCACCATTACCTATCTAAGTGCTGAAACCGGGGATATTGAATTATCTGTGGCTCCTCTCTCCGCCGCTCACATTTAATCTCTCATCAATCCTGTGATTCTTACTGGCAAATGTGTCTCAAATCCATCTACTTTTTTCTGCCCCCACAGCCACCCTCCCCCAAACCCAAGTTGTGCTTTGCTCTTCGCCATGCATTAATTACATGAAGCAGCCAGCATGGAGGATCTTAAAAATTAAGTATCAAATCACACCACTCTCTGTCTGTAAACTCTAATACTTCCCTTTACCTTGTAATAAAATCCCAGATGCTTTTAGGGCCCACAAAGCACACTGCGGCCTGGTCCTGCTACCTTCCCAGCCTTACCTGCCGCTCTCCTCCGGGATTTCCCTGTGTTTCTGCCACGCTGTCCTTTCTTTTCTTTGAAATGCACCAAATCGCCATAGGTCAATGAGACTGCTCTTGTTAACTGAGGGACAAGTAAAGCAGATCTCTTTTTCCACTGTTTTTGCTTGAAACTCTTTCCCAAGTTTCCAGTATTTGAATTTGTCATGGTTCTCTGGGAGTCAAAGTCAACAAACAAGTTTGCAATGTTCTTCATAAACCAAAAGCCTGACAGGACGTTGGCATCATTTTTTTCTTCACTAGTAACAACATCCCAGGCATTATTTTTCAAAGCAATAGGTGAGGATGAAAAATATCCTAAGATTGAACCTTTCCTGTTTTCACAACACTCACTGAGATAAATGTTTTGCAAATATGCTACATTTAGGAGTTTTTTTAAACAAAAACTCTTACACACATTAACTGGCCTTTTGCTTAGAGCAGTGGAATATGGAAAGAGATTCTCACTGCTGTGTGTATACATTCTAGCAATCTGGTTAGTGAAGACAGCCTCTCTCTGTATGTATGTGTATTTGCATATGCAGCTTCATGTCACAGACAAGTTATTTAAATTGCCTGACCCTCTGTTTTTCTCATGTAAAAGTCTTGGAAATACATTTTACAATTTTAGACATTTATGTTAGTACTTGTTAATAGGAATAGGGAAGGAAAATTTATAAGTAAATCTCTCTCTCTCTCTCTCTTTCTCTCTCTCTCTCTCTCTCTCTCTCTCTCTCTCTCTCTCTCTCTCTCTCTCTCTCTCTTTGTATTTGCCTATTTCCTTCATAGCCAAGATCCGTACTTGGCTGTTAACGATTGTAAGACTTTCAGTTCCCACATTCTCTATTGACTGGGCATAGTGGTCACTCCTTTCATCCCAGAACTCAGCAGGCAAACGCAGGTAGATCTCTGTCCAAGGTCAGCAGTCCCAGGCTAGCCAGGCCTACATAGGGAGACCATGTCTAAAAATAAAAATAAATAAATAAATTTAACTAAATACCCATAAATTTCCTTTTCTTACACATATCTTTGTCTTTTCCAAAAGTGACATTTGACATTCTGGGAAAGACCTCACTCATTCCACCATGGCTCCTCACTAAATTCCTCTTTATAGACATGAAGCTTTTAAAGCAGTGTTGTTATCTAGAGCTTGCCCCCTGGACTTTCTAGAAGTCTCCATATGGTTCATGGTAAACATCCCTTCTCTCAAAGAATGTTCTGGCTCTCTGGTAAGGCTCCACACAAGTTTTCAAACAGTAGGCCCCTGATATTTCTATAAAAATAATGGCTCGGAGGTGGGGGAGTCACCACGTTTCACCCAATTTTAAAGAAAGGGTCAACTTGGAAATTTGGAAATTTTATGTCTTCCATCTCTAATATCATATGCAGCAGGGATCTTCAACTCCTTTCAACTGAATCAAGACCTATGATCACAGCATTTGAGACCTGACCCAGTGGCCTTGGATCATCTGACATTCTTTCCTTACTAGGTTAGCCTCAGATGAGATACCATGGCCTATCCAAAGCTAGCAAGATTTAAGGGAGGTTGAGGAGTTTCCAGCTGTCCATAAAAAAGAAAGAACTTATTTACAGTATGATAGATAAAAATGTAGGGAAGAGGGAGGTCAATTAAGGAAAATTTATTAACATTTTTAAGGAGTGGACGTTGAGAGGTTCAAATGTCTTAAGCAGAAGTCCAGAGATAAAAATCACCTGGGTAATTTCTTTATAGTCCCTAACTCATGCTGCAGAAATGTAGCAAGGGGTCAGTAATAAAAAAAAAAAAAAAAGAATGTAAAGAATGGCTCATTTTAATAAATGAGAGATTTATGTTAGTAGATCAAAGTTCATTGACCAAATACAACGTTGTCATATTAGAAATTCTTGAATATAATGATTATGTCACTCAAGTTCTTATGGTTATACGCATTTAAAACAACAGAATTAGCCGGGCGTGGTGGCGCACGCCTTTAATCCTAGCACTTGGGAGGCAGAGGCAGGCGGATCTTTGTGAGTTCAAGGCCAGCCTGGTCTACAGAGTGAGTTCCAGGACAGCTGGGACTACAGGGAGACCCTGTCTCGAAAAGACAAAATAAATAAATAAATAAATAAATAAATAAATAAATAAATAAATAAAAATAAAACAACAGAATTGATAATTTAAAAAAAAGAAAAAATCCCTCATTGTCAAAGTGTAAGATACTATAAGAACAATCAGTAAAAATTATAATAAAAGAATCATGGGTAAACCTTGTTTCAGTTATTAAAGGCAGAGAATACAGACATGTAAAATAAACCTGCAGTAGCTCTGAAAAAATTGAAAACAGACGTTTAAGGAAAATTAGTCCTTTGCACAGCAAGATTCGATCAACAAGTTTTATTTTTGTTTAGTATTTCTGTGTGTCTGTGTCAGTGTGAGTGCACAGGTGCTAGTGTGTACGGTTGTTACCTGAAGAGACCAGAAGAGGAAGTTGAGGAAGTTATATCCTCGCAAAATCAAGTTATAGGTAGTTGTGAGCCATCTGACATGGATGTTGGGAACTGAACTCAGATCAGTTCTTCTAAAAGAACAGGAAGTGATCTTATCCACTGAGCCACATCAGGCTCACAATGTTTCCCCAGGACCAGCTATAAACATGAGATTAATTCTATGCTGGTAACAATATGGAAGAGATGGAGTCTGTTACCAGGACTACTGTTCTGACAAGTTCACGGAGTCTCATGTATGTCTTAATGAGTTACATCAAAGAGAACTTAACAAATGAACAATTATTTCTAAAGTCTCAAATTTGTGAGAAATTTCTTTTTGCCTTTCAGACTAATTATGAGTTGTTATCTTTGTTATCTCTCCAAGGTCCAAAAGTAGATCTGTTCATAGACTGAAGATCAGAAGTAAGGCTTCTGCGTTTTTTGGTTTTTTTGGGGGTCTTTTTGAGACAGGGTCTCCATGCAGTACCAGCTGGCCTGGAGCTCACTGTGTAGACCAGGCTGGCCTTGAACTCACAGATATCCACCTCCCTCTGCCTCCTGAGTGCTGGGATTAAAGGCATGCACCACCACACCAGGCTAGGCTCCTGCGTTTATGTGAATCTGTATGTCATGTGTCTTGGCCAGAGTTTCGCAGTTCAGTGCTATCTTCTACATGAACTAAAAGAAGGAAAAGGCAAAATTTCAGACAATAGACTGTAGTGAAATGGATGATGAGATCACTACCAACTTCATTGTTTCCAACGACTTATGAAAGGAGTTAGAAAGCTATTTTCAAAGTCTCAAATATATTTGAATATTCAAAAATTGCAAATAATCAAAATCAAGGAGGTTTTGCATCAGAAAAGGACTTAGAAAACAGGTTCAAACTTTTAATTTTCTTTTTTTCCTCTTTCACATTTTCACTGTTTCTTCTTTCCCAAAGGAAAGCGAAACAGACTGATTATTGAGAGATGAGGGGCCAAGAGGAGATGGAGCCAGAAAGATTTTCAGAAAACCATATCTACTCACCAGGGTCCCTTTTCAAAAGCCCTGATATCCACCCACAGCCAACAAAACAATCCTGCCCTTAGGGAAGAACTCAAGGACTCGTCCTTCTTCTTCTCCCATTATCCACCCTCAGCTCCCACCCAGCCGCATCAGGTCCTCAGTGTTTCTCCACTTTCCACCCTTCCCATCCCATCCCCAGTATGCAGCAGCCTTCTTTAAAAAAAAAAAAAAAAGCCAATTTTTTTTATTGAAGCTCTGTGCATTTCATACAAAATTACAAATCAAATCTAGACCCATGCCCCCTTCCTGCCCCCCACCCCACCAGAGCTCATGCATTCTGCCAAATGTTTTTCATCTTTTTCTCGGTCTCAAAATTCTTGATGCAGAAGTTTACTGTTTTGGTCAGTTCTTTGACGCAGTCTTTTTGTTGTTGTTGTTGTTGTTGTCATCGTTATTCTTTCCAATACGTATCACTCCAAAATATTCATATATACATGCCATATTATATCATAGTTTATGATTTTTTTTCTTTATTAGGCTGAAGGATGTCATGTTTGAAGTCTCCTCCTTGGCAAGCCCAAACCACCATCAGTTCTGCCCTTGTGTTCCACACTGGGGTTTTCCCTTCCCATGGTCACCAAATGAGGTTCAGTAAGCACCATGTCCTGTCTTGATCTTCCTGTATTGGCTCCATGATACAGCCTGGGTAGTCCAACAATGGCAGTCTATACTCTGGAGAGGTAGAAACCCCAGTAGTAGCTCAGTCCACCAGTTGGATGTCTCAGCAGTCCCCATCTGGCACTGAAGGTTTGGAGAATTCTTGAAGAGACATGAGTCTTCAGTCCATATTGGAAGGTTGAAAAGCTGTGTCTCATGTCTTTGAAGGATGACAAAAGCAGTGGCAGCCACAGGGTAGCTGCACTTGCCAGTAAGACAGGCAAAACAACTGTGCTTTTTTTTAATTTTTTGTCTTTTTACTAAGATCTCAAGTTTTATACCTGAAGTACAATTTCTCAGGCTTACTACTTATTTATTTCTGGTTATACTTTCCTTTTAGATGCTTAAGTCCACACAGTTAGCCCAGATTAGCCAAGGTTTTTGTTTTCTCAAGGTCAGTTGAGGATCTGGTCTTCAAGGGTCACTCGGGTTTGGGGGATTGGGGGAGTCCCTGGCTCCTTTTGGCTTTTCATTTACCAGTTCCATCCACTCTAGGACAAAGTCAGGTCTTGCTAGACCAGGCTTCCCTTTTGGAAGCATGAGCAGACTTTCCTCTTTGTAGATTGGACCCTGGCTGAAGTTCCATTAGTGGATCTCCAAGAACTCCCTGCACAGGAAGACTGGTGACTCACATTTGCAGGACATTTCAAGAGATGTCCCTATGCATAGTCCCCTGGGACTTGCTTGACCTCTGAGGGCAAGGAACAAAGTTATCCCTTAAGACCCTTGGCCAAATTGGTATGAGCATTAAGTATGGTCCTTAAGCATCCAGAAAGGCTAAATTACACCAGCCTGATACTTTTAACTACTATATAATATTTTAGAAAAGACTTGGACAAAAGTTCAAGCAGCCTTGTATAAGAAATACTAAGAAGCACTCCCATAAAATAAATACTGTGGTTAGACATAATGTCATGACAAACTAGTTTTTTCCTCATTCCTTTGCTCTTATATTGCTCTAAAATATGCATACATATCCTCCATCCATATACCAAAAATTCCTAACTCTGAAAATAAATGGTAGCTTAGTCGCAGCAGGCTTCTTTTTTTTTAATTTTTTTATTAATTTTTTATTTATTTCTGTATGTGTATGAATGTACTGTCTGCATGCAAGTTTGTGCACCCGTGTCGCGCAATGCCACAGAGGTTAGAAGAGGGTGTCAGATTCCCCTGGAACTGGAGTTCTCCTGGAATTGGAGTTTCAGACGGTTCTTGGCCGCCATGTGGGTGCTGGGGATCGAACCCGGGTCCTCTGTAAGAACGGTCGGTGCTCTTAACCGCTAGGCCATCTCTCCAGTCCCCACAGCAGGCTTTTTTTTTTTTTTCTTTAAATCTTTTTTTATTTTTATTGATGCTTTGTGTATTTCATACATCATTTTCCAATTCAGTTCAGGCATATATCCCCTTCCCTTCCCCCCCACCCCATCCCTACCCATCGCAGATCGTGCATTCTGCCATAAGTTTTCTGCATCTTTCTCTGCTTTTTTGTTTTGTTTTGTTTTCATTTTTTTTAACAATAGGTGATAATTTGTGAGTACAAGCATCCTTCATGTAAAACCAATTTGCAAGCAGTTGTGCCCAAACCCACACAGCTCATGGGTCCCACCATCCAGGAGGGGGGGCTTGTATGTTCAATCAAGTTGATCAAATGAGTGTCTAGTCTATATTGTTGTAGTTTCACCATTAACCCCAATCGAAGCCCTTACATTCTATCACGCCCTCTCTTCCGCAGATTGTTCCCTAGGCTTAGAAAAGTAAATACCCCACAAGGAGCAGGCTTCTTAAAGAGCGCTGCTGGTCTTGCTAGTACTCTCATATAGCAGGTTCCATGGATTCAATCAACCTCAAAGAGAAAGAAGATGCAAAAATTTGTCTGTTTACACGGAACATACATAGATTGCTTTTCTTGTCATTATTCCCTAAATATGAAGTATAACTAGTTATACAGCCTTATATTGCCTACTATAAATAATCTAAACATGACTTTGGAGAATACAAGAGCACAGCTTAGTTATATGCAAATACTGCATTGTGTTATATAAAGAATTTGAGTATATACAGATTTTCAGATTTTCATATCCAGGGTCCTAGAACTCCCATGGATATCAAAGAATGGCTGTAGTTTTTATTTTCTCTCATCAGCTTGCCAAACTTTTGTTCATACATTGCTTATGAGTGTTTGTCAAACTGAAATTCCTGAATAATAAAGTTGCCAAATTTGTCCATTTTCTTAACTTATTACCAATTAGCACACTGACAAGTCTCTGTGTGATGCCTGTAATGTGAGAAATTGCACACTCACAGGTAAAGTATAATTCAGCATAACTTTTCTAAAGAAAGATTTGCGACGGTTAATTTGATACAAACTAGAATCACCTATGAAAAGGGAACCCCAGTTGAAGAACTTCAGCCATCGTACTATTCAGTGGACATGGCAGTGGGGTGGTTTTGGTTTTGATTTCCTGGTGATGGGGGAGGTGTCTACATAAGCAAGGTCTCTACAGGTGGGCATGGACTGTACAGGAAGGTGACTGAGTAAACCAGGAAAAGCAAGCCGGCATTCTTCCATGGTCTCTGTTCTAGTTCTGGCCTCTGGCTCCTGCTTGAGCTCCTGACTTGGCTTCCATTGACAATGACTCTGAGTTGTAAGCCAAACAGACTCTTTCCCCTCCCAAGTTGGTTTTGGTCAGTGTTTTATCACAGCAACAGAAAAACAAACAAGAACAGGATTTAAGTATCCATTTTAAGAACTGGAGCTACCACTGTTGACCTGAACATTCATCTTGAGGATATATTCTGTATACATATAAGCAACTTTATTTTGACAGTGTTTACAATATCACGTTGTGATAAGCAACCGTAATTCTCAACAGTGAGCAATTCATTAATGAAATAACGGAAGAGTGTGTTCCTAACAAATGTGGCCCAGCACTTGGAAGATGGCTCAGTAGATAAAATCCTTGCCACACAAGCATGAGGATCTGAGCTTGATCTCCAAGAACTCATGTGAAAAAGAGCCAGGCCCAGGCCAGAACTGGGAGTGAGGAGACAGGAAGGGGCATGGGACTCCCTGGCTAGCCAGTGAGCTAAATAGGTGAGTTCCACATTCAGTGTGAGACTGTCTCCAAAAAGAGGGGGGGTCAGGCGTGGTGGTGCACACCTTTAATGCCAGCTCTTGGGAGGCAGAGGCAGGAAGATCTCTGTAAGTTCAAGGCCAGCTGGGACTAAAGGGAGACCCTGTCTCAAAAAGAAAAAAATATGGAACTTGACTGAGAAAGACATCTAATGTTGACTTCTAGACTCCACAGGTGTCACATACACAAAGTAAATAAATATACATGGCTCAATAAAATAGAAGTGTTTTCAGCCTTGGAAAGATGATTATATTATATTATATTATATTATATTATATTATATTATATTTATATATATTATATTATATTATATTAATTATATATTATATTATAGTATATTATATTATGAAGTTGAAAACAGAATATGCATTCATAGCTAAGGATTTGAAGCTAGGATCCACAAATGAAAGAGAACATGTAATGCAATTTCTTACTATATTCCAAATAGGTATCCTTATATTCACAGAAAAGTATAGCTCTCACCACTTATCAGAGAAGCTTCTTTTTGAAACAGATGGAGACTATTACAAAGTTCCACAGCTGGTCAAGCGCAGAGAATAAGTGACTGTGAGATACCCAGCCAGAAGTGATACATCTACGATGCAACTTCTAGGCCTAAGGATCAGGGACCATCAAGAAAGAGAGGTAGAAAAAATGTAAGGGACAGAGGCACAAGACACCCGATGCTAGACACTGCTCTCCAGACTTGATAGGGAAGCTTTGTCCGTGAAACCACAGTATGGTAGTCTAATGAGTTCTGCATAACAACAAAAACAGTTGACATGACAGGGTAGATGGGGGCAATTTCATGGGGTCCCACCTCAAGATGAAAAGTTATAGGTTGCACAAACCTACATGCAGACAGTACATTCATACACATAAAAAAATAAAAAAAGGGGGATAGAGAGATGGCCTAGCGGTTAAAAGTGCCACCTGCTCTTGCAGAGGACCCGGGTTCGATCCCCAGCACCCACGTGGTGGATGAGAACCATCTTTAACTCCAGTTCCAGGGGAATCCGACGCCCTCTTCTGAGCTCCATGGCATTGCATGACACGGGTGCACAAGCCTACATGCAGACAGTACATTCATACACATAAAAAATAAATTTAAAAAAAAGTTATAGGCAAGCAATGGATGCTGACGGAGAGGGAATTGGTTTTCCTACAGGGACTAGTTACCTGAGAGGCTATCTGATCTTTAGTGGGCAGCTCCAAACACAAGTGTACACCAGTTGTGTGTGTGTGTGTGTATATATGTATATATGTATAGATATGTATACATATATATATATATGTGTACATATACGCACATATATGCATGTAACAGTAAATGCAAATACAAATACTCATGTATGGAATTCTCAAAAAATTTTTAAACTTTTAAAAAGAAGTTGAAAACAGTGTTCACATACTATAATACAAGCTTTGAAACAAAAGTATTTTTTTTTTTTGTCCCTTTTGAGACAGGGTTTCCCTGTAGCCTCAGCTCTCCTAGAACTCACTATGTAGACCAGGCTGGCCTTGAACTCACAGAGATCCACCTGCCTCTGCCTCCCAGGTGCTGGGATTAAAGGCGTGCACCACCACGCCCAGCCAAAAGTATTTTTTATTCATCAAAAATTTCATAAGGAACATATGGTTAATTTTAATTGACTAAGTGACAATAAAAGTTTTTTAAAACAATAAGACTCTGCAAAATGACTTAATACTGGGTATTAATAGGAACAGGTCAAACTGCCCTGGACAAGCTTCTCTTCTCTCAGCAAAGCAATCAGGAAGAGTCAGTAGCTTCATGGCTCATACCTTTCAAGCCACAACAATTTCTTAGCCATGTCAGTGTGACTGAGTTGCATGCTAGATTTCCCAGGGTGCACATCTACACTATACTCATTATATAAGCAGTAATTGTCCTTACATCAACTATCAACTTGTAAAATGACCTGGATTTGTATTGCTTTTCCTTCAGAATGCCTCCTCTAACCACATCATCTCACCACCTGTGCTCAGCTCAGACCTCTCACCAAAGAGAAAACTAAAGTGTTTCCATCCTGTTCCCCCTTCCCATATGAACAGAGTGACGTTGAAATCCATTCACCAATCAGAACCATCTCACCTACAACGTTTTAAAAACAGAGGAAAGAGAACCAAAAATTGATTACTGTCTTAGACATTTCAGCCCCAAGTGCATTTTCAGATTTCCACTTTCTGTCACTACTGGATAGCTTCATCTATGCACTATGACCAGTCACGCTGTGGCTTAGGACAGAACTCTCAGCCCATGAGAACGAAGCTCTTATCACAGGAAGGTAAAGGGCCAGAAGACAGCTGGTTGCTTTCACAGGAACTGACCTATCTGGAAGGAAAATTCACTGGCTTCTCAGCATAAGCAGGAGTCAGTGAAGCAGGCATTGTAGAGCAAAGCGACTGAGTGATCTTTCCCAGGGAGCAGGCTCCTGGGAAGCAGGGAAGACCAGAACCCTGGCCCTAGCTGGGGTTCCTCCCAGGTTCAGGGCTGGCAGGAGGACCAGCTTGGAGGCAGACAAACCTGACTTTAGAATACTGGTTTGACCACCTCATAATGGTATGTGCTAGGTGAATTACAAAATGCTGTGAGCCTCCGTTTTCCCACCAGGAAAATGGGTGCAATAAAAGCTACCTCACAAAAGTTATTGGGAATAATTAAAATTAATACAGGAACCCATAAGGCCTAGTCCGTGAGACCGCCACATAGATGGTGATGACATCATCTGAGGAAGGGATAAGAAATCAGGTGGGACATGGAGAAGTTTCATGAAAGCAAATATTTCAAGATGTTATCTTTTAATTCCAGAACATCTGCCAGCCTCCAACAGCCAAAACCAAGGCTCCACCTGAACTCACAGGTTCTCCAGGCAGAGGTCAGTATCAGCCCAGCCTTTCTGAGGAAGAAAGCCAGATACTTGTTTCACAGACCACTGTCTCCCTGCCCAGTCTCACGAGCTGGTGTGTTTCCTTACAATTCTCACTATCACAGACAAGTGTCCCCGCATCATCAGAACTTCAGCTAAGCCGCATTCATGGCTGTGGCTTGAGGAATTCTGAGGCACAGATTTAAAAACTGAAGTGGGGGAGAGATTAAAGAGAGCAAGAATTACCAGTTGGAACTAGCATACTTCACGGACGGTGCATTTGAGTAATTGGAGCTTAATCATAAACCCATCATTTGGAAATGCAAAACTCATGGCCGTCAGGAGCTCAGCATTTTCAGCTAGCCCCCGCCCCACAACCCCAGCCACATGAGGTCTAAGCTGCTTGGGTGAGGTTAGCAGAGAAACCAAGGCCATTCCCAAGGTCCTGCCTGGCCCTTCTCTATCTTTAGTCTCTCTCTCTCTCTCTCTCTCTCTCTCTCTCTCTCTCTCTCTCCCCCCATCCCTCCCTCCCTGTCCTGCATGTCTCTTCTCTCTCTCTCTCTCTACATGTCCCTCTGCATGTTCTCTCTGTCTATATCTGTCATTGTCTCTATCATTCCTTCTCTTTCTCTCTTTCTCCCTCTGCTTCTTTCTTTCTGTCTCTCTTCATCTCTTTCTCCATCCTCTCCCCATCTCTCCCTCTCTGAATGTCTCTTCTGTCTGTCTCTCTTGATTATGTCTGTCCCTCTACATTCCCGCTTCCTTCCCTCTCTGTATATTGTATATCTCTTCTGCCTCTCCTTCTATTTCTCTCTCTCCTCTCTCTCTCTTTCTCTCTCTCTCTCTCTCTCTACACACACACATACACACACACACACACACACACACACACACACACACACACACTCACACAGCCACAGTTCCCTGTAAGAATGATAAAAGCAATGACTAAAGCAAAGTGACAAAAAGCCTTCTTGAAGGAAAAGGCTCAGTGGCCTGGAAGGAATCACAGACATTGTGTCCCCTATCTGTCCGATAAGATTTCATCAAAAAATCCTTCCCAGCTGAGTGGAGATCCAAGTCAGTCCAAAAGATCACCAGAAAGTTGATACTTACATATCTGTACATTCATCCATCTCAATGACAGGCATGCAGTTGTACTAATGATTACAAAAATTAAAGCCTTTGTTTACTAAGCCCTTACTAGTAATGAACAGAGCAAGCTGTTTACACACAACACAGAACTAACTTTCTGTATGAATAAGATACTGAAGAATTACAAATTAAAATGTACTCTAGCAAGTGCCTGAAAGAGCCCTGTCAGGGGCCCCATGTCTGACCAAAATGGGAGCCAGGCTGCATCTAAGGAAAATGTACATTCAAAGAACTAGACAAATCCAGCATAGAGCAGGGCTAGACAGCATGGGCTTCAGTGAGCATAAGAAGGATGCTGGTATTTCTCCTAAGAGTGGTGGGAAGGATATCCATGGAATCACATCATAAAATAATACTGACAGCACAGGGCTTGTGCGGAAGCACTCCACTAGAGCCTAGACTTCTGGAGATATGGGCTGCAGCTCAGCCTCTTGCAAAGCTAAGCAGGACCACAGAAAGATGGCATTCTACATGCATCTCAATGTCAGCCAGCCATCTTCCTTAGAAGCTAAGGCAACCTTTTGAATCTGACACAGTTATTGAGTTCCCTTGCCTTTACCCCATGCCTGACTGTGGGATGTCAGCTAGGAAGAAGCACAGTCAAGATGATAGATAAATGATAGGTAGGTAGGTAGGTAGGTAGGTAGGTAGGTAGATAGACAGATAGATAAATAGATGACAGATGGTTGATAATAGATGATTGATAGATTGAGAGGGAAAGATTAGATAAATTGATAGATGATTGATAGATTGATGATAGACAATGATAGATGATAGAGACGGATACATAGATGATAGATAATAGAGATATATGATTGATAATAGAAGATAAAGATGATAGAGTGGCGGCACATGCCTTTAATCCTAGCACTTGGGAGGCAGAGGCAGGTGGATCTTTGTGAGTTCAAGGCCAGCCTGGTCTACAGAGTGAGTTCCAGGACAGCTGGGACTACAGGGAGACCCTGTCTCAAAAAGACCAAAAAAAAAAAAAAAAGATTAGATAGATAGATAGATAGATAGATAGATAGATAGATAGATAGATAGAGATAGATGAGAGAAGGGGGGAGAAGAGAGAAGTCTAATTCGAATATACCACAAGACCATATGGAAATGAGTGATCACTTCCAGCTGCAAATTCAGCGGAAGCTTTACTGACTTGACAAGTGAGGAGGAGTTTATGGGACTGGCAGTAATGATGGAGAAGATTGCAAAAGTCCATTTGGAAATATTTACAGAAGACATTCAGCATAAAGTTGGAATTAAGTTTCAGGCAAAAGTCAGGGTTTCTTATAGCATGCAATGTTCTATCTACCACCTTGCTGACCACCTACACTTCCCTTCATACATTTAATAGTTTTATTCATATGTCTTTATTGCTTAGGACTTCTGGTACTGTGAAAAAAAAAAAATAAGGGAATGCCTAGAGATATCTAAGAGCCCTCTCCTGAGCAAGCTAACAACTCTGTCTAAATTGTCAGCTCTAGATCACACATCAAATACCTTAGGAATCAGATAATCAGATCATTCAGGAATTCAGGGGACTTCCATTCCTTGAGATTCAGGACATATCACATGTGTATATTCCCCAAACATTTTTTGTCTTTTTTGATACCGGGTCTCCCTGTAGCCCCAGCTGGCCTGGAACTCACTATCTGCCTGCCTCTGCCTCCTCAGTGCTGGGATTAAAGGCGAATGTCACCACACCTGGCCCCAAACAATTTTTTACATTAAGATGTATGTTGAGCCTGAGACATGGCTCAGTGTAAAAGTGTCTGCCTTCCAAGCAGAAGGACCTGAGTTCAATGCCCAGAGCCCAGGTATTAAAGCTAGGCATGAAGACATGGTCTTGTAAATCCAGCACTGGATAGGTGTTAGAAGAATCCCTTGTGCTCCCTGGCCAGCCAGCCTAGCCAAATCACCAAACTCCAGGCTCAGTGAGATATCTTGTCTCAAAAAAAAAAAAAAATGTGTTGGAGGGCCTAGAGAGATTGCTCAGTGGTTAGAAACACTGGCTGCTCTTGCAGAAGACCTAGGTTCTGTTCCCAGTAATCACATGGCAGCTAACAACTGACTATAACTCCAGTTCCAGGGAATCTGATGCCCTCTTCTGACCTCTGCAGGCATTATACACACATGGTGTATTTATGTGCATACAGGAAAAACACCCATATATACAAAAATAAGAAAAAAAATGTTTTTAAACCACCATAAATGGCTTCCAAGGAGGGGCGCCAGAGTTTGACCTCTGGCCTCCTCATGCAGATACACATATATGCATGATTTCACACACACACACACACACACACACACACACTTTCCTAATTTCCTAATCTTTTCCCAGATTCTGTAAAATAGGTGAACCATCTCCTCAGCCAAAGTGTTTGTTCTTTGCCACGCACCCTTCCTATTGTATCTTCAATCTGCCCTCCACCATCCAGAAACTTCTTACTCCACCCAGAGGTCTCATGACTAGTAGCTTGCTCTCCCTCAAGCCTTAGCTCAGAATTCACCCTCTCAGGAAGAACTTCCCTTATTCCTCTCAGATACTACACACACACACACACACACACACACACACACACACACACACACATACACATCAAACTAAGCCTATCCTGTTCCATGTAACTACTAGGATTTCTAAGTAATTTCAGACCTAACAAACATCAGCGTTGAAGCAGCTGCCACATTCAGAGACGGCGTGCACAAACTGGCTCAGCCTCTGCTGTCTTTGGCCAGAAAAAAAAAAAATCCAAAGACAGAGTGACCCTGTTCCCATGGCCAACAGCAACCCACAGCGGACCTGGCCCTTGGCCAAATGATGCTGAACGTTTCCTAAGCCCAGCCTAGTAAATACTCCGCTATAATTAAAAAAAAAAAAAAAAAGCACGGTCCAGTGAGCAATTAGAGAAAGAGGCCCAGGTGTGACTGGAGAGTTTTCTTATTTAAAAGAATACGTGGGGCCTGGCAAGGACGCAGTCCTCCTCCCCCCTCCTGTCAGGGTCGCAGCAAACAGGCCTGACCACGAGCTCTCCTCCAGACACTTGCAGCTGGCTGGAAAATGAGCATGACAGTAAACACATGCGCTTCACTTGGGACCTGGCTAATCAGATTACCTGCCTCCCATGCACACAGGGGATTTATGGCGAGGCAATTTGGAAATTACAATCTCTGACGGTAGAAACAGTTTATCGTCATTGTTGCTTGGGGTCTAAAACTACTCTAAATGCCTTGCAATCACGTGGAACAGAATATCTCTGCTTTTATTGTCCCCTGTCCCAAAGGAGCTAACTGGCAGCCTCGGCCAGCCTTGTTCTTGTCAAGGAGCACAAACATTATCATTCAAAGGCTGTATTTACAAACGGAGCAGGATGGCCATAAAACCGATGACCTTGCTGCTTCTGGAATCTCATAAAAAGTTTCCAAGCTGCTTCTCCCCAGAGCAAATAAGGGTGTTGCAGTTGCTGGTCCCCTGGCAGCACTCCAGTTGGGGCTATTACATTCCTCCCTCATAAACTTTCCTCTGAGCTCCAAATACAGACTTGTCTGCCTGTCTAGGCGCTTAACTCTGGAAGCGCTGCTGTGTTTGGAGCTTATTTAAACCCAGAAGTGGAGGGACACAGAAGAGGGAACACTCTGATGCTGCTCCGGGCCAGGCACCACACAGATTCCTCTCCTCCATTTTCTCGTTCAAGCTTCGTAACTTACTCATTACACAGCCCTCTGTGGAAGCTCGAACCTATGTTCCCATGTGCTGAAGGACTGAGTCTGGCATTTTTGTTAGAGTTACAGCGGGCACTGGTGTGCGTGCGTGTGGTGTGTGTGTGTGTGTGTGTGTGTGTGTGTGTGTGCTTCCCGATGGCCTGCACAGTAAAGATGGCCTGGTGACACAGGTGAGGTAGATGAGAGGTAATAGGACATGAGCCCATAAAGCTTCTGAGAACCTATTGCGTTACTGATAGAGACTCAGGCTTGGCTGCCAGGTGTCTTTCGCCCTTTCCCCTTCTCCGGTCTTTGAATGAGGATGTGGAGAGGACTCACGCTCAAAGGATTAAAGCAGAAGGACGGAAGTGCAGGGCAGTCTCTTAGAGATGCTCTGTCACCCCAAACTACCTACATTCAAGGTCCTGTTTACCACATAAAAAATGAACCACTCCTTGCAGTGGAAAGGTTCTATGGGATCCCCCATGACCGAGCACCTGCTCATGGTCACGTGTTGGTGTGTTCTACCCGCATTGCTTATGGGAGGGACTCAGGCTTTATTCTAACAATAGGAATAGCAAAGGTGACCATCAGGCTGTGATTGGTGTGTTTATAAGACTTGGTCTGATAACAAGTTTAGTCTAGAGAATTTCCTGCCAGATTTGATAAAATGAGCAATGGGTGGACTAGGCAACTTTTCCTTATGAGAAAAATCTCACATAACAAGGGACTAGGGGACGGGGGTGGGGGAGCTTCTAGAAGCCGAAAGCAGCCTTTAAAGCTTAACGTTGGTCTCCAGTCAGAGGAGCCTCCTGAACAAGCTTGAAAATAAATCCTTCAGCAAAGAGGCCTCTAGAAGAGAACGTTTCCAAGCTGGCACTATCATTGCAACCTCGTAAGGGCTTCTGGGAAGGACCCAGTTCAACCATGCCCAGACTCTGTCCACAGAAACTCTGAGATAATCAGTGCATGCTGTTTTTTGTTTTTTGTTTTTTTTGGTTTTTTTGGGTTGTTTTTTGGTTTTTTGTTTTGTTTTGTTTTGGTTTTGGTTTGGGGTTTTGGGGTTTTTTGTCTTTTTGAGACAGGGTCTCCCTTTAGTCCCAGCTAGCCTGTTGCTCACTATGTAGACTAGGCTGGCCTTGAACTCACAGAGATCACCTGCCTCTGCCTCCCAAGTGCTAGGATTAAAGGCGTGTGCCACTGCGCCTGGCTTAAAAATGGTTCTTAGCCACCATGTGGGTGCTGGGAATCGAACCTGAGTCCTCTGCAAGAGCAGTCAGTGCTCTTAACCGCTGAGCCATCTCTCCAGCCCCAGTGCATGCTGTTTTAAGGCACTAAGTTGGTGGCAATTTTCTATGCAGCAATAAGTCCTTAATGCTTTCCTTTATACTAACCTGGCCATCTTTCCATTATATGTAACCAAAGTGATGCACATTTGCTGGTGTTGAGGGCTGAGAGTCGATGCTCAGAGAAGATAGGAGAGCAAAAAAGAATTAGTAAGGGCTAATGATGAAGCTGAGCTCTTGATTTTTCTCAAAACAGAGCTGAGCTTTCCCATTCCAAAGGCTTCTGGAGGATGTAGCTCAACCAGTAGCATGTTCAAGGCTCTGGGTTCAAGCCCCAATACCATATAAGTCAAGCACGGTGGCACATACCTGGAATCATAGCATTCAGGAGGTAGAAGCAGGGGTGTTAAAAATTCAAGGCCATGCTCAGCTATCTATCGAGTCAAGGCCAGCATGGGTTTTGCATGAGACTCTCTATCAAGAAAAAAAAAAGCTTTTAGCTATCCCAGGTGACTAGAAAAGAAAAAAAAAAATGTTAACTAGCCCTTTGGGTCTAAGGGGCAGGAAAATAACTATCCTTAAAGTTTTCAGATTTGCTGGAGAGTTTTATAATCTGAAAGATGGAGCCTGCTGCATCAAGCCAGTCTCGCGAATCATCTTTATGCTCACGTTTGTCCCATAAGGTACAAATGATCAGACAGCATTAAAGAGAAAGTTGATTTAAGAGATGAGGTGGCAAGCCAGCAGGGGGCAGAACTCAAAAGCAAGCAGTCTGACTCCAACTCTAATGTCTAAACACTATCCCATTCATTCCACTGTAAACGCTGGAAAAAAGGGAAAAATTGTACTAAGAAGATGGAAGAAACCCTTTCCTACACTGCAAATACCTCCAGGGAAAACCACGAAGCACTTTTTGAAGCATTTCCTAACACAATATTAGCCTAAACATATTCTGTGTACTCTTTTTTTTTTTTCTGTTGCTATGCTATAAGCACCGTGTGTGTGTGTGTGTGTGTGTGTGTGTGTGTGTGTGTGTTACTCAAAGATCCTACAAGGATCAACCAACTGTTTATTCTCTTACTTGGATCTGCCATAATTTATCAAGCTCTTCCCCTAGTATCTGACGATTTAGGGTTATTATGAATAAGACTGCATTCAACTTCTTTATGCATAAAGTTTGGCTCACACTTTAAGCTTCTAGGTTAAGGGCTGGCAAGATGGCTCAGCCTGACAACTTAAGTTCAATCCTTGGGATCCACATGGTAGAAAGGAAGAACCAACTTCCACGAATTGTCCTCTGAGTTCCATGCTTGTGTCATGGCACACACAACCAAACACAGAGCGCGTGCACACACACACACACACACCCACACACCCACACCCCACATCACATCACAGTAATTTTTTTAAGTTTATATGTTAGGATTGAGTCCTCTAAGTAGTAGAATCTAAAAGATGATTGTACTTAAGGGAACTAAAACTCCATGCCATGCTTGGCTCTAGCACAAAGATACCCCGGAAAGCTTTGGAGACAGAAAAAGATGTTTACCTCATGTATGTATGTTCATTTCTACACAAGTGACACCAAAGGCTATTCCTTTAGAAGGCCGGATTCTTTATTAATTATTATTATTATTATTATTATTATTGTTATTAAACTTTTTCCATAAATCATACATCATTTCTCAGTCAAATTTAGAGTCACTACCCTTTCCATGCCCTCCACCCCACCTGAGTTCCTGCACTCTGCCATACATGTCTTGCATCTTTTTCTGAGTCTTTCCAGAGTTTCCAGTTCTTTTGTTATTGTTTTCTCTAACTTGTATTGCTTCAATATATATACATGTATATACATAGTTTTCTATATATACAGAAATATATACATACATACCCATATCACCTGAATTGGAGGAATTTTTTTTTTTTTTTTTCATGTTTTCCTTAAGGAAGTGCTTGAAGTTTCCTCCTTGGCAAGCCCAAACAACTATCAATCCTGCCCTTGTGCTCTACACTGTGGTCTTTCCCTCCCATGGTCCCCCAAATGAAGTCCATTAAACACATGTCCTGTCTTGATCCCCCTGTACTGGCCTCCCTGACACAGCCCGGGGAGTCCATCAATGGCAGGCTATACTCTGACGAGGCTGAAATCCCCTTAGCTGCTTAGTCTACAACCTGGGTATCTCAGTAGTCCCCATCTGGCACTGAAGGGTTTGGAGGATTCTTAGAGAGACATGAGTCTTCAGCCCATATTGGAGGGTTAAAAAGCTTTGTCTCAGCCGGGCGTGGTGGTGGACGCCTTTAATCCTAGCACTTGGGAGGCAGAGGCAGGCAGTTCTTTGTGAGTTCAAGGCCAGCCTGGTCTTCAGAGCGGGTTCCAGGACAGCTGGTGCTACAGGGAGACCCTGTCTCAAAAAGACCAAAAAAAAAAAAAAAAAGCTTTGTCTCATGTCTTTGAAGAATGCCAAAAAAGTGGCAGCCACAGAGTTGATGCACTTGCCAGTAAGAATTGAAGACAGGCCAAACAACAGTGCTCGCTCTCTTTTTTCTTTTTGTCTTTTTACTAAGATCTCAAGTTTTATGTCTGAAGTACAATTTCTCTGGTCTTACTGATTATTTGTTTCTGGTTTTACTTTCCTTTTGGATACTTAAGGACACACAGTTATCCCAGATTAACCAAGGTTTTTGTTTTCTTAAGGTCAGTTGAGGTCTGGTCCTCAGNTTTTTTTTTTTTTTTGGTGTGGGGGAGACTTGGCTCCTTTCAGCTTTTCATTTACCAGTTCCATCCACTCAGGACAAAATCAGATCTTGCTAGACCAGGAGAAGGTTGGATTCTTTATTGCCATCTGGAGTATAGGCCTTCTCCCAGAAGCTATAAAATTCAAGGCTAATAGTTGGTAAACTCCTGTAGTGTTTGCTCCATAAACTGTCTCACAGTCATAGCCACAGACCTTTTTATGGGTTTCTAAATAAACAGAAGAGCCTGTCCACTGCCTTCCAGTGTGAGCAGACCCCCCCCACTACCACCCTATTTCACTCATTGCTACCTACCATATTTCCCATTTTTCTAAGATGCTCAAAAAGTCTCTAGCACCATAAGCACAAAAATATGCTTTTTAAAGTCATAATACTTGAAACTTAAAAACCACTCACTGTGATGCTAAACAACCCAGGAAAACCAGTTCTCATCCCATCTTCTGCTCATGTGTTTTAAAGTAAGACAGTCCCAGACATTAGAATGAAAAGAAATTTTAAGATACATAATCATAAAGGTAACTGCCATTTGCCAAACGCTTACTGCGTGTCGAACATTGGGCTAAGTACTCCACGTGGATCACTTTTAAACTTTGGCCAGACATGGGGCCGCACGCCTTTAATCCCAGCACTCAGGAGGCAGAGGCAGGTGGATTTCTGTGAGTTCAAGGCCAGCCTGGTCTACAGAGTGAGTTCCAGGCCAGCTCGTGCTACAAGGAGACCTTGTCTCAAAAACACAGAAGAAGAAGAAGAAGAAGAAGAAGAAGAAGAAGAAGAAGAAGAAGAAGAAGAAGAAGAAGAAGAAGAAGGAGAAGAAGGAGAAGAGGAGAAGAAGAAGGAGGAGGAGGAGGAGGAGGAGGAGGAGGAGAGGAAGGAAGGAAGGAAGGAAGGAGAAGAAGGAAGAAGAAGAAGAAGGAGGAGGAGGAAGAGGAGGAGGAGGAGGAGGAGGAAGAGGAGGAAAGAAAAATAAACTTTAAGTTTCCATTTCTCCCTGAGTAAAGTTGGCATCAATTTATTGAGTTCTAGGCAAACACTTATCATTTTATTTGACTTTTGTTGTCATTCAGTAACTTGCAGAGACTTAACATCATTAAAATGTCTGTGCCTAGAGAAAGGACATCCTTGCCTCATGTTCACCCCGTGGCAGAGCAAGTTTCCCAGGGCTTACTCCACTAAAGCCCTATGGACTGTTCAGAAACTGTGTATGGACCAGAACCACAACTGTAGGCTCAGCTCTTTTATTCAGAACTAAATACCTGATGGAAAACTTTGATACTCAGCCATTCAATAAATATCACCAGGATAGAATGAATGAATGCTTACTGGTCAAACTGCTGGGCACTCAGGCAAATACCTCAGGGTATTTAGAGGTTTGATGTGCAGAATGGGAAGAATCATAAGAGAAAAGCCACCTAGCTCTGGCCTGGAACAGGGAAGGGTTCTCCAGAGCAAATGAAATCAAGAGAAAGAATAAAAGAAAGGGAAAGTTGGCCAGGCATGGGACACACATAAACACACACATAAACACACACACACACACACACACACACACACACACACATACACACGCACATATACATACATGCTCACAAGCACACATATACCCACACACACACATACGCACATGCACACACACATGTTCACTTACCTACACACATACCCACACATATACACATGAACACTCTCTGCAGTAGAAACAGCAATGCAAATATGTAGAGAGCAGACACTGTGGCTTCCTTGGATTGAGAATGGAAGGAATATAGTTCCAAGGCAGGGAGTAGTAGGCGTGGGTAAATCTGGAGAAGGCAGGCAGGGACAGCCACTAGGGGCCTAGTTTAAAATTTGCCCATTCACTGTCCACTAATGTCCATTACCCGCTGACAACAGAAAGCCATGGCAGGCTTCTCCTGAAATGACAGAGTAACACAAAGCACAGGGTCAGACAGCATGTGGACACAATAAATATCTTTGACTCAGAATTCAGTGTGGTAATGTGTGTAATCAGAATGTGGGCTAAATACAGTGGGAGTAAAGAGCGAGCAGTTAGCTGCTCCTGGGGACCTGGGAAAGTTCATTAGGCAGGTGACGCTGACCTAGGCCTAAAAGGCTACATACAACCAAGGACATGTCAAGTGTCAAGCAACTTATTTCTCTCTGCAGTCTTCTATCACTATACAGGATCTATCATGTGCCTGAAGAATTCCCACCTCTCTTTTTCATCTGCTTTCTGTCTATGGTGTATCTTCATAGTATAATGCTGGGCTTCCTTGACGAGCTTATCTGGCAATTATTCACAGCCCTCCAACAGCCTTCTTCCCTGCTAACAGAATATTAGCTACTCAAGACCCCAGTCATGCCTTTTTCATAATAATTTGTCAGGCTAGTACTTCCTAAGACTCCCTAGAAACTGAGTGCCACAAGACCCTGCTTCTAATCAATGATACTATGATCCCATTAAAGAGGAAGCCATTTCCCATTCTGCAGCCCCACCTCCTGCCAACTTTCTACCTTTGAATACTATTGTGTTATCTGAGGTTGTGGCAGCTGCCTTGCACCCATAAGACAACCAGAAGTAGACGCGATAACCTACACAAGTATGGTGTGTGGCGGACAGAAAACTGGCTGCAATTCAGACATTGCTACGGCACTGTTCTCACTTAGACTATTTGTCCTGAGACTTCCTGTTATGTGACAAAAACATCTTGACAGCTTAGTGGCCAAAGTCTTCTTGTTCTTTATGTTCACCTAACCAAATAAGTCCTAAGTAATATAGAGTTTTTAAAACAAGAATAACTTTCCTTCTGGCCAGAATTGTAAAGCTCTAAGACTATTTAAAAATCTATCCATCTAGCCGGGCATGGCGGCGCACGCCTTTAATCCTAGCACTCGGGAGGCAGAGGCAGGCGGATCTTTGTGAGTTCAAGGCCAGCCTGGTCTACAGAGTGAGTTCCAGGACAGCTGGGGCTACAGGGAGACCCTGTCTTGAAAAGAAAAAAAAAAAAAAAAAAAAAAAATCTATCCATCCATGCAAAGATCCAAGGTAATGTCCCCCAATCCTGGAGACATCAAACTGTGTTCCTTCAGTCCTCCATCTCAGTGGTGACTTTTCCCTGGCTACCAGGAGAGAATTGCTCCACCGATTTCCTGACCCCGGATACCAACCCTTGCTTCATCATCACTGCGTTGGGCCAGGCATTTGTTCTTGGTGGGCCTGCTGGTGGGCCAGGCTGGTTAGAAAAGTCACACTCGTCAAAACTCAGTCAGATTCTCCTTGGCAACTGCAAAGGTAAACTGTCACCAGTGCTGTCAACAGTCACAGCAGAAAGAAAGCTATTTATTCATCTCCGGCCTCATGAGTCACAGTCTAAACATTCTGCAAACCATCCCCTGGCAAGTCAGACCCTGCCCCAGTCTCTGAGGAGAATGCTTCCCACCCTGAGCCGCTGCAGCACAGCACCCTCTCGGCTTGTGGCCGTCTAATCTTTGGGCTGCACAAGTGGTGGTGTTATTAATGACTCTGAGTCAGCATTGAGGGCATTCCATCTGGAGTGTGTGTGGAAAGGAAGACGAGGGCGGCCTGCTGAGGACCTGGCAGAAGCGAGGCTTCCCTGGCTGTGCCTCTTTCTCACTGTACACCTTTTAAAATAGAACCCATGCTTCACATGACAAGGCTTTGTGTCTCTCCACCTCTTGGTGACCCCTTCTTTTAATACCCTCTTGTTTGTTGGTGTCAATCAGGGCCCAAAGAATGTACCACATCTATCTGTGTCTTTTCAGGGCTGAAGGTGAGGAAGATAGAGAGCTCATATTTGTTTTAAAGTTTAAGCATGAGTTTTAAATTGGAGTTTTGCATCTTCTTTTACATTTCTGCTCATTCCAAACATATACAGTGAATACTGATTATGTCCTTTGGAGTAAAAGATTCCCAAACCTTGATTAGCACAATTCACAAAAAGTTTCACTTCCTCTCAACCCATTGCATGTGTGGACCTGGTTCAGGGTTCGCTTCTTTTAGGAAGTCTTCCATGATTTCATTAAATTGTTTTTCATTTATACTACCTGCTACATCCTTGATGAGACTGTTTATCACACTGGTAGTCCCAGCAAATCTATGAAAGCTGGGTTGCTCTCATTGTCCAGAACATTCTCTGCCATATGATGGGCACCTCAAGTAATGTATGTGGAGTGCAGGTGGTAGAAAGACAGGATCATCCCCACCAGCTCCTACAACCAAGCTGATCTCCAAACCAGCTCCAGACCCCATAAGGGGAGTGACAGGACAGACCAGGGGGCTATTCTTTAATCCATCCCAGACAGACCAGGTCTTACACTTGCCCTCCAATAAAAGGGAATCCAGTCTTATCTCATGTGGCCTCATGTAATGGCCCACAAAACTTTGAGTAAAGCATATAGCAGGACCCTGCAATGGATAGCACTAAGATAAATGCTAAATAACATGGGTGAGGTCAAAGTGGAAGAGTTCTTGGAGACCAGTCACACGATTCGAGAAAACATAAGCTCTCAAAATTGTGTCCAGAAATTAACTATCTGCAGATAGGTCATGTCTACGAGGGATCCACCAGCTCATTCTTGAACATTGTTTTGGAGAAACATCCCATCCTGAAGGAGCCACAGGCAGAGAAACTAGAACCTGCAAGATGGCTCTGTGAGGAAGAGTGCTTGTCTTGCTGGGTCAGCACGAACCTGAGTTCAGATTCTCAGGACCCAAATAAAGCAAGGCATGGCTACAGGGACCTGTAACCCTAGTGCGGGGGTACGGTAGAGACAGGTGGATCACAGAGCTCCACAGCCGGCGAACCTAACCAAAACCACAAGCCCGGGTTCAGTGAGAGACCTAGTCTCAAGGGGTTAAGGTGAATAGCAATAGAACAGGACATCCAGTATCCTCCCCTGACCTCCACATGCACATGGGCATGAACTACACAACAGAGAAAGAGAGAGAGAGAGAGAGAGAGAGATGAAGAAAATTCTCTGATACCAATTAAGTCACCAGAGTCTTATATGACGTCACCAAGGAGACTCGGGGTATGGGAAGGATGAATATATAGGAAGCTGAGGAGCCCAGCAAAAATGCTAAGAAAGCAGAGTAGTAAAGTGGGAGGGGCTCAGGCCTTCTGTTCTCTGGCTATTTGGCCAACACTTATCCCATATTCTTGAGCCCTAGTTTCTCCATCAATAAGGCAGAAGAAGCAGTCCCTTATAATTGCCGTAGAGATTAAATGAGACTGCATGCTCAGGGTTTCTGGACAGTAGTATTTGTCCAAAATGTTCCACTATTGTTTACTCATAGTAGGGACTAAGAACCAGTCCATTCTTCTTCCTGCACAATGTAAACTTCCTCCCCAAATGTTTGCTACCAGTCTAGTGTGCCCAGGGTGTTTCAAGTTTTATCTGAATGCCTTCCAATCCCTAAATTACCACCTGAGAATTTAAATCAACTGGCCCTCAAACACCCTGTACCATCTTCTCCATCAATTCTGGGTATATATATGTACCTACTTTGAATATCCAGAACTTGCATCTTGGCTGTCTTGAGATTCAACACAGCTTCAACCCCTCCTGTTCTTTACTGGACTTTGTGTCCAGACTCTCTGATATATAACTGTGCAGGCCCCACAGATCCTCTACATCTTTCTGCTGACTTCCCAGAATTCATGTTTCTTGGATAAGGAATCCTCATAAAGTTCTTAACTTCCTAAGCCAGAATTCAGATACTGAGCCAGACAAAAGTGGTACCCATGGAAAGTGTGTGGTGCCCAGTGGCCTGTGTGCCACATCCATTTCAGCTCATCTCTGGAATGGGGCTCAGAATCAAACTTCAACATGGGAAATAATCATCTGCCTCAGGTCAAAGAACAAGGAAGTTCAGTCATTTACCCTGACCCGAAAAAAAAATCTCAGCATAGCCCATCCCAAGAATGAACACATCCCAAGTCAGTCTCATAATGTGACTGGCACCAAATCAATTCAGTTTCTGAGGTCCATGACAAAAAGGGAAAGGAGGAAGCAGGTCAAGAGGCATACACCAGCTATCTCATGTAATCCAAATGTAATTAATCCCCATAACCTTAACAGTCCTGTTCTTCAAGTGAATTGAGAAAGTCCTATCAATTCATAATTCATTATTTTTAAAATATATTTTAATTTATTATTTTTATTTTATGTGTATGAGTGTATTGTCTGCATAAGGGTAAGTGCACTCATGTCATGCAATGCCCACAGAGTTCAGAAGAAGGTTTCAGAGTCCTGTGGAACTGAAGTCAAGGACATTCGTTAGCCACCATGTAGGTGCTGGGAATCAAACCTAGGTCCTCTGCAAGAGCAACTGGTACTCTTAACTGCTGAGCCATCTCTCCAGTCCCAAGAATGTATTATTTTTTAAATATATTTTATGAGTTCTTTGAGAGTTTCATACAGTGTATTTTGATCATATTCACCCCTCCCTCTCCAACTCTTCCCAGGTCTATCACCCTCCTGTAGGAATTCATCATTATAGAGACACATTAAATGATCAAGCCTAGATTCAAAACCATCTGTCTCCAAGCTCAGGATCTCAATAGTTTATTTTTCTATACTAGCCGTAAAAATCCAGGGCTCCCCTTCTGGGGGGTAAGGGAAAATTAACCATAGGAACACAGGATTTCCCCTTGGCAAGTACTGTACCCTTCTGTGTCCCCTGAAGACTCTCTGTGGAGATGCTGGCCAGCCACCTGGCAGCTGGGCATTTTTCCTTTTAAAGCCTTTCTCTACACGTACTCTCTACCTACTAGGCAGTAGAGTACAGCATATTCATTTAAATCTGCCTCCAAAGCCAGATTCCAATCCTACCTCTACCACTGTCAGCTGGATGGACTCAGGCAAGGTGTTTAATTGCCACACCCATATAGTGAGGGTAACAACAAAATCTAACCCATGAGTGATTGTGAAGATTGACACAGCTCACTTAAGAGTTATCACAGTAGAGGCTCCATAAGTTTTAACCACCAATATTAAAAGCCAATTTTATAACAGTTGGACAAGAGTTTTTCAGTCTTATCGAGCAGAGGAGGGAACTGTGACAGACAATAGTTAATATCTTGCCCAGAATTAATATCCCAGTCTCTTCAGAGCCAAGGCCAGGATTTAGGGGGAGGGGCTCTCTCTTCATCCAAGCTTGCACCTCCTGCTTGCTGATCTAAGATGCAGAAGCAACATGTAATCCACTGATGCAAGGTATAATCAATCTCCTCTCCCCAAGGTTCACCCCGTCACATGAACCACAAAGAAACCATCCTAATCATCCATTTATTTATAAACCTACAACGTTAACCTCTTCACTTAAAAGCTGCTTAGGAACTTGCTGGTGTTTCAGATTCTGTCAGAGAAACAAGCTCACACTGACATCTTGTCTCCATGTGCATTTGAAAACCTGCTCAGCATCACCTAATCCCTGATGAGGAGTACTGCTCGGTGCTCCATTCTTCTGAGGTTTCCACCACTGGGTTTGGGTATTCTCTCGAAATTCTCTCTTTGAAAACTTCTCCTGCTTTGAGCCATGCCAAAATCAGAGGGGAAGGAAAGCTGCCAAAACTTTCAACATTTACATAAGCTCTTAATCAGCCCTAAGGTTCATTACGGTGGGATGGATGTATCGGTTACACTGCTGTCCTGGCAAAGACCTGAGAGCTCAAATTCTGCTGCTTTGCCTGAGATTCAAGGGGGCCTTGGAAAGTCACGCTCTCCGGCTGTTACTTGAGCTGCAGGAACAGGTTTCAGCTTCTCTCTTTCTAAGAGTTCAATCTTGGGCTGCATTTGTGTTTACTCATTTGTTAAATATGCATTGGTTTGTTATGAGAGGGACGATAAGTACTGGAGACAAATTTATAAGGAAAAGAGTATGACCCCTGACTTCATGGATGATCAACAGGAACATAGTAATCAGAGTAAAGGGCAACAGGGGACATAAACTTGATCTTTGTCTGGGGGTCAGGAAGCCTTCCCCCCACCCCAACCCATACCATCACTGATGATTCACCTGTGTTCTTCAGGTTTGAAGGTACAACCTTCTAGGCAGTATATTGTGCAAAGCCATGTAGCCTGAAGTAGAAAGAAAGAAAAAGAAGAGAAAGTGAAGACAGGAGACAAAGCCAGCGAGCCAAGCAGGAGCACTGAGAGTTTTCTGCCAGCCTGGGGCCAGTTGCCAAGGGCACCACCATTCTGGTTCCTATAAAACGGTCTCCCTTGTACTGTGTTTCTATCTCTTCAGTCTCTGACCAGCTGTGCTAAGAGATGACACTTTTTCTAGCATTATCTTTTATGCTGTTTGTATACATTACCTTGGTCAGTCCTCACCCCAACCCTCTCAAGAATGTCCTGGGATTTTGTTCATTTTATAGATGAAAAGACCAAAGTTCAAAGAATGCAGACAATTTGCCCAAGGCCACTCAGGTGAAATGAGATTTGAACCCAGGTATCTCTGTAAGTGTTAGGTCCAGGCTTCCCAGAATCCCAAGGGGCACACAGGTGCCCACTTCCTCCAGAAGCTGTCAATCTTCTGATTCCTTCCCCTGTACCCGAGGTCCCACCCCATGGGCATAAATGGGTGGACCCCAGCTGCCATCTCTCTCTCTGCCTCTCTCTGCCTCTCTGCCCCCCTCTCTCTGTCCTGCCCCTCTTTCTGCCCCTGCCCCCTGCCATGCCATCCAGTCCCACCACGTGTCTGCAGGCAGCTCACACTGGCAGTCCCACGTGGAAGTAAAGCATGTTCTTGGAGTGACCTAAGCCTCATGTGCCTTTTATTGGGATTCATGCTTTTTTATAACCTAACAGTAAGACCCAAGTTTTTCCTAGTAAGTCAATATTTCAAGTTCCCTGTGGGCAGAAGCCAGGCCTTTCTTATCCTGCTCGCCCCACTGATGTCTGGCTCAAGAGCATTAGAGATGTAGAGACGTGACTTCCTGCAATTTGGTATCCCCTGCTTCCAACCAAATCATAGCTTCCACTACTATATCCAGCACTTTGCCTATTTTAAAAAATCTTTGTCACAAAGTAGGAGGAAGGTACTCTCATTTTCAGCCTCTTCATTTAATAGCAGGAATATTGAGTTATAGAAAGGTTGGTCAGTCTTTTGCCCAAGGAGACACAATACTAAGTGGACCAGAAGTTCATGTCAAGGCAGGCTAGGTCCATAGGCTCTATGTATTACATCACTCATGTAACCCTGAAGTTTCATGGACCTCCTTTATATTTCTTTGAAAATTATACATTCTTTTTCACCTGTAGCCTTCACAAACACCGCTGTCTCCTCCTTTACATTTTTCTTCGCCTGCTCTCATCCTCCAGGCCTCTTGGTGAGGGGACAGTTGCCTCTGCTGTGTATGCCTCCTTAACCCTACACTCCCCTTCTCAGCAGTGTGCACATATGCCCTTTATTTACATATTGGCTCAGCTCCATCTCCCACGCTTGTCAGGGCAGGACTCAATCTGCCATTTCTTGTCAAATGGCAATATCTGGAACTTGAGTGGCGTGCTATCATTATTAAATAAATAGCTAAATATATAAATAAGTACGTCACATTGCATGTGACTGCATGTGTGAGTGTATGTGAGTGTGTGTGTATGTGTGTGTGTATGCAAGTGCTCTGGCACTGAACTACATCTCAAGCCCTTCCCTTTGTGTTTTCAAAACTCAAGGAAAGATAAGAGATAGAGAACGAGCCAGCAGGTTTGCAAGATGGATAGAGCAAAGAGAAAATTATTTTTTTTCCCCTCCAACTTCAGTTTACGAGAAGGGGTTAGGGACTCTAAAGTCATCCAAGAATTTTAGCATTCTGAGTGGGCCTGCTGTGCCTGGCATAAGCCTGGGCCTCTGAGAGCTGAGAGCCTGCAGCAGCAGGCCCAGAAGCAACAGGAGGAAGCTGGTGTGCACTGTGATTTTTCCTGAGCAGCAGGGACAGTGGTTGCTCTAGGCACTTCAGGAAGTACTTGCTCTAAGAGGCTCTTCCAGCTATTGTTTTTAGGGCCAAGCATGCTGGGCTGGTACCAGGACAGGCTGCCCTCTCCAGGCCAAAGTTCTGCCCATGGCACTTGGGAGTGCTGGGGGCACTAAGGCAAAGAGGTTGTGGGGAGAGGGGTACTCAACCAGGAAGGCCTCGTTGGCTTGGTCTTCTGTTTTCTTCAGCTACTAATTCCAGGAACCACTGCCTCTGTGTTTACTTTTGTTTCTTCCGGCTATGCATTGCACTGATTAATGAGAAGCCAGATGCTACTAGTGATGTACGGATCGGGCCAGTGGGAATCATCCAGTGCCATGACACGGAGCGGCAGCTTGGGGGTCCAGGGTCCTGGGCTGGATGCTGCCATTGCCGCTGTGAATGCCCTTCAGCTTCCTCTTCCTCTTCCTCTTCCTCTAAGGAAGAGATAAGCCAAGATTGATGAACCTGTCCAGTACACAATAGCAGCGGGAAAATGCTCACTTCCTCCCTTCTGCTGAGCAGCTGGACAAGGGAAGGACAGGCGTGGGGTGGTACTGGGGCAGCAGATATCACGTTTCCCCGGGTTCCTCCCTCTTGAGCCTGCTGCAACCTGAATTCTCCTGACTGATGGCTGCCCCACTTTGATGTGTGGCCTTGCTCATGATCTAGTTGAACCAAGAAAAGTCTCTGCTTTGCTTGACTAAAAAATAAATATCAGGAATGATGCAATTTGTGTCTCTCCATGCCACTGGCCGCAGAGGCAGCTCCGAGTCCAAGAGGCAGCTCCGAGTCCATACCGGAAACCGGGCCAACCCCCTCCTATTCTGTAAATCCAGGCAATTTTGGAGCCACCTCTCTTCCTTGCTACAGCTCTGTCACCCCTTTGTCATGTGACTGAGGTCAACAGCCCTGATACTTAAGGAGCAAAACTAGCCAGGGCAGCGGAAGAGTTCCTAGGGACTGGCTCCTTGCAAAATGACCTTTAGTAATAGTATGCATCTGTTGAACAGAAGGTGCCAGATATTATTCTTTTTTTCTTAGGACTTATTTATTTCTTTAATTATTCCTCTGTGTGTGTGTGTGTGTGTGTGTGTGTGTGTGTGTGTGTGTGTATACTCATGTGTATATCCTTTTCTATCTCTTTCAGGCTATTCCTTTGAGGCAAGATCTCTCCTTAAACCTGGGTCTCATGTTTTCTCTGCTAGGTTGGAAGCCAGCAAGTTCTAGAAATCCTTCTATCTCCCTGCCTCAGAGCTGAGATCACAGGCATATGTAGGATGCCCACCTTGTTAGATGAGTGCGGAGATCCAACTTTCAGTCCTGATGGCTGTACAGCAAGCACCCCTAACCACAGAGCCATCTCTCCAGCCCCTCGCAGACACCATTGTAAGCTCTTCATGTTAACTGATTTAATCATCACAAACGCCAGACCAAAACCACAAAATTGATGATATGTAGGTAAAATCTAAACATTTTCAGTGTCCCATGATGCAACTGGCTCTTAAATCAATGGAATTGGCAACCTCAATTATTTTAGAGAGATGCCATAAAAATAGAATTCCCCACTGTAAATCCACCTTTGAGAACCATGCACTAAGTCTGAAGCTTGTGTCATAGTGTTCTCTGAAGGGAGAAAAAACATGATGCAGACAACCTTCTCTCTCACTGCTCAGTGTTCCTTGTGGTCCTGGGCTGGTCTAAGTCCCTCTCTGGCCCTCAGAATCCTTGTCTGCAAAAGGAGACCATAAAATCGATTTGACCTCAGAGGCGATCCCCCCTAGCCCTGGCATTCCAGGAGCCTATGGAACAGCTTCATATATGGAGTGTGTCCTTGGCATTAGATACAGGGCTGCATTTTTATATAATCCCAGGCAGCACTGGTGGAGCATTGGCCATTTGCCAAACCCTGTTATAAGCACTACACTCCCTCTGTTTATCTCATTGAATTCTCAGAACTGCATTCAGAGGAAAGTATTATTAGCCCCTCTTGCTTCCAGGAATCAAAAGCACAGAATGGTGGTAGAAATCCACCCAAAGTCACCACACTATTAAGCAACACTGTTGGGGCTTGCATCCAGATTTGTTGGACCTTGTTAACACCACTTTTAATCATTGAGCCACTCACAGTGCCTCCTCAGTGTCAGGCAAGGACATTCTCCAGGGGCAGGCAGTGTTGGTCTTTGCTTGCCCACTGGCTGTCCATCTGCAGTCCCGTTTTCTTTCCATTCCGATCATCAATCACAGGGTGACTTAAATAGGTCAGGGAGAAGGCGGCCCCCAGCTGGGCATGGCTAAACCTTGCCTGCAGTCCTACCCCACTCCCCACCTTCCACCCCTATCCCTTGGCTCATGGAAGCATCAGTAATGTCCTATCTTTGAAAAAAATATATCTGGTTGGGAGAGAGGCTCCTTTAGTTGTAGTCCCCACAGGGCTAAACGGGTGGCCTGGCAGCTCCAAGTATTTTCTCTGAGCAGAAAGCCAACTCCAAGTACTCAGAGTGAACAGGTTGGGAAACTTGAGAACCACAAGGACATCGGGAAAAATTCCATGAGCCCATTGCCTGCAGGGAAAGGACAACATGGCCCCAAGTTCTCTCCCCCCAGATAACTTGGAAGCTGCTTGGTACTCTCTTCCTCTCCCACTACAAACTAAAAGAACCAAGTTACCCCAGCCTAAGCAAGCTGTTCCAGGTAGCAGGTGGGAAGGGCCAGCAGGCCCAGGACTGTTTGTTTCAGGCTGTCACAGCAGCGGCTGACTAGCTTGACAGGACAGGTCTCTCTTGGCTTGGGCACAAATCCTACTAATCCCAGGGGCTGACTGCAGATGGGTCAGATGGAGATGTTCCCAGTCAGAGGGAAAGTGTCCAGTAAGATTGTCAGGACGAGCTGCTGAAGCACAGCTCTCAGCCATCCAGGAAGGTAGCCTGAAGTGAGAGAAACTTCCAATAAAAATGCCTTTCCATGAGCTCACTCACTGCGAGTTCGCCACATCGTCCAGTCGCTCCCCCCCAAAAACATTTTCTACGGTTCATTCGCAACCTTTTCATTCTATTAACTAAATTGAAGTGGAGAAAAACTAATTTCTGGAACAAAACCACAAGTGTCCTCACTTTAGAAAACAGTGTGGGCATGTCAAGAATCCATCTCTTAGCCCCAGGAAGACTGGTCTTGAGCCTACCTTCAGGGTTGGGCTGCATTGGTCACTGCATTCTCGTTGAACTGCTTGTAGCAAATCCCTACAGCACTAGGGAAAAGCTTGTTGGCCCTCCCTAATGCTGCTGTCACTTGGTTTCTGGGCCCAGTGGGAACTGCAGTGACAGGGACTGACTTCAAATCCCAGGTCATTTTATTCCTTCAAAATCCTAAACAAATATCCTGTGCTTCCTTAGCTTCGGTGTTCTCAGCTACAAAATGGACCTACGACTATTACTACCAACCTGAAAACATTGTTAGGACCCTCTAAAGAGATGGGAGAAACTCCAAAAGTGTGATTCTTTCCCCTCACTTCTCACACAAAGTCAAGAGAGTACTGTAATAATTAAAGACAAAGGAAATCACAAAAAAAAATCTTACTGCCCAAACCTCAATCCACTTAAAATAATTCCAACTTCATTTCCTAATCCCACCACCTACCACCCGAGGCCCCATATTCTCACATTTAATTCTCCTGTGCTGGAAGCTTGCTACTTCCAAGGCTCATCGGAGTATGTCCTTGAGTGTAACCAAGGACGAGGCTGGTGGGATCACCTTGTCAGCTCCCAGCAGGTATCCCAGCCCAGGCACCAAGGCTTTGCTCCCTGGGCCTGCACTGCCACCCACACAGCTGGATGTCCCCATCTGGATGGGCATTGCATCACCCAGCAGAGAGTACCCCATCTCCTTCTTCCCACTCTTACCCCCCCTTCCCAAGCAGGGGAATCTGACACCCTCTTCTGACCTCCGCAGCATTGCACAACATGGGTGCACAAACCTACATGCAGACAGTACATTCACACACATAAAAAATAAATAAAATTTTAAAAAATAAATGAAAATTTTTTAAAAATTTAAAAAGGTAGGTTTTTAGATAAATCCTTCCCCAATTATATAAATAAGTAAATTAATTAATTAATTAGTTAATTAATTAAAGATGGGACCAGGGTAATAAAATTTAGAAAGGAAAATTCTAGGCATTTTTTAAAGAAAAGTGAAGCACGTGGATTGGTTACATTCTATTACATTCTGATTCAGCCCTCAGCGTATCGTTTGGGGCAGAAGTTTGGGGGGGCACTGCTGGTATAGAATTCATTGGGAACAGACGACCTGAATGTGAACCCCCAACTTGTTCACAGAGCATTATGACCTGGGGCAAGTAGTTTAACCTCTCTGGGTAAATGGGAGCAATAGTACTGATAAGATAATCTTGAAGATTAAGTAAGTTACTATAGACAAAACAGCGTGTGGAGCATTCATCGAGTACTAAACTCTGAACAGGTAATGACTGCTATCACCTTTACGGAGAGTATAGGGAAGGTTTGAATGGACTAATTCATCCAATCTGGCTGGTAAGTGGAGAGAGTAGAATTTAAATCCAAGTCCATCAGGCTCCAAAGACACTGGAATGTTTATTACAGTGCTGCTTCTCACATCTCTAGTAAGAAAACAGCCAAGCTTTTCTTCTTGGGTTGGGAAAGTCTAGGCAGAAAAGGTGGGAGGGGGAGAGAAAAAGTGGAGCCTGAGCCAGGCATGTGGTGAGTGCCTGGAAGCCCAGAATTTGGGAGATAGAGGCAGGAGGATCGGGAGTTCAAGATCATCTTCAACTACATAGTAAGCTCTAGTTCCAAGACCCTGCCTCAAACAGAAAAACAAACAAAAACAGAGATTGGGCATTAGGCTGTACTTCTGGCAGACTCGATAAAGAGAAAGCAAGGGAACTGGTTTGGGGAGGAAAGCAGTGAATAATGTGATGGTATCAGAAGCTAACTGTGCAAATAAAGCAGTGTTTCAGGTCCTATTGCTGCCTGTGAGTCCAGCTGGCACGCACACGAGCTTGCCAACTCCTTTTGAGAGAGCGCCAGGCATGGGAGGGAAAAGCAGGGGTGGTGGCTATGCTTGAGGGACTGAGCTTCCTGTCCACAGACCCTCTCTGGGGTCCAGCCTCAGGGAAGCATCATTCCAAAGCAGCAAAGCAAACATGCTCGTACCTCTCTGCCAGGCCCAGAGCCTCCAGTTCACAGCTCCTGCAAGCCCAGAGCCTGGGAACAATGCAAACATGAGTCAGGCAGTGGGCTGGGCGGCAGAGCCAGCCTGTGTTTACCAAAGACTTCATGGAATCACCAGCTAGGGGATTCACTGTGATTAATTTTTCTCCTTAGTGTTTGATTGAGCACTGAGCACATATTGCTTCCGTGTCTAGAAAAGAAGTCATTGAAATAAAAGGTTTTTAAAAAAAAAAAAAACCAGTGTACTCATTTCTGTGTTGTGGGATTATAAGTGATTAGTGCGCTTGCCTTTTGCCTTATGTGTTTTCTCTTTTACTACACTTTTTTCCTTTGAACATAAAATGCATTAGGGTTTAAAAAGAAAACAAGACAACCACTGTGAAAACCCAAACAAGACTAACTCCGTGAGAGTGTGAGTTTTAACTCCCTTGGCCTGTGTGCCTCCTGTCACAACATGTTGAAGGCAGAATTAGGTAAATCTCCTGCTAGGTGGGGTGGCCACCCTTCCAGGGACATCAGACACAGGTAATTCACTCCCCCGGCACCACTAAATGGACCAGAGTGGTTTTTTAAAATTACTGTTCATATTCAATTGGTTTGCACCTTAATATGTTTTATGAAATGGTAGGGTGAGGGATGTGCTTCTCCCAATCCAAATCCATGTTGTCAATTAGTTCCATTCTTCATACCAGGAAGGAAATGTTCAGGCTCCCTAGAGGAAGCTTTGAGGCCGTTGACTTAAATGTGAACATATACAAGCTCCTGGGGAGGCATACTTTCTGCCAGGAAAGAATAGCCTTGGCCAAATCAGTGTTTTCATTTTTATGTGTTTTTTTTTTTTTCCTCTGCACAGAAAGAGAAAGAGATGGAGTAAGTGAAGAAAGGGTGGAGGGTGAGAAACTCAGGGAAAAGAGCATTAACAATTAGATCTTCTAACAATGTTTAGCACAAAAGAAACCTGGAAATGGCTCTTCCCACTCCTCTCATCTTCCAGATGAGGGAGCAAATCCCCGAGAGTTTGTGAAGGAATTTTCCCATTTCAGTTATACGATGACAGAAGTAAAAGTAGACATCTTATTTCGCAATGCTGACTTTGAGCTCTGTCTACTCGTGTGCAAGAAGGTATGTGTGTCCTGCCCAGTTCACTGCAGAGGTCTTAACATTTAAAAAGATTAAACACTTGGATGATACCCTGAGAATATGCCTTCAAAGATAGTTCTTTCCAAAGGAGTGGATCAAAGAGGGCTTGTGGCCAGAGGAAGCTGTACTGGTTACAGGTCTTCACTTGGCAGCAAGAAAAAGCTGACTCAGAGTGGCTTAAGTCATAAAGAGGATTTTGTTGAAAGTGCAGTGGTATGACCACCTTCAGGGGACACTTGTTTTCGGCAGATATTAAACCACCAGTGATCCTGTTTCTGCCTATCTCCTGGCTCTACTTGGTCAATACCCCCCCCCCCGAGCTGCAATACTTGGAGCTCAAACTCTCAGGGCAAGTACTGTCCTTTTCCTGGGCTTCCGTTTCCTGGGCTTCCCATCCCTGACCTGGCAAAGGAAAAGTTTGGTCACTAGATGACTTCTTAAAGCCCTTCCATCACTGTCGATCGTTCTCAAACTCCAAAGCCATTTGCACTAGAAACAGCCTTCCTGCCCTCTCGTTGAAACTAACCCACCCGAAAGTCCTTGTACTTGGGGACATTTCATAATCATTTGTTCCCAAGACAAGAGAATCCAGAAGGAAGTCAAATCACAATTTGGTGACCCTGAAAGTTCAGAATGGTTTTGCATTTGCAAAGGATTGTCTAAAAAACAAAACCCCAAATAAAAACCCACAAAAGCCAAACCTCACACAAAGAAGAATATGAAACAGGGATCTTGCATAGCCTGAAAATAACTTACTATCTGGCTCTTTACAGGAAAAGTCTGCCAACCTCTTGCCTGGAGAAATGAGATCACTGAATGATGGAAAGAAAAGTGGGGGAAGGGGGGTATCTGAACACTTTATAGGGCTGGTGAGGCCAAGAATTCCTGCAAGCAGGAGTTTTCAGTGCTCCACGGTTCCGTGGAGTACCAAGCAAATAAACTAAATGTGCTCACATCCTGGAATATAGTTTGAAACCACTGTTTTCCCAAGGTCTCTGGATGGCCCACCCAATGTCTAATATTGACATAAAGGCCAATAAAGGCCATAAAGGACACTATAACAGCTCAGGAGGAGCAGACCTAATCCTCGATTTCTTTGTCCTGAAAGCTGTCAGTCAGCGCTCATTTCTACCATGGGGAACATCTTGGGGTCCAGCCTATTGTAACTCTTTCCATACATTATCTCTGACTGATTAAGTAAGGTTAGGGTACTCACTATCATTTTAACCCCTGACCATGTCTAATCCACCCTCTGCCTTTCTTCATTCCATCCAATAATTTCACTGTTCTAGGCCCAAAGGCTTGTGAACAAATGCCTGTTAAACTTCAACCTAAGCCTAAATTTTCTCATTTGCAAAATGAGCATAACAATGTATCTGCCAGCATTAGCATAAGGATTACAAGAGCCAGTGCAGATAAATAATCAGCACAAAAATGGGACACTTGGAAAGTTCCCAATAAATGGTTCTGATTGATATTTTACACAAAATTTTGTACGTGGCTATTTGCGTCTGTGGGATGCCACATTACAGTGATGCATGAATAAAAATACCCTGACTTGACAAGGGAATCCTCCCTTCGAGTTGTTGGTGAGAATAGTCCAAGAGACTGCCAAAATAACACAGGATACTGCCACAGTCCTTGATCGCCTCCCAGAACTTGAAGGTAAGACCCTACTGCTGAACACAGGACATCCTTCAGAAGCAGGACTTGGAGCAATTGAGCTGAAACTGACCTGGAAGCTCCTCCCTGAAGACCAGCTCTCATAGTTTCAGACGATACTAAGCAAACTGCCAAGGAGAAAACCAATCAGTGGTCCTACCTAGCTGTAAAGTCTATGAACCACAACAATGACCAGCCCTGAAAACTATCTCTATTTGTACAGTAGTGGCTTTTTCATCTTGAGGCTTATCAACAGCTATGTAATTGGACTTAAGTCCTGCCCTAATGTGAGAGAAATTATGTGTGGCACTATAAACATAACCAAATACACAAGGCTGGAGAAAGTATAGACCCTGGTGAAAAAAAATCTAATTTTAGCACATCCCAAGACCAACATAATCTATTCCTGCTTTCTAAATATGTATCCTTATATTTACAGGCAAGTGTGTCTCTCGCCACTCATCAAAGAAGCTTCCTGTTGCAACAGATGGAGACTATTACAAAATTCCACAACTGGTCAAATGCAAAGAATAAGTGACATTCCCAACCGTAACTGACATATCTACAATGCAACCTCTACATCTAAGGTTCAGGGAACATTAAGGAAGGAGGACTAGAAAGAATTTAAAAGCCAAACTGACATGACATTTACTGCTAGTTAATGGACATGATAGGGAAGCCGCACAAATGAAATCTCCACAGTATGGTAGTCTAACAAGACCTTCATACAGTAACAAAACCAGTTGGCATACCAAGGTAAAGGGGAAAGTTTCAAAGGGTCCCATCTCAGGATGAAAGGCTACAGGCAATCAATGGATTCTGAGAAAGGGATAACTAGTTTTCTCCATGAACTAGCTCCCTGAGAAGTTTCTGACTCTAAGTAGGCATCCCTAAGCACAGGAATACAAGAGTACCAATGAATAGACTCAATGAATTATATATATATATATATATATATATATATATATATATGTGTGTGTGTGTGTGTGTGTGTGTGTGTGTGTGTATACATGTAACAATAATAATCAAGGAAGGGGACAGGACATTGAGAGTGATACAGGAAATCTGAGAGAAGGGCTTGAAGGGCATGGAGGGCAACTGGAAGAGGTGGAAATGCTGCAAAGACTATACTCGTATAAGGTGTTCACAAAAAAAATAATCAAAAATAAAATAATCAAAAACTTTTTGGAATGCATTAAGTTAACAAATCCCTCGTTTCTACAAATCAAAGGCTGAGTGTCAGTGAATGCCATATAAAGCCTGCTGCTTTGCCATATCTACCTGTCTAATGTTTGCACCAATATATTTGAAAAATATCTTGATAATAACTTTCTTTGTTTTGTTACTATAAAAACTTCATGAAGCTGCTTCCATGTTGGAACATGGACTTTGGGGTGACTTAACTCTGTGTTTCCAGGCTGTGGTCACTTATGTTTGGCTCCAGAATAGGTTATCTCTTATCCCCTTCAGAAAAAAAAAGAAAAAGAAAAACCTGATTCAACAGCCATTAAAACCAAAAGTGGGGCCCGATCTGTTCTGAGAACTTGTTCCTTCAATTGTCTCCTAGAACTGTGCTCTCAAAAAAAGGTTTTTCCTCTCTTTACTGAAACCAGACATCCAGCATACAATAGAGAAGGGAAAAAAGACCCTTATCAGAGAAGGACTTTTCCCTATCTGACCCCTACTGACCTAGAACAGCACACACAACCACAAACGGATGTCATCAATATAATCCCACATGCTGTTTACAACACAAATGGGATAATTCACTACCTCCAATTATATTTTCTGCTGCTTTCAGAGCTTTGATGTTTTCACAACATATACCTATACATGAATTATTCTGGGTCAAAAGCAAGGAAAAATCATGAGAGACTAAAGCTCTATGTTTAGGTTACAAGAGGAGCCCAAGGCCTAGTAAACTTGTTTGCATTATAAACAAGCTGAAATAGTGTTAAATGATCTGAAAACATAAGGTTAATTTTGGTTACAAGGTTAGGTAAGATTCCATTTGTCCAGAAAAATAATTTCCACTGTTTCCCCTTATTTGTTCAATAAAAGAAGAAACATGTCTGTATTTTCACAGAAGGTATCGCCAGAAATAATTCCTACACTTGTTGCTAATACTCTCCTACCTTCCTTTAGATGGAAGGTTCTCAAACTCTCTCATGCTTAAATCTGAAGGGCTCACTAAACCCCAATTATTCTGATTTAGTAAATCTTGGGACAAGAGTAAGGCTAGGTATGGTGGCACACGCCTTTAATCCCAGCACTTGGGAGGCAGAGGCAGGCAGATCTCTGTGAGTTCAAGGCCAGCCTGGTCTACATAGCAAGCTCCAGGCCAGCTGGAGAGAAACAAACAAAACAAGAGTAAAGAATTTGCATTTCTTGCCAGTTCCCAGAAATTGTGAATAAGGGAGCTCTGGGAAGTGCACATTGAATTGCTTCTCCAGGCAACTCTTGAGGAACCCCTGCTATCTTTCTTGGAGTTGCTTTTGTGTGTATGAATGTTGTCCTTCCCTATTAACTTACTCCTCTGGTTCTAAACAAGCCATTCTTCTACCTTTGTGAGCCAGCTCTATCTGCCAGTTTTCAGCCCTAACTTGGACTAATCAGACTGGCCAACAGCCTTCTAACTCCATACCAGCTGGTATTTTTTTCCTCTGTACTCTCTCTGGCATTTTGCTTGTTGGTTATTTTTACTGTTATGCTATAGCATAACAGTCATTTTGTTTCTCTATCAGTATTTCCCAACTGTAGTAATTGTCCAACTGGTGGTACCTGAGACAAATGCTTGTGATAAACTGTTAATTTTTGAAAGCATACACAAAAGCAAACAACGTTAAACTGCATAGGGAAAATACGTTATTTTCAGTTCTCTCTGAACTTTACTGATCAGGGGAAAAAGCTTTTATCTGAGACTAATATAGCTTTACCCCCTTGTTTAGAGCCCAAGTCCATTTTCATTAGCATAATCAACACCACATGCACCATCATCATCACTATCATCATCATCACCATCACCACCACCATCATCATCACCATCACCATCATCATCACCATCATCACCATCATCACCATCATCATCATCACCATCATCATCATCATCACCATCATCACCATCATCACCATCATCATCATTACCATCATCATCACTATCATCATCATCACCATCATCACCATCATCATCATCATCACCATCATCACCATCATCACCATCATCATCACCACCATCATCACCATCATCATCATCATCATCACCATCACCATCATCATCACCATCATCATCACCATCACCATCATCATCATCATCATCACCATCATCACCATCACCATCACCATCATCACCATCATCATCACCATCATCACCATCACCATCATCATCACCATCATCACATCACCATCATCATCACCATCACCATCATCATCATCATCATCAAAGCAATGTCAGGTTAACTCCAAATAGGGTTCTCTGTGTGTGTGGCAGTGTTCTAAATGCTGTACCCATATTTACATACATAAATTCACTTAACTGTCAGTACTTTGTGAACAGAATAATCATTATTTCTAGTTTATTGATAAAAATACTTAGGCACACAAAGCTAATGTGGCTTACAATCACATGTCTAGAAAGTGGGAGAAATAGGGTCCCAAACTAGGCAGAGTCCCAGAGGATGTGCTCTCTCTAGCCAGCTAGCTGGCTGCTTGTTGGCTTGTTTGTTTTTTTTGTACAGCACTGGGGATTAGGATCTTGCACATTCTAAGCAAGGGCTGTACCACTTTCTGGTGAGGGCCCATCTCATGACCCTCCTACTGATTTCTATCCTCAGCCCTTGTTTTATCTTTCATTTTGGAATAAAATCTCTGAGTCATCCAGGCTGGCCTTCAATTTGTCCTGTAGCCTAGGTAGGCCTTGTACTTGGGAGCCTCCCACCTCTACCTCCTGAGTAGATGGAACTGCAGGCCTATGCCACCAGGCCCAGCTCTAAGTCTTAGCCACCATGGCACTGAATGAAAGTTTTCATTTGATTTGCTTTTATTCCTCTTATATTTTTGGTGTCTTAGTCGGTTTGGGCTGCTATAAAATAATAACAACTATGATAATAATAATAAAATTAAATAATAATATAAGACAATGGAAATGTATTTTTTGGTCGTTTTGAGACAGGGTCTTCCTTTAGTCCCAGCTGGCCTGGAGCTCACTATGTAGACCAGGCTGGCTTTGAACTCACAGAGATCTGCCTGCCTCTGCCTCCCAAGTGCTGGGATTAAAGGCGTGCCCCACCACACCTGGCAGAAATGTATTTCTACAGAGTTTTTGAGCCTGAGAAGTCCAAACTCCAGGCACTGGCAGATTCAGAGATTGGTGAGTGCCTGTCTCATGGTGCATGAAAGTAGCTTCTCACTGTATCCTTACATAGTAGAGACAAACCAGCAATTCTCCTCAGTGTCTCCTATAAGGTCACCAATCCCAATTAGGAGGGCTCCAACATCGTGACCTTATCACCTCCCAAAGACGGATCCTCCTAATACATCACATTGGGGTTTAGGATTTCAACACATGAATTTGGGAGGGCCACACACATTGAGGCAAATGATGCAGAAATTAGGTGCATAATTTTAACAGTTGGAAGGATGGTGTGCACCTCACAGAAACTTGGGATGACTCATCTAGATCAGACGCTTCTAAAGGAACAGCTTCTGTGTGTAGTGTCAGGATCCATCCAGGGAAGAGATGGCATACTCAAAACTTCAACTGGGAAGAGTATCAAGGGGATAGTACTAGCAGAGGTCAAGGCAGATAGAGCAAGGAAAGGGAAGGGGTAGTGACTGGACAAACACTAGCCATAGAGTCATCCTATTAATGATCTCAGAAAAGACAAAGAGAGAAAGTACCACAAATGACAATGAGAGATATCTCAGCTGCGACACTGGAAAGGGGCACCCAGCACTAGCTGCAAATAGCAGACAGGCTGTGAGGAGGGAAAGCCAGCCCAATCCTGCTCTGCCCTCCAATCTCCACCATGCTGGCACCTGCTGTAGATAGAATCCAACTGGAGCCAGACCCTGGGTTGTCATCCGTCCATACAAAGCAGCCTCAGAGCATCCCCTGGCAAGGCAGGAATGGACCCAGAGCCTCAGGCAGAGAATAACTCGCACAACAGCAGATGCAATGTGGCCTCCAGAAGAGATGCTTCTGCTAAGTGCTCAGGACACATTTGTCACTTTGAACTGTGCAAGCCAAATGGAGAAACTGGCTATGAGTAAAAGGGGAGTGGAAAGGACAACTGGACCCTACATGTCTAGCATTTCACTTCCAGCTTATCTGGGCAAGGGAATCATCAGATTTCACTGCCCTCTTGGGACTTGAGTCACACATGTGCTGGAGGAGTGGCGCTGCTGTAATTATATCCTACACCTCCTCAGAATGTCTAGACTAGATTTCCAGAGCTGTAAAAAAAAAATGACTGCAGCTTTCAGTAGCCCTCAAACCAGTGGGAATTCCTTGGTGGGACCCTTTTCCCGGAGTACACAGGCATGCTCACCCAGAAGCCACACCACAGTAGTCTGGCCTGGCCCGCAGGATAAAGACGAAAAGGAAAAAGAGCAATCTCCTTGGAAAGTCTCAACAGAAAAGTCTTGTCAAAGGTCAGCAATAGAAACATAAAAGAGTACTGCTGGTGATCTGTGGGGAAAGTTTTAAGTGACTTATCATTATAATATTAATAACAATTATATTTCTCTTTGTAACACATTCACTGTGTGCCCAACACTAGGGTGAGCACTTCACATACTTAGTTGCATCTCAACTATATAACTATCCCACAGGTAAGTGACATTTTTTTTTTGTCTTTCTGAGACAAGGTCTCCCTATAGCCCGAGCTAGCCTGGAACTCACTATGTAGACCACGCTGGCCTTGAATTCACAGAGATCTGCCTGCCTCTTGCTCCCGAGTGCTGTAACTAAAGGTGTGTACCATTATGTCCAGCTGACATTTTATTAAAAAAAAAAAAAGAAAAGAAAAGCGATGGGACTAGAGAGATGGCTCAGTGGTTAAGAGAAGTGGTTGCTCTTGGAGAGGACCCAGGTTCAGTTCCCAGCACTCACATGGTGGCTAACAACCATCTGCAACTCCAGTTCCATAGCACAACCAAGGCTGTGCCACAAACCACATTAGAGGCTACTGACTCCTTCAGTGCCACCAACCTGCAGGAAAAAAAAAAAATACCTCACACACACACACACACACACACACACACACACACACACATAGTGGTGGTTTTATCATCCTACAAGAGGAAGTGGGAAGGTCGTAACACACCTCCATGCTGAGGAAAGGCACCTGTATGAATGCTGGAGCTATGATCTGAACCAGACTCTTCACAGATTACCATCTGTACAAAACAGAACAGATAAGAACCTGTGTCACGGGGACCTGGGCAGGCATGATTAGCTTCAAATTGCAAAATAGCCCATAGATTTTAACATAGTATGAAATTTTCATTATAATGATCTCCAATTCTATCTTACTAGTAACTTTTAATAGACTTGCATTCATTCAAGGGGCTGGGGAGACGACTCAGTCAGCAAAGTACTTTTTAATAGTTTATTTATTATTTTTACTTTTAAATATTTGTATTGAGCTTTTGTACATTTCAAACAACAGTTCTTAATCAAATTTAGATCTCTCCCCCCTCCACGCCCCCACACCCTGCCCTAGGGGCCTCATGCACTTTGCCATACATGCTAAATCCTATTCAGTAAGGCATTTTACCCAGATGTCCTTTGATGCAAGTTCATCCACTGTAGTCTATTCAGCCTATCTAGTGATCTTAAGGAAGATGTACTCTCCCTCACCCAGCCATAATCAGTTTCCAACAGTTCTCAAGAAAAGTACTTGCTGTGTAAGTGTTAGGACCTGACTTTAAGCTCCAGCACCCACATAAAAGTCAAGCTGTGAAGACAGAGATAAAAGGATCCCAGGGGCTTGCTAGGCACCCAGTCTAGCCAAATCAGGTTATCTCAAAAGATAAGGTGGAGAGCAATGAGAAAGACACCCAAAATCAAGCTCTGGCCTCCAAATGTATGTACACCTGCCTATGTCTGCACACACACACACACACACACACACACACACACACAGAGGAAATTTGTATTCAAGTTTTGACAGAGTAACAAGAAATCCTGTTAAAAGTATGTCTCCCTTTTTCCAACTACACAGCTACACAAAGCTATTTTGTTTTTCTTAGCTACAATTAAAACAATATAGAGTTGGGGCTGGAGAGATGGCTCAGCAGTTAAGAGAGCTGACTGCTCTTGCAGAGGACCCAGGTTCGATTCCCAGCACTCACATGGCGGCTAAGAACTGTCTTTAACTCCAGTTCCAGGGGAATCAGATGCCCTCTTCTGACCTCTGCGGCATTGCATGCCACAAGTGAACCAACCTACATGCAGACAGTACACTCATACTTAAAAACTTAAAAAAAAAAAAAATAGAGCAACACTGGAAGCACCAAATGAATCATGAGCATCTTCCAATGTCACACTTAAAGAGGCAAAACTGTCACTTTTCTTGCTACTTTTGCTTAAGGTAGTTATTTATCATAAAAATGTTAATTACAGCTGGGGGGGATGTGGCTCACGGTTGTAATCCCAACAAGTGGCTGAGACAGGCTGATTGCCGCAAGTTTGAGGCCAACCTGCAGTACAAGGCAAGTTCCAAGCTAGCCTAGCCCACAGAATGAGACCCAGTCTCAGAAGCAAAATGAACACTCAGCTTCAGTTAGGACATCAACACAAGGCTCTGAGAACATTGTGGAAGAGGAAGAGGAAGGAAGATTGTAAAAGACAGGAGACCAGGCCGGGCGTGGTGGCGCACGCCTTTAATCCTAGCACTTGGGAGGCAGAGGCAGGCGGATCTTTGTGAGTTCAAGGCCAGCCTGGTCTACAGAGCGAGTTCCAGGACAGCTGGGGCTACAAGGAGACCCTGACTCGAAAAGCAGAAAAAAAAAAAAAAAAAAAAGACAGGAGACCAGGACTTCTGCTGGGAGAACGCACACACGCCTTCTGGACATGGCAGGGATGCTGCACCCATGAAATCTCAACAGTATGTTGCTCACACAAGATCTGCACAAGACCACACCAGCTGAAAAGGCAATTCAGATGGGATTTTACCAAGGCCCAGATGAAGAGCTATAGACAGTGGTTGGCTGCTGAGGGAGGGAGGGAGGGAGGAAGGGAGTGAAGGAGGGAGGGAGGGAGGGAGGAAGGGAGTGAAGGAGGGAGGGAGGGAGGGAGGGAGGGAGGGAGGGAGGGAGGGAGGGAGGATCAGTTTTCTCCAGGGATGAGACCCCGATAGACTTCCCAATCCTAATTGGTCAGTTTTAAACACATGTGCACACAGGCAGCACTCAGCCAGTTGTACAAATACTAATAATAATTACAGGATTCAAGAGAGAGCAGGACATGATAGGGGTTAGAGAGGGAAGAGAGGGGGATGGAAATGCTATAAATACAGTATACTCATTTATGAAATTGTCAAGCATTTAAATTTTATAAATGTCATTTATGTAACATGTAGTTGTTGTAAAACACTATTTCTGGGGAGACTTGACCACCATCAAAGTCTAACTTGGTGAACCAATCAGTTTTACTGGGGTTACTTATAGGAACAGAAACGACTCAAAGACAGCTACATCACCAAAACCCCACACCAGTATGGGTGACAGCTCGGAAATTCAGAAAATCGAGAGCTCACTGTACAACCTGTAGGCAGCACAACAGGTTGGAGAGTGACTCTTCCTGGCAGTTCAGGTAGTCTGAGCCACTTCTCAGAAGCTCAGCTTGCCTGAAGGACATCTAGACAGCTCAACTAGTCTGAGAATGTCCCTCCGCAGTCCTTAATTAAGAGCATAGCAAATCTGGTCAATTTCAGGGATGTCCTGAAGCTTTTGAGTTGTTTACTCCCTGAGTTTAAGGAGATTCCCAGCAGGATAAAATATTTTACCTCCTCTTAACAAGCTTCCGGGTCCACAGCCACCCCCCCACACACACACACACAATGGAAGGCTTTATCTCAGAAGAAATTGCTACACAACTGTAATCATTTCATTATTATTTTTAAATAAGTTTTAAAATTTCTCAGTGGTAATTTCGAGTAAGATATGTGGCCATTGATATAACCTTTACTTTAAGATATACATTTTTTTAACTGGGGGAAGGGGTCATACTAGTTACTTTTCTGTTGCTGTGATAAAAGCAGCAACTTAGAGAAGGAAGTGTTTATTTGGAATAAATTCCAGAGGGATAAGAGTCCCAGGGGAGACACGGCAGCAGACGGAGCAGCAGCAGAAAGCTGAGCTCGGATATTTTCTGCCGGAAGCTGAGTCGCGCTGAAAGTGGGACCCAGCCATGAGCTCTCAAAGCACAGCGATACATTTCTCCAGCAAGGACACACCTCCTAACCCCCTACAAACAGCACCACCAGCGGGGGACCGAGTGTTCAAATAGCGACCCTATGGGGGACATTTCTCATTCAAACCACCACAGGTTTCTCAATAAAATTTTAATAGTGAGAAAGTTTGCTAGAGCCAAAGTCGTTTGAGAACCATCATTACCTCAGAACCTCTGCAGTACACTGAAATTCCAAAGTTGAGAGCTGTTCTGGGCCTTGGAAAATCTGTAAGATAGAGCCAGGTAGAAAAACAGTTGCTGGAGTCAGAATGACCATATAACTTCGCAAAAATTAAATTTAATAAATTTCTAATTAAATGTCTGCAAAAAGGCACCCATGTGCTAAGTTCATTAACTAAGTTAGCATTCATAAAGATTTCATTACATCTAATGCAATTTAAACACTTAGTTTTCTCACTTCACAAATTCCCTAAAGTATACACAGGGATGGTAGAGAACTCATAAGCCAATCATAAATTAAATGAAAAGTTACATAGAGCCAAATAATTTCTAAAATACAAATATAAAAATCCTTACAAAATTTTAAAGTGAATGCGTTGAGTGTGGAATACGGGTACAGTTGGTGTGTTTGATGTGTTGTATAGCAAGACCTCCAGATGTCAGAATGGGTACCCTGGGAAAGCCCAACTGTAAACATAACATCACTTTTTCATTTTTCCTTTAAAGTACACCCATTCTAAGAAATGTTTTGATAAAAAGAGATATCCTCATGAGGCCAAGGAGATGTCTTCACCAAGCAAAACACTTTGTCCTGGCCTTTGGCAGAACTAGGGAAGAAAAGACATAATGAAATACAATAAACTAGTCCGAACAAGAAGAGAATCCTAAGGGAGAGAAAAAGCAGGTGTGGTTCCTTGGGTCCAGGCAACAACGGCCTAGCAGGAGGGTTTGCACTCTTCTCCCACTCAGGCTCTCATCATTATGTATGAGCGACGCAGGGCTGATGGTTTAACCCTGGCCATTTCATTGCGAAAAGTTGGGGGCCAAAGGCTGGGTAGCTGAGGCAGAGTCACCTCTCAGCCCTCCCACCCTTATTCAACACAGGCCTGAGCCTCACTAGGACCTCATGATACATGCTCCCTGAACAGTCGGCAGTGCCCTGGATTACAGAGACTCACCTCTCTTTTTATTTTTTTAATTTTTTTATTAATTTTTTTTTTTCTGTATGTGTATGAATGTACTGTCTGCATGCAAGTTTGTGCACCCATGTCGTGCAACACCAAGGAGGTCAGAAGAGGGTATCGGATTCCCCTGGAACTGGAGTTCTCCTGGAATTGGAGTTTCAGACGGTTCTCAGCTGCCATGTGGGTGCTGGGGATCGAACCCGGGTCCTCTGTAAGAGCAGTCGGTGCTCTTAACCGCTAGGCCATCTCTCCAGCCCACTCACCTCTCTTGACTGCCCCACTCCTCCCCATCCCACAGATCAGAGGAAAGCAGTGCTGGCTTCTCATCCGACTTTGTGGTCTCATGACTCCAAGACAATATGGCGGACTCTCTGCGAAGGTATCCAGGACTGAGATTTCCCATAATTTAAGTAAAGTTAGCTTACTTTCTTCCACATCTGATTTTCCCATAGATTCTGCTATGACTATATTCACTTTAATTTCTAAAAATTTAAAGACTATGAGTAAAGTCAGTGAGTCATAATTGGTTGTCCATAAAAAGAAATAGCCATTAATTGGCAACTAGCCACACAGGGCTCTAATTTTTGCTGTGTTAAAGTCATTATATCTCTCCTGTCAAGAGAAGACAGATTAACTTCCATTTTCTGGATTAATACATTAGCGGATAAATTAAAATAGAAAATAGAAAAAAAAAAACATGCACTGTAAACTTGAAAGATTTCATTTACCCTATCTATGTATGGACACATGTGTGCACATGCATTGTAGTGGGTTCAGTACCACAGAACTGTGCAGTTTATCATCAAGGCTTATGAAACACAAATAATGTGTCATCAACACAGTATAGGAGCCATGCGGTCTGGTAAGGTGACAAAGCGATAAAGCCTCATGATGTGCAGAAGTCTTCTTTCAGTCATGTCCACTTATGTTAAAATGTGATCATCTGGAGAAAAAACAAGTCTGAAATTGAGTCTTGAAGCCAAACTGCCTTCCTTAGAAACCTCTTTTTACCACCACCTCCAGGCTCTAGTCCCACTGGCCTTTGTTCCACCATTTTTCCATACAAATGTCAAGACTTCCCAGCCAAAACAAAGGGAACTTACAGTCTGCTATGAGTCCTCATTTTGTATTCTCATAGCATGAATGTGACATACTAATTGAGTCATTAATATTTGTTGAATCAAGTTTTGTTGCTTTAAAAAATACTAGCAATTTTCTCCATGCAAGGTCTTTACCCTCCCAATATAAATAAATGCATATGTGTATGTATATATTATATGTATATACATATGTATCTCCTAAGTATGTTTGTATGGATAGATGATAGATAGATAGATAGATACATAGATAGATAGATATAGATAGATAGATAGATAGATAGATAGATAGATGGTTGATAGTTGGATGATAGATGGATAAGAAATAGATATCCTAGAGATTTTTCCATCCTTTTCGAGCCCACACTATCACATGAAAAGAACACTCAGCTCAATCTAATTTCTTTGTTTTCTGTCCAAATCTTTTCCAGCAACACCGCCCCTTTCTCCTCCACCCTCCACAGAAGGTGAGGAAAATTCTCCGGCAGCTGCTCCTTCCAGCCCTCCTGTGGCAGACACCTCCCTGCTCTGTCTGTTATTTCAGTTGATCCAGTTGTGGCCAAGGCATCAGATGCACTTTCTCTGAACATTTAACCTCTGATCATTGAAAAGCAGGAGGTTTGGATGATGTCTCTGGCAAGACTCCTCTCCCATCTGCTTCTACTTCAGAGCTGGCATTTGCCAGTCCTGTGTCTGACATCATGACTCTAAATGGGTGTGGAAACTGCTCTGGTCTCTCTAAAGTTGAGTGGATCCGAGGAGAGCTATTTATTGCTCCTAATGAAAACGAAGGGAGATTTTATGTCCCATCATCATGTAGAATTCAGCTGATCACCAATTTCTCCAGAGTAAGTATTTCCATTTCATAAGAGGTTAGTTCTGCTATCAGGCATGAAATCTTTTTAAATTGTGAGTTTTATTCAAGAGAACAGCAGTAGTTTAAAAGACAGATGAGCTGGTGTCTCATCTTTGAGATGCCGTAAAAGGATCTGTGCCAACATGGCCATTTCTTTATCCCATTCCCTTTAGTTGAAGTCATCATTTCTTGTTTATAAAACAATGGCTTCCTAATTGCTAGTCCTCCTTTCTTGTCCCTTACTGTCACTTCTACTTGCTTTTGATCTGATCTTTTTGAAAAATATTTTTACTGGGGCTGGAGAGATGGCCTAGCGGTTAAGAGCACCTACTGCTCTTACAGAGGACCCGGGTTCGATCCCCAGCACCCACATGGAGGCCGAGAACCGTCTGAAACTCCAATTACAGGAGAACTCCAGTTCCAGGGGAATCCGACACCCTCTTCTGACCTCCACAGCATTGCACGACACGGGTGCACAAACTTGCATGCAGATAGTACATTCATACACATACAGAAATAAATAAAAATTAAAAACAACAACAAAAAAACTTTAAAAAATATACATATTTTTACTAATTTGGCCTGATCATTGAAAAACAAACTTGACCAGGATCACTGCCTTTGCCCACATATCTGCCACAGTGCCCTGATAGTTATAGGAGAAAATATTACATTCCATAACAAACACACAGGCTCTCCACAATCCCTCTCACCGATCCAACCACAAGGCCCATCTAACCTTCTAACATTCTCTGTGTCACTCTACCCAAGTGAGGCTCTCTGGCCTATTAGCATGGTGGGAAATAAAGGACTAAGTGAAACAGGTAAGAAGTAGAACTGGGGGAGAGAAGTAACAGGAGCTGGTAGGTCTATGAACAAAACTCTCTCTCTCTCTCTCCCTCTCTCTCTCTTTCTGTCTCGGGCAAACCAGGTATACACTTTTCGCTCATGTAATTCCCAGTGCTTCACAGGTCCTCCCATGCTCCCAGCCACTCCTGTACTCTCTACTACTCCTGTGCTTGGGGCTACTCCATGCTTGGGGCTACCCCTGTGCTCCCTGCTACTCCTGTCTGTTCCCTCAGCTCATTATCTCACAGAACTCAGTTCGAATGCCATTTCGTTCAAAACTCTTTTCCTGGTAGTGAGTTTGTGTCTCTGGCTCAGCTCTTGAAGCCATCTCTTGCCCCTTGGACATCAGTAATCGAATTGTTACTTGCATGGCACGACGGCTCGTCTGACTCTACCAGTGAACTAGGACCTTCTTGCTGAAAGTGAAGATACTACTCCTCCCCAAATGAGTTCACATATTGAGTACTTATTGTGGACATGTGCTCTGTGTACCCAAGACCTCTTCTTCCTTTTTATGAGAAGTAGCAGCTACCTTTAAGGAACTGTCCTTCCTTTTCATGAAATTCTTTTCTGTTTTGTTTTCGACATAGTGTTTCGCTATGGAGACCATGCTTGCCTTCAACTTGAGATCTTCCTGCCTCAGCCTCCTGAGTGCTGGGATTTTGGGTGTGTGCCTGAACACCTGACTGGACCTTCTTACACTCCTATGACTAAGACAAATATACTGAATAAGCCCATTCCATCCTGTGTATTTGAGGGCACCTGAAATAAGATTAGCCAACTAAATGTGCTCAGGAATGAGTCATGTTCAAAAAGAACAAAAGGCATCTGGAACTATATCAACTAGAGGGAGTGTTATAGAGGAGTTACAAGTGCCCTGTTTCCCAACAAACAATCCCCAAACTCAGCAGCAAATAATGTCCACTTATCTCAATATTCTTTTTTTTTTTAATAGCAAATAGTTTATTGTTAAGTTCATGATTTCAACTGCAGTAATAAACTCATTTGAATAGGAGACAATAATCAAGTAAAAAAAAATGCTTGCTAATCATGAGAAAAATCTGTGGCCCTTTGGGGTGTCATGCAGAGATCCAAAATCACTGGAAGGCCAGATCTTAGAGGCAATCAATCCTCTTATTAGTCCATATGGTATAGGTCCGTAGTCCCTGGAGTCTGTAGAATTCTGTAAATTATCGCCTTCTAACCAACATGACCTGTTGGCAAATAATTATGGCTTTTAAATAAATCTGATAAACTAGTGGTGAGAATCCTGTCTTTTTCTAAACCAATTACTCTTTTACAAATATTTGATTTTGGATCGCTTGGGCTTTTCTCAATTACAATGTGACCTCTTTGGATACCATAAAAATGTCAGCTAAAACATTATCTGAATTTTGACTTCTGGGCTACATTGATGGTCCAGAACAAATTACACTACCACCAACGTATTCAAAACCACAATGAGCTTCCATATTGAACAGTACAGCCAACAAGTTGAAAGGTTTTTCCCAGACTACCTTGAAGCATAGTTCTATGTTGACTCTGCCACCACTGGCCTTGTAGCCCAAGGCAGGCCTTGAATCTGCAAATCTCTTGCTTCCTCCTTCCAGGTTCCTTAGATTACCAGCTTGTACCACAAAGCCATTCTTCAAAACACTTACTCTACCATAGATCTGTTCTACAATACATTCAAACTTTTGGATAGTTCCCAGTTTCCAGGAGAAAACATCTAAAGCAGCCCTCAAAGCAAATGTGAGTCATCCATGGTTGCAGGATTCCTCCAGCCCCAAAGCTCAGCAGAAATCCCCCCTCCTCAGACACAGGTGGGCCCTGGCTCAACTGAGCTACACACCAGACCTCCATCTTTATGTCAATATTCCAATGGTGAGCATTTTTAACTACTATAAGCAGGGCATTTTTACATAGACTTAAGAGGTATACACACAGATCTATAATTGGCTCTTGGTGAAATGGAGCCTTGTTAAGGTCTAGTTTCTTCACCTGAGATCTGTTGTTTTCATGATACCTCATCTTCCAGACTGCTAGGCAGTGAAGATCCAGGACAGGGAGGAGAAAAGCACAAGGCACACTGAAGCCCAGGCTCAGTCTTGGCCCTTCTTGGTAGTCACTGCACTCCACTGGCAGAAACAATTCATGGGATCAATTCACATTCAAGAGGGATAAGAACTAGGCTCTCCTCCTTGATGGAAGAACTACAAGATCATGTTGCAAAGGATGTGGATACAGAGAGTGATGGGAAAGCGTGGCTAAATCTATGAACAGCTTTGCTATTTGGATCCCTAATAATCTTTCTATACACTCTTTTAAACTTAATTTAGTCAAATTCAGTATGCTGGGTAGCCTTAGTGTCAACACCTGGATTGAGCGAGCCTCGGCTGGGGAATTGCCTCAATTGAACCGGCCTATGACCATGTCTGTGGGGTATTTTCTTGATTATTGGGTGATATGGGAGGGCCCAGCCACCCCTGGAAGATGGTCCTGTATTCTATAAGAAAGCAGGTTGACCTACCTCTCACCCTGTACAAAAATAAACTCCAAGTGGATCAAAGATCTCACTCTAAAACCTGAAACCCTGAAGGTGATAGAAGAAAAAGTCGGCAGCAACCTATAAGACATAGGTGTAGGAAAAGACTTTCTAAATCAAACAGCAGCTGCATAGGAAATAAGGACAACAGCTGACAAGCGGGACTTCATCAAACTCAAAAGCTTTTGTACAGCTAAATAAACAATCAAGGAAGTGAAGAGAAAACCCACAGAGTGGGAGGAAACCTTCACCACTGATCATCTGACAAAGCATTAACATCCAGAATATATGTTATTTAAAACACAACTAAGAAACAAATGACTCACTCAAAAGATGGAGTAAAAAGCTGAACAGAGATTTCACCAGTAAGGAAGTAAATATGGCTGAGAAACATCTTAAAAAGTGTTCAACATCATTAATAATTAAGGAAATGTAAATTAAAACCACACTAAGATATCATCTCACTCCAATAAGACTAGCCAAGATCAAGAAAACAAAAGACACCAAATGCTGGAGAGGTTGTAGGGAAAGGGGAACACTCATCCACTGCTGGTAGGAATGTAAACTTGTACAACCCCTGTAGAAAGCAGTGTGGAGAACCCTTAAAAAACTCAAAATGAGCTTACCACCTGACCCAGCCATACCAGTCCTGGGTATATACCCACAAGATGCATCCTACCACAAAGATACATGCACAGCTATATTTAATGCAGCTCTCGTCACAATAGCAATGAGCTGGAACTGACCCAAATGCCCTGCAACAGATGACTGGATAACAAAAATGTGGTACATTTACACAATGGAGTTCTATGCAGCAGTAAAGAAAGATGACATCATGAGCTTTGCTGGCAAATGGATGGAACCCGAAGCAATTATACTAAGTGAAGTAACACAGTCCCAGAAAAAAAAA
>VZQC01001118.1:1322701-1431097 GCA_009823505.1 Rhizomys pruinosus | reverse complement strand
TAAAAAAAAAAAAAAAAAAAAAAAAAAAAGCAAGTTGAGCATGGGCCAGAGGAACAAGCCAGTAAGCAGTGTTCTTCCATGGCCTGTGCTACAGCTCCTGCCTCCAGGATTCTGCCCCGAGTTCCTACCTTGGGCTCCCTATGTGATGAACTGTGACCTGGGAGATGTAAGACAAATAAACCCTTTCCTCCCCCAAGTTGGTATTGATCAGAGTATTTTGTCCCAGCAATTGAAAGCAAACTATAACAGTGTCTGTTGTTTGCTGTTGAAGAACTACAATGTATACCTGGCTGGTATAAAGAATGGTTGAATGGAAAAATAAGTTAAGAATGTCTTGGATAAGACAGATGGCTCAGAGATTAAGAACATATACTGCTCTTGAAAAAGAAGACCTGAATTCTGTTCCCAGCACCCATATCAGGTGGTTTACAACTGTCTGTAACTCCAGCTCCAGGGAACCTGATGGCCCTCTGGCCTCCATGGGCACCTACACTCATGTGCACAGACACACCTGCAAATACACAATTGAAAATAAAAATAGCCATGCATGGTGACACATGCCTTTAATCCCCAGCACTCAGGAGGCAGAGGCAGGTGAATCTCTGTGAGAGATCCAGGCCAACCTGGTCTACATGGTAAGTTCCAAGCCAGCTGGAGCTACAAGGAAATCCTGTCTCAAAAAAAATTTTTTTAATTAAAAATAAAAATAAAAAAATATTTTTAAAAGAAATGTTTCAGTGAGTTAAATTTCATTCATGACACAGTGTTGTTAGAACTTCGGTAGAAGAGTGGAGGAGATATAAACTGTACTGTCTGCAGGCATCTCAGAAGTTAGAATACTGATTCTCCTCCTCCTCCTGACTCATCCCTATAGTCACAGTCTCCATTAGCTTGAAATTATTTATTTTATTTTATGTGTATGAGTGTTTCGCCTGCATGCAGGTCAGTGCACCATGCCTGCAACGGTCAAAAGAAGGCGTCAGATCCCCTGAAACTGGAGTTATGGTCTAGTTATTAGCCGCCATATGGGTGCTGGGAATCAAATCCAGGTCCTCTGGAAGTGCTCTTAACCACCGATCCATCTCTCAGCCCCAGCTTGAAATTATTTTAAGAGCCAGGTATGGAACAATAAGCCATTCATTTGAACTGCTCTCTTGTCACTGGTAAAGTAAAATTCGAGACCTGACTTGGTGTTTATATTAGGTGACGATCCTCAGGTGTGTATTAATATAGCCACATATTATACTTTAGATCAGCTTAAATAAGGAACATACTTTTTAAAAAAGGGTTATTTTAAGAAGAAATAAATCTTAATGTTGAGGGGATTCTGAAATATGGTGAATTGTGTCCCAAGTTGAGCCTTTTTCAATTCAACCCCCACTAATTTCTAATATAAATCTCCATGCTTTAGGAGTCAGTGTCCAGAAAAAAATTTAGAAAAAAAAAAAAAATCAGACCAGCAAGCTGCCTGATTAACAAAATTACAAATGGCATGTCTAACATATTTTCCATATATGTGCAACTTTGAAGAAAAAAATTAAGAAAATATTTTATAAATAAAATCCCAGGAAATACATGAGCCACTTAGGGACCTCTACAGATTTTGTTCTGTTGTGGTGATGATGGTATATATATAACGAAAATTTGTATCTGGTGGACATGTATAATATACATTATATTGGTAGATCGGCATATGCTGTTTAAGCTTGCTAAAAGCAGACTCTGGAAGTAAGGAGGACTGTCTTGTCCCAAACTCTAGCATTCTTATTTCAAGTGTCCCAGAGCTGGGCACCCTAACTCTGTAACAGGGAGAAAGGAACAGGTAGCAGGTAAACCATGTCCAACATAGGTTATCCCAATTGTTTATCCCTTAGTATAAAAATTGCTTATGGTGGGAATGAGGAGGTGAAAGCTCATCCACAGACCACAAAGGTGTTCTGCCTGTGAATCTGTCAGTTGGGACCCCTAGAGTGACTGTTTCAGTAGGCCTTCCCCAGTCATTTCAGTAAGGCTTTCCCCAGGTAAGCCTGACTTGATGTTTTTCTGTCTACCTGCTGTTTCTCTCTTGCTGTCTGCTAACTGTTCTTTTACTTGCTGTATACGTAATAAACTCAGTCAAATTTGAAAATACAGCTATCAAAGATCACACTTTCAGCTATACAGAACAGTGAGACACTACATTTTATGATTTACACTGTTTTTGGATGGTATGGCTGCCTTAGCCTATAGAAAGTTCCAAAAAAATAAATAAATAAAAGAAAATAAAAAATAAAAGAAAAAGAAAGTTCCAGTTGCTAATCACTATGGTGATTATAATAAAGACATATTGATGAAACAGAAAACTCCTTAGAGGTTTACATCCTTAAAAGATCTAACATTTGGGTTTTATGTAGTGCCCTTGAGGTAACCACTCCTCCTTCCATTCCATGAACATTGCTCACCATCCATAAACCACAAAAATCATCACTCAAAATGCTGAGATTCACATCTTTGTGGGTGAGATGAGAAGGAGCCATTTCTGCTCTGTCCGTGTCTCGGGCTCAGGACATGTGCCGGGACAAGCAGATAGTATCTGCAGGGCCGAGCACGATGGTGTGATGCTCCTTATGAGGAAGGCAGAGTGCTGACATCACTGGGAAGGTGAAAAGAGCTCGGTAGAGCATGGTTATCTTGGAACTGATCTGCCTGAATTAGAGGCCATTAAAAAAAAAAAAGACTGTATTTCTAACACGCTTTCAAAGAGAAGAGTTATTTTCTGTTAATCCTGTAATCCTACAGTTCGCTGCTTGACTGAGAGATCACCATTCAGGCAGAAAGGACCTCAACTCCAGCTCTATAAAAAGACACAGTAAGAGAAACGGCCCTTAAAAGAACCAACCACAAAGCTTTTTTTTTTTTTTCTCAGTTCAGAGTAGAGTGTATTTTGGGAAAGTTCAGCCATACAAGTCCTCTTCTGGACTCTGATCATTTTCTTCCTGTCCATTTTGTTCTGCTATAACAATACGTGAGACTAGGTAGTTAATAATGAACAAAGAGAGTTAATAATGGGCAGAATTCTTTTCTCAGATGTCTGGAGGTTAGAAAGTTCAAGACCAAGAAACTGACATCTAGGGAAGGCTTTCTTACTGCGCCATCCCCTTAGTGGAACATAGGGCAAAGGGAGAGTGCATGCAAGACAGAGATAGAAGAAACTGGGTGGGTGTGGAGGTGCTTGAAGAACATAGGCAGGCAAACTGAAGGTTCAATATCAATCAGTCTGTACTCAACAGTGAGTCTGAGGCAAGCATAGGCTATACAATGAAACTGTGCCTGAGAAGAAAGAAGGGACAGAGGGACAGAAGGAGGGAGAGAGAGAAGGAAGGAGGGAGAGAGGGAGGGAGGGAGGGAGGGAGAGAGGGAGGAGGGAGTGAAGGAAAGACAAGTCTGGGGAGATGGCTCATGTAGAAGGTGAGCCCAGCAGCACATGTTTGTAACTCCAGTCCTAGGGGAGGGAGGACCCTAGCAGCTAGCTGGTCAGGCAGTCTAGCCAAAACAACAGGCTCTGGGTTCAGAGACCTTGTTTGCAAAAATAAGGTGGAGGGCAATAAAGGAAGACACCTTACATTGACCTCTGGCCTCCGTATGTGGATATATGGGTGAATGCACCCACCTATACACACGTGGACACATCACATGCAAAAAGGAAAGAAAGAGGGAGGGAAAGAGAGAAGGGGAGAAAAGAAAAACTAGATAGGTAACACTATATTTTTTGTCAAAAGTTCACACAACATTTCAGCACAAAGAGGAAAAACGACGTGGGAAGTAACAATCAAGAGAATCCCAGATACAACGTGGAACATCACAAAGGAGCTAAATGAAGTGCAAGCATGTGGAACACTTCTCTGAAGGAGGCGGGAGAAAACGAGCAGAGTCTGGAAAACAAAACGAAGTGAAAAGGAAGCTGACACAGCACTGCACTCTCCCGGATAAAGCTGTTTCCCATGGGTATGGGGTTAACAATTCTGCAACCACTATACTGTAATTCACCAGTAAGTGGATAGTGGGATTCAGGTTTCTTACTGTGAGAGACAGAATTTACAAATAAGGAGAAGGAGGCTTGATTAGAATTTGAGACACTGGTAGCAGCTAATGTTTGGCTTAGCATATGTAGATCCACAAAAAATATTAATAAATACGTATGTTAGAATACACATAATTATTTCCTTCCTTACTTGTCTGAGACAGCCTAAAAGAATCTACAGGGAGACTCTGTCTTGAAAAGACCAAAAAAAAAAAAAAAAAAGAATCAAGACCCAAGAAGCAATAAGAACCAGAGATCTTGGTCCCTAATACGGGTCTCACAGCCAGGGCTTCTGCAGAAAATGGCTGTCTTTAGAATTCGAGCAGGAATTATACAAGAGAAGCCCAAAGCACCTTGTCCAAAAAAATAAGTGAAATAAAAACTCCCCCCACTGAAAAGAAAGCCATCCTGAGGTTACATATGAGCCAAGTGACAATCCTTCTTCTTAGTGACCAAAATAAGAACAATTCAAGTGATAAAATAAGTAATGTTGCATTGTAACTCGAAGTATTAATTAAGTGTAATAACATCTGCTGATGTAAATGAACGATCAAGTAAGTGAATAATAGCATTAAGACTAATACTACTTGCAAAGCAATTTGGAATAATATACAGGTCCATTACCTTCGAGGAAGTGGAACTGAAGTCATCATTCCTTAAATCAATTCTTCCAAAGATCACCATATGGCCAGGGTAGGGGCGTGGAGGGTAGCTTTACAGGAGAGCAATCTGACAAATACTACATCATTCAGGGAATGAAGTCAACACCAACAGTCATAAATTATATCGCCCCTGTGCCCATTACATGGCGTGATAAAAATAGCTCCTTAGATGTGTTCCTCCTACTCACTCGCCCCAAGGAAAGCTGTAATCCCAGTCTAATATTGAGAAAAGGCAAATGCACTCCAAGTGAAGCACATTCTCAAAGATACCTGACCAGTGTTCCTCAAAATTTCCAAGATCCTCAAAAATGAGGAATATTAGCTGGGCATGGTGGCACACGCCTTTAATCCTAGCACTTGGGAGGCAGAGGCAGACAGATCTTTTTGAGTTCAAGGCCAGCCTGGTCTACAGAGCGAGTTCCAGGACAGCTGGGGCTAGAGACCCTGTCTTGAAAAGAAAAAAAAAAAAGAGGAATATTTCAGGAAGTGTACCAAACCAGAAGAGACTAGGGAGACATCACAATTGAATGCTTAGAGCATTTGGTAGCCTGATAGGGTCCTGGGATAGAAAAAAAGACAGTTAAAAAACAAGAAAATCTTCATAAACTGTGAAAATTAGTTACAATGTATAAATGTTACTTCACTAATAACAAATGCAATGAAGTAGGAGGTTAAAAAACATATAGCCAGGCTTGGTAGCCCAAGCCTTTAATCCCCACACTTGGGACGGAGAGGCAAACAATCTCTGTGAGATCAAGGCCAGCCTGGCCTACATAGCAAGTTCCAGGCCAGCTGAGGCCAGCTGTCTCAAAAAAAAACTTAATTAGTTAATTAATTAATTAATTAATTAAAACGGGGCTGAAGAGTTGGCTCTGTAGTTAAGAGTACTGGCTCATTATGCTGAGTGAAGTTAACACAGTCCCAGAAAGACAAACGTAGAATGGTTTCCCTCATTTGTGGATGCTAACACCAAATCCCCCAGATAAAAGGCAAGCTGAGGGGCTGGAGAGATGGCCTAGCAGTTAAGAGTGCCAACTGCTCTTACAGAGGACCCGGGTTCGATCCCCAGCACCCACATGGCAGCCGAGAACCGTCTGAAACTCCAATTCCAGGAGAACTCCAGTTCCAGGGGAATCCGACACCCTCTTCTGACCTCCGCGGCATTGCACTACACGGGTGCACAAACTTGCATACAGACAGTACATTCATACACATACAGAAATAAATAAAAATAAAAATTAAAAAAAGGCAAGCTGAACAACATTATTGTTATATTTCTGTTTATCTGAAAGAAACTATGTTGTTATAATGTGACTCTCTCAACTGGCTCTAGAATGTACCCACCACTTATTTTCAGACTCTGTAATTACTGTATATGGGTGGAGAGTATGTATCCATATTTTAGAGTAATATAAAATTAATGGAAGAAAATGTGAATTCCCAAGCATAAAAAAAAAAAAAGACTGAGAGAAAGATGCAGGACAATTATGACAGAATGCATGATCTGGGGTGGGGTGGGGGGAAGGGAAAGGGGAATATGCCTGAACTGAATTGAAAAATGATGTCTGAAACACAAAACATCAATAATTAAAAAAAAGTACTGGCTCACCTACACAGTGGCTAAAAACTCTCCATAACTCTAGTTCCAAGGTGTCTGACACCAATTATATACATATGGGCAAAACATTCATATACGTAAATAAAAAGAACTCTTCTTTAAAAAAATAAGGAGCATTGGGTATGAGATATGTGAAACTGTTCAGTCTGCGATTTTTTAAAGTTTGTTTTTTAATTTATGTGTATGAGTGTATTGTCTGCATGTAGGTCTGTGCACCCATGTCGTGCAATGCCACAGAGGTCAGAAGAGGGTGTCGGATTCCCCTCGAACTGGAGTTTTCCTGGAATTGGAGTTACAGATGGTTCTCAGCCGCCATGTGGGTGGGGGATCGAACCCGGGTCCTCTGCAAGAGCAGTTGGCGCTCTTAACCACCAGGCAATCTCTCCAGCCCCAGTCTGCGATTTTGATAAATCTAAAACAAAATAAGATATTTGCATGTAAATGAATAAGTAGATGTACTAAACTGATCCAAGTGGAGGACATTTTGCAAATGTCCTTCATGAAAAAAAAAAACAAAAAAAAAAAAACAGGGAAAGACTCAGAAGCTATCACAAATCAGAAAGAATCAAGAAAAAGACCAATGCAATGTGATATTCTCGATCATACCATGAAACTAAAAAGGTACTAGCAGAAAAACTGGTGACATACAAATGAAATCTAGATAAGTTGATCATATTATTCCAATCCAATTCCTCAGCCTTGACTAATGTGCCAGGATCATATAAGATTATATATTAGAAATCTGGTGTGTGGTAACTCTGAACAACCATTCCAACTTCCTCATAAATCTACAACTATCTCAAAGTTAAAAGTTTCACACACCAGCCAGGCATGGTCCTTTATACCTGTAATCTCAGCACTCGGGAAGGAGAGACCAGAGAATCACGCAAGTTTGAGACCAGCCTGGTCTGCATAGAACATTCTGTGCTAACCAGGGCTACATAACAAGGCCCTGTCTTAAAAAAAGAAAATTTCTCCCCAAACAAACAAAAGTTTCAAACAATAATTTTAGCTACTATACAATTCCAATTCTAAGACATTCTGTAAAGGACAAAACTAACAGTAAAAGATCAGGGAGTGACAGGGTGGAAGGGTAACGAGTTAGAGCACAGGAGACTTTAGGGGCAGTGCCAATGCTCTGTGTGACTATAACGATGAATACTTCTCACTATAGTTTTTTTCCCTGCCCACAGAGTACTTAGCACCAAGCAAGAAACCAAGGGCAAGCTAGGGCTTTGTTTAATGGTGATGCACCAATGAAATCTCTTTGTCTGTGACAGCTGTGTCTGACAGATGACATTCGTAACAGAAGCGGCAGCGCAGTGCGGGGTCAGAGCTTATGAGAATTCTCTGTACAAGCCTCTCAATTTTACTGTCAACAAAAAGCTTCTCCAGAAAATAAAATCTATTTTAAAAGTAATAACTTTTGCCGGGTGTGGTAGCGCAAACCTTTAATTCTCGCACTCGGGAGGCAGAGGCAGGTGGATCTTTGTGAGTTCAAGGCCAGCCTGGTCTACAGAGTGAGTTCCAGGACAGCTGGGGCTACAGGGAGACCCTGTCTCAAAAAGACCAAAAAAAAAAAAAAGTAATAACTTTTACCCAGGTGTGGTGCATGCGTTTATTCCCAGCACTCAGGAAGCAGAGGCATGAAGATTCCTGTGAGTCTGAGGCCAGCTTGGTCTGCATAGTGAGTTCCAGGCCAGACAGGGCTACATAGTGAGACCCTGTCTCAAAAACTAAATAATAAGAAGAAGGTTTTTAAGCATTTCCATTTTACATATCCATGGTACATGGTTCTGTGTCACGCAGGGTCACTCTCATACAAGTATACGTGGTATTTTGAGCCCTTTCCCATGCCACACTCCCTAACCTCTTTCTCCTCCATCCCTCTAATCTCCTTTGTCCTCCTAGACAGTTTTGTTTCTACCTTCATATCATGTGCACATACTTGATTTTATGTATCTCAACAAAACGTAAATCTATAAATGAGAGAAAACATATGATATACTATAATATGGTATTTTCCTGGGAGTGCCTTAATTTGCTTACTATGTTTATCTCAGTTGCATCCATTTTCAATGCTGCCGTCATTGGAATTCATGTATTTTTAAAGATTTAGTTTTATTATTTTTATTTTATATGTATGAATGTTTGCCTGCATGTACATGTGTGTGCTGGTGTCAGCAGAGACAGAAGAAGGTGTTGGAGCTCCTGGAACTGGAGGTGAGGTTGGTTGTGAGTCACCGGGTAGTACTGGGGCTTGAATGTGGATCTTCTACAAAAGCAGTACATGTTCTTCAGCACTAAGCCATCTCTCCAGGCCTCATGTATTTTTAAGAATAAAATGACCACTAAGAGCTTAAAAAAGACTGCTCTTCATAGTGACTCCCTGATAGGGCTGGAACCGTGTAAGAATTTAAATAATACATCCTTTATTAACATGTGATAATAGAGCTCCCAACAAAAGCTCAGGGAACTCTTCATCTCTTCAAACTCTTGATAGCAAAACAAGTTCTCAGCAAGAGTGGTCCATCCCAGGCCTTGGGCATTAAAGACAGAGATACAATAGTTAACTAGAGTTTTGCCACAATTGTCTACCCTTTCTACGTAGAAGGTCTTGGAGCTATTCCCTCATGAAGACCAGGCTTTATTTCATGGTCTTTTTTTTTTATTTTTTTTATTTCTGTATGTGTATGAATGTACTGTCTGCATGCAAGTCTGTGCACCCGTGTCGTGCAGTGCCGCGGAGGTCAGAAGAGGGTGTCGGATTCCCCTGGAACTGGAGTTCTCCTGGAATTGGAGTTACAGACGGTTCTCAGCCGCCATGTGGGTGCTGGGGATCGAACCCGGGTCCTCTGCAAGAGTGGTCGCGGCACTCTTAACCACTAGGCCATCTCTCCAGCCCCTATTTCATGGTCTTTAAGAAGCCAACCTCCAGGGCAGAACCACAAACAGAAAACAATCGGATGGACTACTGGGAAGGTCTCTGGTGCTGGCTTGGCCTAGCTACTCCTCCAGGCTTTTCCCAAGACAGCTAGAAAGAGATTTCCTGGAATTATTTATGAGGATGCCAAAAGGTCAGCCAGAGTTCTCCATCCTGAAAGTCATCCATTCCTCCTCTTTCACTGGTACAACAATACCACGTGCTATTTCAAAAGGGCTGTTCGCGCACACTGAAAACCCATGCCAACTGCAAGGATAGATGATGGGGGAAAGGGCGTGATTCAGAAAAAAACAATAGCTATGAGGATGATTATGTAATAATACGCATTCTAACAGGCCAAGCTGACTGACTTAATCCTTAGTATAACTTACTGAGATTAATGTTATTCATCTCCATTTTCCCTCCAGAAAGCTGAAAATTATGACTTATTTAAGGTCACACAAGAGGCGTCAAGCTAGGCATAGTGGCAGTTAATCCTAGTACTTGGGAGACAGAGGCAGGCGGATCTTTGTGAGTTCAAGGCCAGCCTGGTCTACAGAGTGAGTTCCAGGACAGCTGGGGCTACAGGGCGATCCTGTCTCAAAAAAGAACCAATAAAAAAAAAAAAAAAAAAAAAAAATAGAGGCATCAAAGTGACTAAGAACACGACCTCTGGAATCCAAGAGACTTAAAGTCAAAAACCTAGTTGTTTCATATTAGCTGTGGGACCCTAGATAATTCATTTCACCTCTTTCTCGAATGGTCAATTAGTGCATGATTAAACTACCATGACTTTCCCTTTAATTCCCCTTGTTCCATTAATAATGTCTTCCATACGTCTGGAGATGAGAGGGATTCACATGTGCTTCAAATTTGCTAAAACATCCTAAGTATGTTTATGAAAATTTATGTTGCTGTGACAAAAGACCCAATATAAACAGCATAAAGTGAGGAAGATTTATTTGGGGGTCACAGTTTCAGAAGCGCCAGTCTCTCATCACATGAGGGAAGGGCAGAGCAAGGCAGCTCACACTATGGTGGCCATGAAGCAGAGAGAAGGGAAAAAGGAGGGAACTAGGACAAGATATAATCTGCAAGACCACTGGGGACCTGGTTCTTCTAACCGGCACCCACCTCCTGCTTCCACCACTTCCGGCAATGCCATCATATCATGACTCCGTTACAGAATCAATCCACCTTAGTCCCAAACCCTCAGGATCCAATCGCTTCCCAGGAGCCCAGTAGCTGCCAACCAAGCCCGCAATATATGAGCCTGTAAGGAACATTTCGTATAATTGTAAAACATAATACTAAATGTCATCTTATAGGTATGAATTTAGTTTATCCTCATAACCTTAAATAAGGACTTATTACTTCTTCCATTTCACTAACAAGGAAACAAATACTCAAAGAAACGACTTTCTGAAGGACACCCAAGTAAATGATACAGCTGCAACTGCAGCCCCCATTCTGATTGCTCGCCTGTGCTGTGCTGTTTTAACCACTCTGCTACCATAGCCAGTCATCACTGCACCAGTTACAAAATGAGCTTGATTCCTTCTAGGCAACTTTTGTTTTCATTTTAATTGAGGCCTAGCCCAAAACTTTCTCAGGGAGTGATGTAAACTCTACACTGACACAGTCTCAGTTGGATTACATAGGCCTTTTCATCACTAATACTGGAATTCTTGGTAACAAAGCACTGTGGAAACAAGGAGCCAGGATGCATTTCAAAGAAAAGGAAGCATAGGTAGAGACATATGGGAAAGAGGGAAAGGAAGGCACACGAAGATTGAAAGACTTGTGCACTGCAAAAGCTTCAGTTGTCCACTTGACTCACCTGGGAAGAGGGAACCTCGACTGGGGGAATTTCCTCCATCGAAGTGGCACGTGGCCATATCTGTGAGGCATTTTTTTGATTGATGAGCGATGTGGGAGGGCCCAGCCCACTGTGGGTGCTGCCACCCTAGGCAGGTGGTTCTGGTTTATATAAGAAAGCAGGGTGAACACAACCAGAGGAGCAGCCAGTAAGCAGCATATTTCCCTGATCTACGCTTCATTCAGTTCCTGCCGCATCTCCTGCCTGGTTTTCTCCCCAAGTTGGTTTGGGTCAGTGTTCTAACACACCAATAGAAAACTAAGTATAGGATACCTAGGAGGGACTTTTGGATTGGGAAACAAACATAAGATTTACCCAACTGACCTTGTGCTAGGCCTAAGCTCTACCAAGAAGGCAGTGCCATCTAAACTTCAAATTAATTCAGGGGAAGGACAAAGGTGTAAAAGAGATTCCAGGCCTTGAGCCACAGTGATTACAGGTGATAGCTACAGGGACAGTTATTAAGAAGATCATGAGGGGCTAGAGAGATGGCTCAGTGGTTAAGAGTGCCGACTGCTCTTGCAGAGGACCCGGGTTCAATTCCCAGCACCCACTTGGCGGCTAAGAACCACCTTTAAGCTGGGCGTGGTGGCGCACACCTTTAATCCCAGCACTTAGGAGGCAGAGGCAGGCAGATCTCTGTGAGTTCAAGGCCAGCCTGTCTACAGAGTGAATGCCAGGCCATCTGGGACTACAGGGAGACCCTGTCTCAACAACAACAACAACAACAAACAACGAAAGAAGGAGATCATGAGATTGCCCAAGCTCAGGGGTTGGGGGCTGGGAGCTTGACCTCTAGCTTAGGGACTCAGAAGAGCACACTAATGCCCAGAATTTTCCATGTCTCCTTAGGGGGTGTCACAATGTGGATGTGTTCTGTAGGAGGCATTAACTGGGTTCAGATCATAGATTTGAGCCAAAATATCCCAGTAGTGCCCTGATCCCCCACTTTAAAAACAAGGGCCAAACAGTATTGACAGAAAGAAAAGATCTAATTTGAATTTCTTTGGTTTTAATTTTTTGAAAAGAGAAGCAAGACCTCTCTTTTTAGTTCTTTAGGAGGAACTAAAAACCAGAGATTCAGGCCAGCTGGAGGGAGTGATGGGGGAGTTCCAGCCAATTAGCCTTCCTTTGTGACATGGCCACCCTTTTTCCAACCCTGGAAGCTTTGAAAAACCCTGGAGTCAACAGGACCTCAAGCAAGGGAGAAATCATAAGCTAAACCTCAAAAGTGGAGGAAGCGAAGTCTGAAATTTCAGCCCCAAACTGGACCCCTGACTGGTTTAACTGCTGTCATTATTTTTTATAGAACCCTCAGTGGGCTTTCCTGACCACCAGGAATGAAGCCTAAGAACTCCAGAGGACTGGTCTTCCCTCTGCAGTCTTGTTCTTGTCTTGTCAAACAGGCTTGTCCACTGTCTCCAAGTCTACAGTCTTCCACCTCTATCTAATATCTCTGAGCTGGTTGAACTTTCCCTGGCTAGACTACTAAAAGAAAACAGTTCTACTGTTTCCTTTAATGAGCAGCTTTTACAGGATGCCAAATGCCCTTAAAGGAGCCCCCAGGACCACAGAAATCTCCCTGGCTCCAGAAACCTCAGCCTAACCCAGAGGTAGCAGGAGACAGAGACAGATCCAGATCCAACGAAATTAGCCCCCAAGAATCCATTCAGCTTGATCCAGTCTGTCACGTAGGACATGAGATACTAGATTGGCCCTTCATGCCCACCCCAAGCTTTGCTAAGTCCTTGCAGAAGCAGAGCCAGTTTCTCCTGGATAGTGGCTCTAAAGATTGGACATGACATCATTGGTCTCTACCTTCAAAGCAGGATACAATCTGGAAGGTCTTGCTCTGTTGAGCCCATTGGTGGATTTAGATGTACAAAAACGTGCTTTCAGTTTGAAAGTAGAGAAAACAGAATTATGCCACTTACAAAATGAGAAAAAAAGGGACCTTGAGAAGCCACCCAAATCAGAGGATGAAAGTGACCAGGGGAAGAGGTGGTCTGAAGCCAGGGCAGAGCACTCAGCACAAAGTCCTGGCACTCGGGGATCTGTGAACAGAGTGCCTGATGTTCAAGTGGAAATTCCTTGCTCTTTACCAGTATTACCTATTCCTATCTCCAAGCTTTTCCTGGGATCTCAGGTTCCTCAATCCCCCAGTCTTTGTGGTCACCATTGAATGAATGCTAATGAGATTGGAAGCACAATGTGGAAGGCAGGCAGAGATTATTACAGAATGACGTGAGGTACTCTGAAAGGGTGAGAGTAGTCACCAGCCAGAGAGACCCTTGTATAAACCTCCACTTATAGAAAGGCTTTATACTATACTTCTTGAAGTCCCCAGAACAAATGGCTTTCCTGGGGGCATTTTCCTGTACGGGTGATTGACAGGGAAAGGTACAATAGTATGTCTGTTGTTGTTTTTCTTTTTTTAATATGAAAGCCTTTGGCTAGAGAATAATCTTATGATCCTTTGGGCTGTTCAGAATGTCATGTCTCCACCCCCGTCCAGAGATGTGGCTCAGATCCCATTCTTTTGACCAGTAATCAAAGTCCTGCAGTTTCAGTTCCTGGTTTTATAAGTTGCTGATTATGGAGAAAGAGTCCATCCTCAGTGACCTTCATGCTTTCCAATATCAGACAGGCTATCTAACATAACCATGGCTCTCTGTGTGTATGTGCGGGGGAGTGGGGGAGGTGGGGGGTGGAGGAGCCAGGGGAACAGAGGAGAGAGAGACAAAGCACTTCATGTAGGGTGGGGCTTCTGTACAAACCCAGGAGAAACCTATGCTTCAATTTCATGTCAAAAGACAAAAACTCAGCTTGCAGGGTTAGAGACCAGGGTAACTCCAAGCACTGATGAAACCTTCTAGTGCTTTCCATAGATTAGTCTAAGTAGAAACTGAACTGAATTAGCAGCTCTACTCTCTTTAATTTTTTTTCACTGTTTAAGACATATTAAGACAGTCTTAAAAAGTAGTAAAGAATATAAATTTAGGGCTCAGCCCAATGTGGTGGCACATGCCTTTAGTATCAGCACTCTAGAGACAGAGGCAGGCAGACCTTCATGAGATCGAGGTCAGCCTGGTCTACATAACGAGTTCCAGGCCAGCCAGGGCTACGAGAAGACCCTACAGGAACAAAACAAACCAAAACTTAGGATCTAAATTCTTTTTTTTTTAATTATTTTATTTATTTACTTATTTATTTATTTATTATTTTTATGTATATGAGTGTACTGTCTGCATGTAGATTGGTGCAACCATGTCGTGCAATGCCATGGAGGTCAGAAGAGGGCATCGGATTCCCCTGGAACTGGAGTTAAAGATGGTTCTTAGCCGCCATGTGGGTGCTGGGAATCGAACCCGGGTCCTCTGCAGGAGCAGTCAGTGCTCTTAACCTCTGAGCCATCTCTCCAGCCCAGGATCTAAATTCTAAATCCATTTTATTGGCCATGAAATTTTAAACTTCAGTTTCCCGGTCTATTAAATGAGAATACACACACACACACACACACACACACACACACCAAAAAAAATCTTTCTTTCTTTCTCTCTCTTTTCCTTTTTTTTTTTTTTTCTTTCTTTCTGACATGGCTTGATTAACTAACCCAGATTGACTGCAAAGTCAAGATGCTTCTTCTTCAGACTCCCAAGCGCTGGGATTACAGGCGCGTACCACCATGCCCAGACATTTTAATGCTGACCCTTTTAAAGGATTATAATACACACTTCAAAACTGCTTGTGCTACAAATAGATGACGCCTCACCTGGGCCTAGAGGTGCTGAAATCAGAACAATAGCCTTGCACCTCTGCCTTCCCTGCACATCTGTCTCCTCTGCACAGGTATGTTAATCATTCAAAGACAATCCTTCTAAAAAGCTGGTGATCCCTACTTCTTGTTTAAAATTTTCCTGATGAAACATGAACAAATATCTATTCACCCCAGAGAGGGCACCAACAAAGACCAAAGAAATAATTTTATCTAAGTCTAGCTAAGAGAGCCAACGCATTTACCTGGGTTACTTTTAGGAGCACAGGCAACCTACAAGCAGATAGACAACTGAAGCGAAGTCTTCCTTCCCTACAACAATAATCCCTAATGCATATATCCTGGAAGAGGGGTCTGCTGCGTCTAGTGATCTGGCTCATGAACCCTCCCGCCATTCAATGAAGGAAAATTAATAAGCCCAATCTTGTGAGGGTCGCCTGCAGGTCATTATCGCTGCTCTGGCTTCAAGACAGCAACAGCCATAGCATGACCAGAGGACAGAGTTCCATTGTGTTTCAGTCCCGTTCAAGGCTGAAGGCACATTGTCCAAAAGGCACAGCCATGTTGGATTCCAGGAAGAGCAACATAGCATACACAATCCCACAGGTTAGGGCGATGATCTTTGATGGTAAGGCTGCGCAACCCAGAGCAGGAGAAATCATCTTCTAAGCATCAGATTACTCCCTTCACACAATAAGAATTTATTGAGTGGTTCACCTTGCAGAACCAGGACTGAAATAACAAGCCATCAGACCATACCTTAACAAAGACTGCTTGGTGCTCCAATTCTTTCTCTCTTTTCTTTCTTTCTCTTTTTAAAGCTTAAGCTTATGTCAGTCACCTGAAAATGGACTTGGCAGTCTGGGTGTTTTTCCATAACATCAGAACTTATTGAATAATAAATTCACAATGTTTGGCAATTTCAGTGACAGAAATTTGTCATCTAACCTCACCTACCTCAGTAACCTGGCCAAAGAGAATGCCAGTTCTTTTATTCCAATCTTAATTACTAATATTAACTCATATCACAAAGCACACAGTAAATATGCTTATATATCTAGTTGCATATATATGGTTTAAAGAATGAATGAGTTAAAGGGGCTGCAGCAGAGTTCAAAAGTTTTCAAACGTGGACCGAGAGAGGCAGAGTCTGTATTGATTAGATAAGGCATGCCAGTGTCAGGAAGGAGCAGTTGCTAGGGTCAGATTTATAGCAAAACTGTGGAGTTCAGCTGTTAGGTAAAAGGCTGAACCAGAAGGCCAAGAACAGAGCGTGGGTTCAGAGCAGGAAACAGTGCATCAGATACAGATAGGTGGATAAATGGACATAGGCAGTCAAGTTCATCAGGTTAATAGCAGGGTGCTTGGCTAAGCCCAAGCTCCAGGGATAGTTGGGAAGCTACTGCTTGCTGGTCCTCGATGCACACACCAGGTATCAGATGATAGGTCAGTGTGGGACCATGCCATTGGTCGTGTTAGGTGTCCTTCACTTTACAGGATCCAGGTGAGGAAGTTACACCTTTCCTTAGTCTGGCATTTATGATAAATTTTTGAGCCTGGTTTCTCTGATATGCTTTTAATATATTCATGTGCCTTTACGGTCTTAATTCATTCCAATAAACTTACTTATAGGGCAGCTTTCTACTCCCAGGAATAAGTCATTTTTCAGTCTGTGTTGGATGGGTGGTGCTGGACAGATGGTACAGTTTCTGGGTCCACCCAGAGGTTGCAGTCATCCTCCCTAGAAATGGAGTCCAAACAGTCTTGCAAAATAGAGTCCCCCTAGTACAAAGCATATTGAAACATTTTTTTAATATAATATAGAATAACAGAGTAGAGCACAGTGGAATCCAACAGGGCCAGTGGACCCCCCTTATTTGTCCTCTTCTTAATGTGAGACATAGATGAAGTCTGCTATCTCTGCTCTTCACCACTGCCCATATTTCAATTAGTGTACTGGGATGAGTGGCCAAGCCTAGTCCCCAAGGACTTCCAGAGTCAGACCTATGCCCTAAAACTCCCTCAACTGGATCAATGAGGCGTTCTGTTGAATTGCCGGATGTGCTGACTCCCACGCAATGTTTGTTCTTGTTCTTCAGTTAGCGATCATGACTGCGGTGAGCACTCAGACAAAGAAGGTGCTGATTGTGGAGGGCCTGTAGTTAAGGGAAATGAAACATGAACTGGTTACAAAGTTACTTTAAGATAAAGAAAAATAGCCGGGCGTGGTGGCGCATGCCTTTAATCCTAGCACTTGGGAGGCAGAGGCAGGCGGATCTTTGTGAGTTCAAGGCCAGCCTGGTCTCCAGAGTGAGTTCCAGGACAGCTGGGGCTACAGGGAGACCCCGTCTCGAAAAGACCAAAAAAAAAAAAAAAAAAAAAAAAAAAAAAAAAAAGATAAAGAAAAATAAATCCTGCAAATCTCTACTGATTTTCCTTTGTCTAAGAAATGAGCCTGTCCTTGAGATGTGAAGAATGTTTCTGCTTACAATTAGCCTATGTGTGCTAATGTAGACATCTCTACACACCTGCCTAGCATGATGGGGCTATTAAAAGAAATGAGTCTGGAGAGCTGGGTGTGAGTGTCTAGAGAAGTGACTGATAACCTTTTGCAAAGCCGTGAAGTGACTAATAACCTTTTGCAAAGTCGTATCATAGGCTTAGCTTTTTTTTCCATGCCACCTAATTTACAGTAGTCCTAAGTGAGTTATTTTTCATGAGAGGTTAAATACATACATATATGCACATATATATTCATTTTCCCAATTTGAATTTAACAAATTCCTAATTTCTTACCCTTGTGCCTTTTCACCTAGAAACCTCATTCCCCCAATCTCTGGCCAATCTTCTGACACAACTTGTCGTACTTTCTTTTTCTATCCAGCTGCCTTATAGAACAGACTTGAACAGAAATGTGGTACACACAAATTCCAGGTTATCTTTATCTGGGATCCATCGTTTTGTTTTCAGTCTGAAAAATAATGCCTTCCCTAAGCTGTAGAAACCAAAAAGAATTTATTTCCTTCAAAACACATTTCAGGAGAGGCTGCCCTGGTGGCTTTGATAAATCCAGCTTGATCACCCACATTGTCTCCATGTTTCCCTTCCCACCACAGCCTAGTTTTTTAAAGAGAGTTAATGTGAAACTGAGACATTCCAGTCTCTGGGGTTTTTTTTTCTTTCTTTTTTAAAACCTAGTCAGTAAAAAGCCCTACCTGAAAAAACAAGAGTGAAAATTGTTCAGTTCATTGAAGGATTTCACATCTTTCCAGGCAATGCGTATGATGAAAACAATCCTTTTCTAGAATCAAAGCTTGTCTGCTAAAAGACAAAGGCCCTTGAGGCCAAAGGAAAAAGCAATTGCCTAAAAAGTAAAATAAAACTATGGGGGGGGGGGGAGCATTCTTTGAGGGAAAAAAAGTACCACATTTCAGGGCATGATTGGCACGACATTGATCAATGTTCTTTTTGCTGTCCAAAGTCACTTCTAAGAGATTAGTTTCTTTAGAAACAAAGCTAGTCAATCATCAGAAAGTGTTTCAGCATGTTTTTGCTTGCTATTAATACCTTGTTTGTTCTTTCTCTTGAAGCTTGGTGGGAAATCTCACTTTACACAATGGTGTAAAAAATAGCTTGCAAATAAGATCTGGTTTTTTAATCACAGCTGTGCTATCTAAATTTTACTATGCCTATATTATAAAGCTGGGTTTTTGTGGGTTTTTTTTTTTTTTTTTTTTTTTTTTGAGTCAGGGTCTCCCTATAGCCCCAGCTGGCCTGGAACTCACTCTGTATAAAGCTGTTTTAATGATCACGAGAAATGGTGTTTATAATGGTATCTAATGTATACTATATGTAGACTACATTAGATCCTTCAGGAATCAATCTCATGATAATCTAACTATGAACTTCATTTTGCAAATAACAATATAGTGGTTTAAAGCAGTTAACTTTTTTAGGGTCACACGTAACACTCAGATAAACACAATGGACTGAAAATTCATGCATCTCCTCAGTTTTTCTATCAAGACATAATAGTATAGCAAAATGAGGGCTTTGGATGATCATTAGTTAGTTGATGAGGTATCCCCTCAATACATGATATGGTGCCCTTATAAACAAGGTGTATATCATATCCCTCCCCTCTTCTGTCAGGTGAAAGCATGGCAAGAAGGTGCTCTAAAGGAACCCTTAGACACTGAACCTAGCTGTTTATGAGCTACATAGTCTAAGGTATATTTGTTCCAATGGCATTAAAAACCCAAGACAGGGAAGCAGGTGTATTCAAAGAGGAACCTGAGAATTCCAATAAAATTGTGGATAAGAGAGAGGACTAGGAAATAGCACAGTGGCAGAGCACTTGCCTGACATGGTCAAAGCCCTGGGTTCAATCCCCAGCATCACCAAAAATAAATTCAGGTATAGATAGAAAGAAGGAATAAATAATAAGAGATGGAGCGGCTCCCTAAAGTATCATCGTCATCTTTCAGCCAGCAGGGACAAGCAGAATGATGTAGTTCAAACCAGATGAGAACTGCACATGTGAGAAAGAATGTTCTTAACAAAGAAACCGAGCCTCTGTCCAAACCAGAGCTAGACAGAGAGAGGGGAGATTAATGTACTAACTTTCCTTTCTCCCACCTCGTCTTCTGTTAGTACTTTGCATTGATCAAACACAACTGGAATCAAGAGAGGTTGGGTGGCATGGAACAGAGAAAGCAGTATCATAGAGCACAGAGTAAAGCTGGGATGAGACCAGGAAGAGCTAGTGGAGGACAGCTAAAGGAAGAAAGGCCCAAGTCTCTGCTCCATGACCTACAACACTAGCTCTATTGCCTACCGGTGGTAAACCAGCTGTTAGCTTTCCTCCTTAATATCTCTCAGGAGTACCTCAGAGTATCTCAATTATCTTAAAAGCAAAGTTCTTGCCCGGCATGGTGGTGCATGCCTTTAATCTTAGCACTAGGGAGGCAGAGGCAGGTAGATCTCTTTGAGTTTAAGGCCAGCCTGGTCTACAGAGTGAGTTCCAGGACAGCTGGGGCTACAGGGAGACCCTGTCTCAAAAAGACCCCTCCCCCAAGAAAAGCAAAGTTCTTTTGATGGTATTCACAACCTTGACCAGGAGGAGTTCATGCACAAGAAACGCAATGGGTGCCTTTAAGAGCCCTCACTGAACAGGTGTATTCTCAATAGTGCCTCCTGTTTGTAGCCACAAGTTACCAGGTCTTTGGCCACCCTCCACTCACAGTGGTCACGAGACTCTCCATGATCTATTTTTGCTCCATTTTCTAATACAAAGAATCCTCTTTATTTATTTATTTTTCAGATTCTAACTCTTGTTTATTAGAAGAACTTCTCTACACTTTTTGCAACTGTATTGACTTTTCCAACCAAACCATACCATTTTTGTTAAAAGGCAGAATGCATGAATTTGGGTGGGGTGGGGGGGCATGGAAAGAGGAATGAGTCTAAATTGGACAGAGAAATATTGTATAAAATGCACAAAAACCAATAAAATTTAAAAAATCCTCTTTATTTCTAAACCTGGATTACTTGGCTCTCCCAGGTCCTGGAGATTTCTTTCTATATCTGAGTGGGTTTTTTAAAGTAACTTTTTAGCAAAAGTATTTTTCTCCACAAAGAGCTCTCCTATCACCTGCTATGGAAATATTTGTCATCTTTGTATATCTGAGAATAGGGCTGGACACAGTTCTTGCACAAAAAAAGATTTGTTGACTAGAAATCATTATTGCTTCAGTGAGCATAAACAGAGAGCTTCCAGGGACTGTGAAGAAGAGTGGAAATGCAGAAGGCCCAGGTCTTAGGCCAGAGAGACAATGCTTCTGAGAGACTCTGCAGCGCTGCGCAGAAGATGCGCAGCTACCTCTGACACCCTAGCACATCTCTCCTCACTGAGGCTCTTGCCAACATTAGCTGAATGCTCTTCTCCAGAGTCACCCTCCTAGGCACCTTCAACCATAAGGAGATTTCTGTTTTGACAAGTTGCAGATGTTCCTCTTTTCTTGAGAAATGCCCTGATGTATATTATTTTTCACTATGTTGAACTTCATGCCATGAAAATTATGTTCCTGGCTTCGGGTTAGAATGATATAAGAAACTTGAATAACCATGACCAAAGGGGGGGATAATCTTTTGTTTTTTAACTTTTAAACAGACATTTCTGACATTACCCATAAGTCCTCCACTCTTTCAGACAGTTGCTGAACTAAAATGCACTTTCCCGTCCAAATACATAGCAAGTTCCAGCTTCTCATTACTCAGTTTCACATGGCTCTATAATCGATCAAATATGCTACACTGAAAAACTTATCTAAGGCTAAAGAATTTTCTTTGTAGCTTTTTGAATCTTTTAAAATTAATTTAAAATTAACATATGTTGTGGGTTATGTTTTTTTTTTTTTTTTTGGTTTTGGGATTTGGTTTTGTTTTTTGAGACAGGGTCTCCCTGTAGCCCCAGCTGGCCTAGAACTCACTACACAGACCAGGCTGGCCTTTCAGAGATTCACCTGCTTCTGCCTCCTGAGTGTTGGGACTAAAGGCATGGGCCACCATACCTGGAGGATTATTTTTAATATTTTATTTTTATGTTATGTATATAAGTGTATTGCCTGCATCTATGTAAATGGACCCATGTTGTACAGTGTCAGTGAAGATCAGAAGAGGGTGTCAGATACCCTGGCAACTGGTTACAGAACCCACATCCTCAACGAGAGCAGCCAGTGCTCTTAACCACTGAATTATCTCTCCAGCCCCCATTCATCAATTTCTTTGCTTTAATTGATAAACAGATATCCAACAAAATAAGTATGTGAGTAGAGTGATAATAGCACAAAAATTACAGGGGTAAGCTGTCATGAAATTAATGACTTCTCCTCCCTGTGGCAATGTGGATGTTTCTGTCCCTATACATCTTTTCACCAGGTAATCTTGAAATAACTTGTGGACCTGTCCACTCCTTTCCACTTCTGCAATCTGAATCTGAGCTCCTACCATGGCTCCATTCACTGGCTTCTGTACTAAAGCCCTCTCAAACAGGACCCATCCTCACTGAGCCCCTTCTGACCCCTTACTTAGAGAATGAAAATTGCTCCTCCTTTCTGCTTCATGCACAACCTGACAGTGCAAGAAAGTTAACACCCCAAGGAGCAACGTCAGACCAATAGCAAATGGGAGCTGAACAATTCAGTTTCATCCCTATTGAAATACTGGCAGGTGTACAGTGGGATGGGGTTCCAGCTGTCTACTGAATTTCTCAATGTCTTCCATACTAATAGATCAGCCTTACCCCCCTTCCTTCCTAAAATGCCTTCATTTCCCACTTATGTTCCTTTTCCAAATGAACCACCTATACCCAAACCTTCATCTCAGGCTCAGCTTTGTAGAGGAACTATGCCTGATTGCTTCCCAAATACCCCCCCCCCGTTATCCCTTTTAATCTTCTATAATCCTGTCTATGGAAGCCAGAGTAGGTCTTCAAAACTGTAAATCATAGGATGGCATTCCCTGATCAGAGCCTTCTAATAGCTTCCACCACACTTAGAATAAAAATCCAAGCCACAAACCAGGCCTGACTCCAGTTAACTTCTGAGATCAGACAAGATTGGGCCTGTTCCAGGTGGTAGGCCTGTGGAGAAACCCAAGTGCTTCAACAACTCCCAGGTTATCCTATGATCTGCCATCAGTCTTTTCTGACTCGGTTTCACTTTCTCGGTACACCACATGGCACTATCTGGCATGCTTGTTTCTCTATTCACTGGCCCTCTCCCAGTTGCAATGCATGCCCCATGACAACAGAGGTTTGTCTACCTTGTGTGCCACTGGATCCCCACTGTCAAGTTCAGGACTTAGTACTTGTGTTTTCTTTTCCAGACAAGGTCTCCGTGTAGCCTCAGCTGTCCTTGAACTCACTCTGTAGACCAGGCTGGTCTTGAACTCACAAAGACAGGACTTAGTATTAAGCAGGCATCTAAGATACTGGCTAACCTGGCTCTTGGCTCTTGTGGTGCACATCTTTCATTTCAGCACTCAGGAAGTAGAGACAAGAAGAGCTCTGTGAGTTCAAGGTTAGCCTGGTCTATATAGCAAGTTCCAGGGCATCCAGTGCTACAGTGCTACATAGTGAGATTCTCTCTCTCTCTCTCTCTCTCTCTCTCTCTCTCTCTCTCTCAATAATAGGTAATAAACATACATGAATGTTCATGACTATAATGTCAGAGCTAATAGATCAGACAAGAGAAAAGAGAACTTTCTGTTAGTTTTTGTTTGGGAGTCTTTATGGTATGTTTCTATGAAAATGTGATAAAAATGGCTAGAAAGCCTTGTGACAATGATGGTCTTTGAGAAGACAGGAAAAGAAAGGTCATTCCTTTCATTAAAAAGCTAGATAGAATCAAGGCTATATTTGGCCAGAGATAGTTAGCTTTGTAACTATAGGCTTCAAGCTATTAAAAAAAGTATCATTTAAATGCTGGTAGACAAATTGCTCTATTATTGTGACTCTAAATAAATGGTACAGCCCCAAACCCCTCTTTGAAATCATTATTTTTAGAATGAGTTATATAAAGACCCTCCTTAAGAATACAACCATCACACTGTAGCACAGGGTAAGGGGAATCCCATCAAGAGTAAATGCCAGGGAGACTGAAAAAAAAAAAAAAGAAAAAAAAAAAAAAAAAAAAAAAAAAAAAAAAGAAAGTCCTCAGAAACCTTGAATCTATTTTTAAAAGAGATAGCAGACATTAGGCAAAAAACTGTTGAGGATACAATTACTAAAATGCCCAACAAGCTGGGAAGAGGATTGTATGGTTTGGCAGTGACTGTGGTGGTCAGCCTCATACTGTCATTAGCTATATGAGACTCAGTAGGTCACTTGGTCTTTGGGTCAAATTCTCTTGAGGGCGAGGACAATCTCATTCATTATATATCTCTAATATCCTCCATAGAACCTGGCACAAAGGAAGCACCCAGTGACCAGGTGCTGAATTAGTACTGCAAGAGGCATAATTTGTACTTTTAAAAGGATATACTCTCATCAGGAGTCATCTTGAAGTATTTATTCTGTCAACATCTTATTTATATTTCATGGCTAAATTACTTATTGATTTTCATGGCCAACATAACTGTGTTTTAAAAGATTTATTTGTGTGGAGTGCACAGTGGTTAGATCAGGGACCTGTCAGGACCACCTGAAGCACAGGCAAAAAAAAGGGAAACCCACATGCCAGCGACAGGATGAAGGGACAACATGCGAAAGGTGCAGGATAATTCCACACCAAGCTCTACCAACCCTGTAGGAGATTGCTACAGTGGGATCCCCCTGGGGGTGACCCAAGAAACAGACCTCAGAGGAACAATTGAAGACCTATTCAGAGAAATTAAAGAATATAAAGAGCAAGTCAGAGAACTAAGGAAAGAGAATGAAAAACTCAACAAGGACCTAGAAGAAGACAATGACAAACTTTGGAAAGAACTAAAAGGAAAGAATGACAAACTCCAGAAATAACTAGAGGGAGAAAATTATAAACTCTGGAAGGAAGTGGAAACACTGAAAAAGGAAGCCAACCAGTGAAATAAAGAGCACCAAGAAGAGATTGAGAAGCTCCAAAAAGACGTGGAAATACTAAAGAAATCACAGGATGAAATGAAAAAGGAAATAGAACACTCATCAAATCAAGAGGAAAGGAATGGAAAAAACCTCAGAAATAGAATGGAGGAGGCAGAACAAAGACTATCAGACCTGGAAGATAACACAGAGCAACTAAAAAGCTCAAATAAAGATAATGAAAAATTCAAAAATACACAAAAATGGAACAACAAGGAAATATGGGACACTATAAAAAGATCAAACCTCCACATCATAGGAATAAAGGAAGGAGAAGAATCTGAAGAAAATAGTATTGATCAGATCTTCAACGGACAAATAGATGAAAATTTCCCCAAACTAAAAAAAGACAAACCAATACAAATACAAGAAGCACATAGAACTCCAAACAGACAAGATCAGAAAAGAAACTCCCCACACCATATCATAGTTAAAATGCTAGACGCCCAAAACAAAGACAAAATTCTGAAAGCCACAAGAGAAAAACAACAAGTCACATATAAGGGGAAACCCACCAGAATTATGACTGATTTCTTGGTGCAAACCATGAAATCAAGAAGAACATGGAGCAAAGCATTCCCAGTGTTAAAGGACTATGGATACCAAACCAGATTAATATACCCAGTAAAAAGGTTGATTATAGTTGAAGGAGAGAGAAAAATCTTCCATGACATAAACAAGATGATAGAATACATGTCTGGAAAACCAACCCTTCAGAAAATACTTGAAGCAATTCAAAGGACAGAAGAGAGGAGCAACCATCCCCAAGCACCTAGAAAGACAAACTAATAAAAACATAACTGCAGAAGTAGAAACCAAGACTAAAAATGCAAATGGATAATAAGGTGAAAGGAACCAACACATGTCTTTCAATTATAACCTTAAATATTAATGGACTAAACTCCCCAATCAAAAGACATAGGCTGGGAGATTGGATTAGGACACAGAAGCCATCTATATGCTGTCTACAAGAAACCCATCTCAATCTCAAGGATAGGCACCAACTTAACATGAAGGGATAGAAAAAATATTCCAAGCAAATGGTACCAAAAAGAAAGCAGGTGTAGCAAAATAGACTTCAAAGTAAAAGAAATCAAAAGAGACAAAGAGGGCCATTACATCTTTGTCAAAGAAACAATTGACCATGAAGACTTCACAATCATGAATATATATGCACCAAACTCTGGTACACCAAACTTTATAAAGACAATTCTTCAGAACCTCAAGGCACAGATTAACCCCAGCACACTAATAGTAGGGGACTTCAATACCCCCACTAAGTCCTTTGGACAGATCAATAGGACAAAGAATAAATGGAGAGACATCTGAACTGAATGATATAATACACCAAATGGACCTCACAGACATCTACCAAATATTCCACCCAAATGCCAGAGAATACACTTTCTACTCAGCACCCACAGAACATTCTCCAAAATAGACCACATACTGAGACACAGAAAAAAACTCAACAAATACAAAAAGATTGAAATAATTTCATGCATTCTATCAGACCACAGTACAATAAAGCTCAATATCAACACCAGGATAAGCCCTATAACATACAAGAACACATGGAGACTAAACAACACACTCCTGAATAATGAATGGGTCAAGGAAGAAATAAAGAAAGAAATAAAAGCATTCCTGGAACTGAATGGCAATGATAATACAACATGACAAAACCGATGGGATACTTTAAAATCAGTCCTAAGAGGGAAATTTATAGCCCTGAGTGCCTACATAAAACAAAAAAACAAAAACAAAAAAAAAAAAAAACAGAAAGAGCACAAGTGAACGATCTAACACTGAAGCTAAAAACACTTGAGAGACAACAACAAATGAACCCTAAACAGCAGATAGGAAGAAATAACAAAAATTAGAGCAGAATCAATGAAATGAAACAAGAAAACATACAGAAAATCGATGAATCCAAAAGTTGGTCTTTGAAGAGAATAAACAAGATAGACAGACCTCTAGCCCAGTTTAACCAAAAGAAAGAGAACAACTACAAATCAATAGAATCTGTGATGAAAGGGGAACTATCACAACAGACAATGAAAAGATCCAGACAATCATATGGGAATACCATCAAAAACTTTACTCTACTAAGTTTGAAAACCTAGGAGAAATGGATGGATATTGAAATCCTGGGAATCACAAAGCTCAACAAGAGAGATCGACAGTTTAAACAGACCCATAATATATGAAGATTGAAGATATAATAAGAATCCTCCCAACTAAAAAAAGCCAGGCTCAGATGGTTTTAGAGCAGAATGTTCTATAAAACATTTCAAAAAGACTTACAACCATTATTACTCAAATTGATTTAGAAGGATACAAACAGAGGGAACTCTCCCAAATCCTTCTATGAGCAGCATCACTCTATTACCAAAACCAGGCAAAGATATCACACCAAAAAGGAGAACTATAGACCCATCTCATTAATGAACACAGATGCAAAACTTCCTAAACAGGATACTGGCAAATCGCATACAGACCCACATCAAGAATCATCCTCATCATGACCAAGTTGGATTCATATACGCAGAAATGGCAGGGATGGTTCAACATATGAAAAATCAATAAATATCATCAAACATATAAATGGACTGAAAGACAAAAACCAACACCATCATTCAATTGATACAGAAACAGCCTTTGACAAAATCTGCTTCCCTTCATGTTTAAGTCCTAGGGGGAAATTGGACTGGAGGGATCATTCCTCAATGTAATCAAAGGCAATAACTAGGAAACCATGGCCAATATCATCCTAAATGGGGGGAAATGACAGAAGCATTCCCTTTAAAGGGAGGAACTCAGCAAGCTGCCCCCCATCCAACCACTCCTTTTCAGTAAAGTGCTAGAAACACTTGCTAGGGCATAAGGCAAGAAAAGGAAATTAAAGGATGTTCTAATTAGAAAAGAGGAAGTCAAGCTATCCCTTTTTGCTGATAATGATTGTTTACTAAAGGGTGATGATAAAAACTCCACCAGAATACTCCTAGAAATGATTAAGAGCTTCAGAAAGTTGCAGGATACAAAATTGACCTAGAAAAATCAGTAGCCTTTCTTTACACCAACAATAAACAAGTGGAAAAGGAATACAAGAAGACCTTCCCACTCACAATAGCCTCAAAAATAGTAAGATACCTGGGAACAAACCTAACCAAAGATATAAAGACCTCTACAACAAAAGTTTTAAACCCCTGAAGAATGAAATTGAAGAAGACATCAGAAGATGGAAAAACTTCCCATGCTCATGGACTAGGAAAATTAATATAGTAAAAATGTCCATTCTAACCAATCTTGTGTACAGGTTTAATGAAATCCCAATTAAAACCCCCAAGAGTTTCTTCACAGGCATGGAAAAAAGTCCTTCATTTCATCTGGAAAAACAAAAGAGCCCAAAGCCACCCTGAGTGTAAAGAACAATACAGGGGGGATCTCTATACTACGCTTCAAACTATACTACAGGGCTATAGTCATAAAAACAGCTTGGAACTGGCACAAAAACAGACTTGTTGACCAATGGAACAAAACAGAAGATCCAAACTGGAGCACATACAATTTCAGCCACCTCATATTCGACAATGGGGCCAAGAAGACACAATGGAGGAAAGACAGCATCTTCAGCAAGTGGCGTTGGCAAAAACTGGATCACCACCTGTAGAAGAATGAAATTAAACCTCTACCTCTCGCCCTGTACAAAAGTCAACTCCAGATGGATCAAAGACCTCAATGTGAAACCCCAAACTCTGAAGGCGATAGAAGACAAAGTTGGCAGCAGACTCCAAGACATAGGTGTAGGAAAAGACTTCCTAAATCAGACAGCAGCTGCACAAGAATTAAGGTCGACAATTGACAAATGGGACCTCATTGAACTCAAAAGCTTCTGTACATCAAAAAAAACAATCAAGGAAGTGAAGAGAAAACCCACAGAGTGGGAGGAAATCTTCACCACAGATACATCTGACAAAGCATTGATTTCCAGAGTATATAAACTACTCAAAAAACAAAGAAGAAAGAAAATAAATGAATCACTCAAAAGATGGAGCAAAGAGTTGAACAGAGACTTCACAAGTGAGGAATTAGAGATGACTGAGAAATATTTTTAAAAAGTGTTCAATGTCACTAATAATTAAGGAAATGCAAATTAAAACCACTTTAAGATATCATCTCACTCCAGTAGGACTGGCTAGGATCAAGAAAACAAATGATACCAAGTGCTGGAGAGGTTGTGGGAAAAGGGGAACACTCATCCATTGCTGGTGGGAATGTAGACTTGTACAGTCACTATGAAAAGCAGTGTGGAGAACCCTTGGAAGACGCAAAATGAGCTTACCACCTGACCCAGTCATACCACTCCTGGGTATATAGCCACAGACTCTTCTTACCACAGAGATACATGCATGACTATGTTTATTGCAGCTCTGTTCACAATAGCAAAAAGCTGGAACCGGGGCTGGAGAGATGGCCTAGCGGTTAAGAGCGCCGACCACTCTTGCAGGGGACCTGGGTTCGATCCCCAGCACCCACATGGCGACTGAGAACCATCTGTAACTCCATTTCCAGGAGAACTCCAGTTCCAGGGGAATCCGAGACCCTCTTCTGACCTCCGCGGCATTGCACGACACGGGTGCACAAACTTACATGCAGACAGTACATTCAAACACATACAAAAAAATAAATAAATAAAATTAAAAAAAAAAAAAGCTGGAACCAACCCAAATGCCCCTCAACTGATGAGTGGATAGAGAAAATGTGGTACATCTACACAATGGATTTCTATGCAGCAGTAAAAAAAAAAAAGACAATATCATGAACTTTGCAGGTAAATGGATGGAACTGGAAGATATTATGTTAAGTGAAGTAACACAGTCCCAGAAAAACAAATGACGAATTGTATCCCTCATCTGTGGAGGCTAGCACCAATAACCTAGTTGTAAACATTTCTTGTTGGGAGTGATGCTTATTGGAAAGAACAACAGCACCAACAACAGAAAAGACTGCATCAAATAACTGACTAAAAGGGTGAATCTGGTGTGGTGGGGAGGTTGGGAGGGAGACACGGGTCTAGATTTGATTTGTAATATAATCTTGTACAAAAAATATGTAAAACAATAAATTTAAAATAAATTTTAAAAAAGATTTATTTGTATCTGTGTGTCTGTGTATCCGCCCAAGGATGCCAGAAGAGGGTGTCAGATCTACTGAAACTAGAGTAATAAGTGGTTCTGAATTTCTGGATATAGGTGTTAGGAGACAAACTCTAGTCTTCTGCAAGCGTAGCAAGTGCCCTTAACTACACAGCCATCTGTCCAGATCCAACTGTCATTTTTTGGTGAATGTGGTACAGGAGATTGAATCCAAGGCCTCAACCACATTAGTGAAGTGCAGTAGTTTTCATCCTTCTTTTCACTTTTTTTTTACTATTTTTTTAGGAGTTGCCTAGGCTAGACTTGCATTCACATTGTATGCCAGGCTGGATTTGAACATGCAATGTTGTCTGCCTCAGCCTCTCAAGTAGCTGGGATTCAAGGCATGCCCCACCAGGTCCAGATTGAGATTTTTGATTGGGTCTGGAGAGATGGCTCAGTGGTTAAGAGTGCTGACTGCTTTTGCAGAGGTCCCGGGTTCAATCTCCAGCACCCACATGGCGGCTAAGAACTATCCTTAACCCCAGTTCCAGGGGAATCCAACGCCATCTTCTGACCTCCACAGCATTGCACAACACGAGTGTACCAACCTACATGCAGACAGTACACTGATACACATAAAAAATAATAAATAAATTTAAAAAAGAGATTTTTGATTAATTCAAACTAGAAATAGATGATGTTATCCACAGGAATTGTTATTTACTACTAAATTAAAACTGTTATGTATAAGGTATAGATTATGGTATCATTTTAGCAAGCACTCTACATACTGAACTACCTCTCCACTGTTATGTATAAGGTATATATTATGGTATCATTTTGGCAAGCACTCTACATACTGAACTACATCTCCAGCCACTGGACAAATCAACTCTTTCTAAGCCTCAGTGTTTACACTTGCAAAATGAAGCCATTAAAAACTTTCTGCACAGCAAAGGAAACAATTGCCAGAGTAAAGAGAGAGACCCTAAAAAACAGAAGAAAAAAATCTTCCAGCTATACATCAACAGAGGATTAATATAGAGACTCTATAAGAACACCAAAAACTAAATTAAAAACATAAATCACCCAATCCATAAATAGGCTAATGAACTGAAGTTCTCAAACGAAGGAAAACACATAGCCAATAAATATTTGCAAAATTGTTCAACAACCTAACCCATCACCAAAGTGTAAATTAAAACTATTTTGAGATTCCATCTCAGGCCAGTTAAATTGGATATCACTCAGGAAACAGTGACAAGTGCTGGGAAGCATGTGACGAAAGAGGAATACTGATAACTAGTATGTTTGTAAACTGATCCACCCAGTGTGGAAATCAATATGGGAATTCCTCCAAAAACTAAAAAAACAGAACTACACCATATGGTCAATCTATATCTTTCCTGGATATATATTTATAGGACTCTAAGTCAGTAGACCACACACGTACTTGTACATCCATGCTCATTGCTCCATTATTTTTGTTTTTAAAATATTTATTGTATTTTTTATGTTTATGAGTGCACTGCCTGTGTGTATGTACACGTGTGTCATACAATCCCTGCAGAGATCAAAAGACAGCATCGGGTTCCCTGAAACTGAAGGTATGGATAGTTATTGCCTGCCATATGGATGCTAGGAACGGAACCATGTCCTCTACAAGAACAGCCAGTGCTCTTAACCACTGAGCCATCTCTCCAGCCCTGTGGTGGTTTGAATGAGTGTCCCCCATAGGCTCTAGGTATTCAGACATTTGTCTCCAGTTGGTGGTGCTGTTTCTGGAGGTCTTAGAAGGTGTGGCCATGCTGGGGGAAGTGTGTCACTGGGGGCGGGCTTAGTGAGCTTAACAAGCCTCGTGCTCTACAGTTGCTCCTCTCTGCTTCCTGTGCTCTTTGCGATATGTGACCCTCTGTTTGCTGCTCTGGATCCGGCCACCACGCCTCCCGCCACAATGGACTAATTCCCTGGAACCGCCAATTGTAAGCTCAAATAAACTCTTCCTTTTATAAGTTCCTTGGTCTGGTGTTTTATCACAGCAACAGAAAACTGACTAATACAGTTATTGGTACCAGAGAGTGGGCTGTTGGCTGTGAAGAACCTGACCATGTGTATGTTTGGAGAAGTGTGGAAGACTTTGGAACTTTGGGCTGGAAAGGCTGTTGACTATTATAAGCAGAGCTTAAAGGGCCATTCTAGTGGAGGCCTGGAAGAAAGCATGGCTGCAAAAGATGTGGTCCCAGGGGAAAATAAAGACTTAGGCAGCAACCAGGATATTTTGATAAAGAGTCTGGCAGCAGTTTGCCCACAGCCCAGATGCTTGCCTGATGCTAAGTTGAAAAGCAGTGGACTGATGTCTTTGGCGGAGGATATTTCAAGACAGCCTAATGTAGAAATGGTGGCGTGGCTTTTAATGGTGAATATTATACAGATCTACAGTGAAAAAGAGCAGATGGAGCAGAAAGAAATGCAAAATGTACAGTTTGGATCTGATAACTGCACTAGGAAGATTAAAGGTGGGGCCAAGGCATGTGAAGGAGAGGTTGGATCTGAAAACTGCACTAGGAAGATTAAAGGTGGGGCCAAGGCTTGTGAAGGAGAGTTTCCTTTTGATAAGGAGTTTAAAGTGATTAAGGAAGGGCTTCGAGATTTACAAGTAAACAAAAGAATCAGTACCTTCAGGGCAAGACCACACCCAGCTAATCCTCCAGCAAGTCCAGGGCAGAGAAAAGTAGCAAATGTGGTTGAAATGGGCCAGGGTCTGGCCCGAACTTGCAGCCAGATTCGGCAATTTCATTCACGTGGTGCTGGCTTTAGAGACATGAAGTTTGCAAGAGTGAAGGGGTCATCAGCTCTTCCTCCACGGTTTCAGAGAGCCAAAGAGGCCAGGAAGAGTACAGCAGGGGTGTCCCTGAATAAAGAAGGCCGTGATAGGCCACTGCGTGAAGCTGTGAGTATGAAGCCTGGTTGGCAGCGGAGACCCCAAGAAGACTTTCGAGATGCCAGACCTGTGAGATATTTGCCAAGGAGAGCTGCATACGGGGAGTGGTACCAGCCTAAGAAAGAGATGTATGTTGCAAGCAAAGCTGGAAGAGCTGAGCCGTGTAAGCCCTTTGGAAGTCAAGTCCCAGAAGTCGCATGTGGAGCTACAGGACTTGGCGTTTGCCCTGCTGGTTTTCGGTCTTGTTTTGGTCCAGTATTTCCTCACTATGCCTCTATTCCTCCCTTTTGGAATGGGAATGTGTATTCGGTTCCACTGTACATTGGGAGTATGTAATTTGCCTTTTGATTTTACAGGAGCTTACAGTTAAGAGATTGGCCTGAGTCTCAGAAGAGACTTTGGACTGTGGACTTTTGAATGACATTGAAACTGGTAAAGACTATGGGGACTTTTAAGGTTGGACTAAATGCGTTTTGCATTTTATATGGTCAGGAGCCTATGGGGGCCAGGGAGTGGAATGTGGTGGTTTGAATGAGTGTCCCCCATAGGCTCTAGGTATTCAGACATTTGTCTCCAGTTGGTGGTGCTGTTTCTGGAGGTCTTAGAAGGTGTGGCCATGCTGGGGGAAGTGTGTCACTGGGGGCGGGCTTAGTGAGCTTAACAAGCCTCGTGCTCTACAGTTGCTCCTCTCTGCTTCCTGTGCTCTTTGCGAGATGTGACCCTCGGTTTTGCTGCTCCAGATCCAGCCACCACGCCTTCCGCCACAATGGACTAATTCCCTGGAACCGCCAATCGTAAGCTGAAATAAACTCTTCCTTTTATAAGTTCCTTGGTCTGGTGTTTTATCACAGCAACAGAAAACTGACTAATACAAGCCCCCTGTTTGTACTGATTGTATTTTATTTTATTTTTTGAGGCAGGGTTTCCCTGTAGCCCCAGCTGGCCTGGAACTCCCTATGTAGCTCAGGCTGGCCTCAATCTCACAGCAATCTGCCTGCCTCTGCTGGGATTAAAGGGAATCACCACCATGCCTGACTTACTTGTTCCACTGTTAACAATAGCGGAGATATGGAACCTGACTAATTATCTATCAACAGACTAGTGGACAAAGAAAACATGACACATATGCACATGAAAGTGTTTTAGGTTGTAAAGAATAATAAAATTAAGACTATTATTTTTATTTTTCAAAGTTCATTTAGGTGATTTACCTTTTCATAGAACACCACCAAAGGCACACGGGGCTGTGGAAGAGTAGCAGAAAAATGATAGGAAACCCTTGGTACCTGGGGATGTGAAAAGTCCAGTGTCAAGGTCTGAGTGACCAGAACAATGTGTGGGCTCAAGACCATAGCTGGCCATCAAGGAAGGTGGGAAGTCCACTCTTGAGAACCGGTCCTGCCAAGACCAGAATCTGAAAATGACAGAAACCTCCCCTGTCCCCAGCATGAGCCCAACACAGAGACAAAGCCACTGTCATTCACAACTTAGAACCTCGCACAAGGGGGTCAAGAGGGTTGTAAGAAATATAGCCACTCAGAGAAGGCTGAAACTGCTGCCCAGCATCGGGAACTCCTTATCCTCCAATCCCCTCCACCATCAGCCTACCACCTAAGGAATGTGGAACCTCAGCTCATGGTGGGACTCACAGCTCCAGGTTCTCAGTGGGGGACTGCAGCCCCCGGCTCATGAGATGGGGAGACCTCAAGACAGTATCTTTCTATATTTCACAAGTCTATGGGTTGCCTGGGCTTAGTTGGGTAGCTTACATGCCCCATCAGGTTCATCTGATATCAATGAAACGCTGCATTCAGCTGCATTTGTGCTGGGTGTGGTGGCACACACTTGCCATCTGAGTGCTCAGCTGCAGCAGGAGTACCATGAGCCTGAGGTCAGCTTGCACTACATACTGAGGTCAAGATCAGCCTGGGCCACAATTTTCAACTCTATCTACAAAACAACAACAACAACAACAACAACAAAAAGCACGATACTAAGGACAGTGAGCCAGCTGAGATGGTAATGACCCAGTCAGTTAATACCCTCAGAGTATCCCCACATGATCTCTGTTCTTTTGGTGGTCTGTCCCAAGCTCTATTACAGCCTGGATTCCAAGAAGAAGCTTTGCAAGAGGACATATATCAGAGTTCTGACATATACCTACATGGAGGTATATGTCAGAACTCTGATAGCATCACTTCATGTTATCCCTTTGGCTAAAGCAAGTCATTTGACCAAGACAGGGGGGGTGAGGACCACACAAGAGCAGAAGCAGCAGAGAGTATATGCGGCTTATTGTGAGAGCGAGAGCTGCAAGATGGACACCTTGTAGAGCAAGGTGTTTCTGATCCTCTCCAAGGAAGCTGCTTCCTCTTTCTCTAGATTTCAGCAGGCACGGGAAGTGGTTGCCCTAACTAGGGAGATCAAGCTTTGAAGATCACTAAGGATCTCCTCCCCAGAAAGACACCCATGACAGAAATGACAACTCCAGCATAACAGGAGTTATTTAGGTTTTTTTCATAGATGAAATATTTTTCCTTAATGAAAAATTTTTGCTGCAATCAATCAGATTTGATGTAATAATTTTATGACTAAGAGAGAGGCGTATACGGTTTGAAGGACTAGAGCAATAACCAAACAACTGTATTTAAACCCTGTGTCCAAAGCAGACATCTATTGAGGGTATGCAATGAATCCAGACCTGTATAAGCAAACAGACCTCAGCAATAAATGAGAAGCATATAAAAAATGTCTACTCACCAAGGTACGGCAAGAAGGAGTTTGGATTTACCGGCATTACATACTTGTAGCAACCATAAGTTGTTCCTTGGATACTGCTTTGTCTTTTACTTGTAAAAAACAATGTACTGTCAAGACTATACTTTCAGGGGTCATTTCTATAGTATGTTACTAGAGAAGTTTCTCTGACTGTGTAGAGTACCAGAAACCACAAGGAGGAGACGTAGCATTCTCTCCTGAGCGTGAAGCCGGCTCCTGGTGTTGCTTTACTGCAGCTGCCACTGCCATTGATGATTGTTCTTCTCTCCTTCGGGAGAGTAGAGGGAGAGAGTGCCGTCTGAGTGGTGAAAAAAATATACTGTCTATTTTGTGTGGTGTGTGTGTGTGTGTGTGTGTGTGTGTGTGTGTGTGTGTGTTGGTTCCTGTCCTCCCCACAGCCTTTCTCTCAGAAGAAGACTAGCATTCGCATTTTGCAGATGAAAGAACTAAAGCTGAGAAAGAGACACGAACCCTGCAAGGTCAGTCAAGAAATGATGGCTAAGGTGGAATTCAAACATACACCCTTATGTTCCAGGCACAGAATCTTTATTGAATTCTTTCTATTTGCTAGACTCTGAATATCCCTTCTCTATTTTCATCTATGACGTGCTCTTCAGTATCTCAAAAGCACTCTCAGAGGAGTTTAAAAGACAGCGCCCCAGTGATGCTGAAAGCCGGAGAAGAACAGTGTGACGAGTTCCTACTGTGCTGGCTGGTTTTTGTCAACTTGACCCCTGGAAAGAGGGACTATCAAGTGAAGAACTTCCCAGATGAGACCGTCCGATGGCCATGTCTGCGAGGCACCTTTCTTAACTGCTAGTTGACGTCGGAGGGCCCAGCGTACTATGTCAGCGCCCTCCCTAGGAAGGTGCGCCTTTGTGACATAAGAAAGGTAGCTGAGCAAGGCAAGCGAAGAAAGCTAGTAAGCAGCATTCCTCTGTGGCCTCTGCTTCAGTTCCTGCCTCTGTATCCCTGCCTTGAACTCCTGTCCCTCAATGATGGCTATAAGATGAAATAGACTGTTAGTTCCTCAAGTTAGCCTGGTCAGTGTTTTATCACAGCAAGAGAAAGCAAACTAGAACACTACTCACAGCCAGACGGGACTCTCAAGATCCAGCATCACGAAGGTGGCAAGGGAGTGTTGCCCTGTGAAAGGTTACACATGGCTTACTCTTATCCATGAATGCTTTCCTCCTTTATCTCACTCACTGAGGGCTCCCTCTTCCTTGCTAAGACATGATTGTCAATTGGGGTGCATTCTAACACTGGTCATCCTAATCCCGATGTAGGCAGCCGGTCCCCGCCCAATAAACCCGACTTCCTTTCCATCAGAATTCTGACTCTCCTTCTCCTTGTACCTGGTCTCCCCTCAAAATGAAACTAACAGTAAGAACTTTTATTCTTCAAAACAATGAAAAATTTTACAAGTCTCCTAACTTTATTAGGGGGACGAAAAAAGAGTGAGTTATCTTGGACATAGTACAAAAAAGTCAGATAAGCACCAGGCGTGGCGGTACATGCCTTTGATCCCAGTACGAAAGAGGCAGAGACAGGCAGATCCCTGTGAAATTGATACCATCTTAGACATTAGTTCCACGGCCCGCTGGGGCTAAAGGGAGACCCTGTCTCAAAAAATAAAACAAACAAACAAACAAACAAAAAAGTAAAATTAGTTTTGATTGTATATTCATAGTCAAATACAGAAGTCCTAGGGCCCTCAAGCACTCAAAGTTTTTCTGAAATTTAGTGTCCTGTTTAGATGCAGCAAAGTTAGCCATCTCTATAAGAAGCAGTTAGGAAGATTGCAAGGCTGGAGAGAGTCAAGTAGAAGAGAAAATAAAGCATAATAGGAATTCAGAGGATACATAGACTAGCTGGGTGGCCTGTCCCTAATAAACATCACTGGGAATTGGAGAACTGCCTAGGAGTGGGAAGTGAGGACTAAGATGAATAAATGAATAATGAAAGATGGGAAGAAAATTAAGTTATTCTTCACATGGGATCTTGACTAGATGGGTTGCATTTCTAAGAAAATGGAATAAGTGACTGCTTACAGGCAAGCAGCCCCTCCTTCCTGGTCTTCCAAGAAAAGGCTCCTGAACCCCCAGTACATGGAATTTAATGGCTACCAGGAACTCCCCTTGCAATGTAAAGAGTACTGTTAGCTTGCAATGAAAAACACAGTAACAGCTGGGTGTGGTGGCGCACGCCTTTAATCCCAGCACTTGGGAGACAGAGGGAGGTGAATCTCTGTGAGTTCAAGGCCAGCCTGGCCTACATAGTGAGTTCCAAGCCAGCCGGGGCTACAAGGAGACCCTGTCTCAAAAAAAAAAAAGAAAGAGAAACTAAAGCATTCCACAGAAACTTGTTGGATCTAGTGGAATTCTCATCTGTCTTCTATTAAAGAGGAGAGACATTTTAGGTGATTGATCAAGGAGTGATGTCTTCCTTCTTTACATTTTTCTGAGCTTTGTCACTTATCATGGTCAATATTACCTGAAGAATGTGAGGAAATAGAAATCATGATAGGAAAAGGTTAAGTCAGGAGAGGTAAAGAGGAAATAATGTTAGAAGCTTTAGTGGGGACACTGTGGCATCCAAATCCCAGAGAAGGGACAAGTGGCAAGGTAGAAAGGGAAAGTAGAGACCGGGCCTGGTGGCGCACGCCTTCAATCCCAGCACTTGGGAGCCAGAGGCAGGCGGATCTCTGTGAGTTCAAGGCCAGCCTGGTCTACATAGTGAGCTCTACGCCAGCTGGGACTAAAGAGACACCGTGTCTCAAAAAGACAAAAAAAAAGGGGGGGGGGAATGCTAACAATTTTAGAGGTTTTTTTCCTGAGAATAAGTTTCATAGAAAAGTAGTACTAAAAAAGAAAAGAAATCACAAACACAAAATGAGTTTAAATTTAATTTTAAGTTCTCTGAATGATTAAGATGAAGGGAGTTAAGGTTGGGGTACAGCTCAGTGGTAGACCACTTGCCTAGCACACGCAAGTTCCTGGGTCAATTTCTAGTAGCATAAAGAAAAAAAAGAATACAAGACATTTAATTCCCCCAACTTTCCTCCAAATGATTGTGTGCCTCACAACACATTTCTATTTCTGTGATAAAACATGGTTCAGTAATAGAAAGGAATTGATTTTTATCAGGGAATTTAAGTACTCTGATAAATGTATGTTTGATTGGAAATATTAAAATCACATATTATTAAATGGAGAAAAAAGTCATCTCATAATTCAGCATTTTGTTCTTCTATCTACAGTATATTATGTTGCAGAATCAATCATGATTCTCTGTTGCTCTATAGTCTTCATGGCCACCGCTTGAAAGCCACCAACTATTAGGTATTAGAACATTCAAGTTTCTGTTCAAATAAGTTGACTATGTGAAATAGTCAGGGTATCCGTTGAAATGTCATAGACAACTCCAGAATCTCCATTTTCTAGCTAATGCCTCTCTCTCTCTCTCTCTCTCTCTCTCTCTCTCTCTCTCTCTCTCTCTCCAGCAGGAAGAGAACTTGCTGTTGACAAGGCTGGCTGCATCTGGATTAAAGACATGAGGACTGCTGGGATTAAAGGCATGCGCCACCATACTTGGCCTTTGCTCTCATTTTAATGCAAGAATCTCTGTAATTTTTCCCGTGGCTTCACTAAATTATCAGTGACTGAAGAAAGGACTCTCTGGGGGCATTAAGCATATTTACATGTAAATCGAATAAGAGCTTAGCTTAGCTTGCATATTTATCAAATCTGGGGATCCATAACCACTATGTTGGATGATATATTATGAAAACAGCTCCAAGGAATTCGATAGGCTGAAAGAATGATCAAATAAAATGGCATTTCAAATGGTAAAAAACATTTCGACTAAACAAAGGAAGCATTAGAATGGAAAAAATGTTTTTTTTAAATACCTCGTGGGTTTTTATTATTAAAATGGGACCCACAAGAGAGTGCAGTAAATATCCTTGACTATAAACTTCAGATTAAGAAATCATCTCATGGGGCTGAAGAGATGGCTCAGCAGTTAAGAGCACTGGCTGCTCCTACAAAGGACCTGGGGTCGGTTCCCAACACCCACATGGCATCTAATGACCATCTATAATTCCAGATCCAAGGCATCTGACACCCTCTTCTGACCTCTGTGGGCATTGCACAACACAGATGCATTTACATGCATACAGGCAAAACATTCATACCCATAAAAATAAAAATAAATAAATCAAAAATTTTTAAAGAATAGCAAAACAAACATTAAACAAAAAGCAATCTGTTGTCATATGTCCATTTATTCTACTGATATTTAATCCAATATACCTGGACTTTATCAAGCAGCGTGCTTGCAGGCTGATGCCGTTACTTCAGTGAATGAGGTGGTTGAAGTCTCCAACCTCAGGGGTCTGTTAGGTCTGAGCTTCCCAGAATTCCAAGGGACACACAGATGCCCACTTTCTCCAGAGGCTGTCAATCTTCTGACCTCTTCCCCTCTACCTGAGTCCCTGCCCCATGGCTATAAATGGGTGGGCCCCAGTCACCATCTTGTCCCTGCCCCTGCCCCTGCCCCTGCCGCTGCCCCTGCTCCTGCCCCTGCCCCTGCCCCTGCCCCTGCTTCTGCTCCCTGCCCTGCCCTGCCCCCTGCTTTCCTGTCCCTGCTCCTTGACCCTGCCCCTGCCTCATGCCGTTGCCCCGCCCCTGCCCCTGTCCTTGCCCCTGGCTCCCCTGCCCTTGCCCCTGCCCCTGATCCTGCCCCGCCCCTGCCCCTGCCTCTTGCCTTTGCCCCTCCAACCCCTGCCCTGCCCCTGTCCCTGCCCCTGCCCCTGCCCCTGCTCCTGCCCTGCCCGTCCTTGCCCTGCCCCTGCCCCTTGCCCTGCCCCCTGCTCTGCCCCTGCTCTGCCTTTGCCCTGCCCCTGCCCCTGTCCTTGGCCCCTGCCCCTGCTCCCTGCCCCTGCCCCTTGATCCTTTGCCCTGCCCTGCCCCTTCCCTCTTGCCTTTGCCCCCTGCCCCTGCCCCTGCTTCCTGCCCCCTGCCCTTGCATCTGCCCATTTGGCCCCTTGCCCCTGCCCCTGCCCCTGCCCCTGCCCCTACTCCTGCCCCTGCCCCTGCCTCTGCCTTTGCCCCTGCCCCTGCCCCTGCCCCTGCCGCTCCTGCCCTGTTCCACCACTGCCTGCTGGCGGCCCGCTCTGGCAGCCCCACATGGAAGTAAATCATGTTCCTGGAGTGACTTAATGTGCCTTTTTATCTGAGGGTTCATGCCTTTATCACCTAATAGGGTCTACATATTAGCTAGAGAGAGAGGCCAAAACAGAAAAAGCAAACCAATTTTCACTACCACAGACTCTGTTACAGAGTGAACCACTAAAGGGCCTGAGATAAATATTGGGAAGAGAGACTACTGTACACAAATGGTCAGGAAAATCTTTCTGTGCAGGTGATGCGTCAGTGGAGACCTAATGAATGAGAGGGAGTAGGTTGTATGAATAGCAATACATGGGGCTGGAGAGATGGCTCAGGGTTAGGAGCACTGACTGTTCTTACAGTAGACCCTGGTTGGAATCCCAGTACCCACATTTTGGCTAACAATCATCCAGAATTCCATCCCAGGGGATCCAACACCCTCTTCTTGCTTCTGTAGTCAGTCACTGCATGACATGGGTGCACTTACATACATCGGGACATAACATTCATATACCTAAAATAAAAAGATAAATTAAAAAATTTTTAAACAATAGCAATAAAGTATTCTAGGCAATAGGTCTGAGACAAAAAATTAAATTAAAAAGTTTGTGTCAGAAAAACCCAAGTAGCTAAGTGGTGGTTGAACAGTGTGTAAAGAGGAGCTGGCAGCACAGAGAGAAGGGGGAGAAGGCTGAGCCTCGCAACAAGAAGTTGGGGTAAAACCCCAGGGCAGCCAGAGGTGTTGAATATGGTGGCTCATGCTATAATGCCAGCTCTTGAGAGGCTGATGTAGAAAGAAGCATTGCCATGAGTTCAAGTCCAGCCTGGACTACAGAATGAGTTCTGGACGCACTCATAGTGAGACCATATCTAAGAAGAAAAAGAGGAGGAGAAAGGGGAGGAGGAAAGGAAGGAGGAAGAGGAAGAAGAAGAAAGGGAGGAGGAAGAATGGGAGAAGGAAGGGGAGGAAGAAGAGGAGGACAAAAACTAACAAAGAACAATTAGGGGACCACTGCAGCTGTTCAGGCGAGAGCCAGTCCCAGGCTGCGTAGAGGCAATGCAGATTGAAAGAAGTGAGTGGATTTGGATAGAATGCTGGGAGAGACCATGTTCTGAGTGCCATGTTCTGAAGGGTTCAGCCAGAGCTAGGACAACTGTCACCAGAGACAGGAGGGATTCTGATCTTTCTGATTCTATGACTCCATGACAGACAGAAGAGATAGACACAGGCAGGCATGTGAACAAAGTCCCTCAAGGGTCGGAGGCATGTTACTCATGGATTTCAAACACACAGAGTGGGTTTTCTGAAATTTTTAGCAATGAAAGACACTAAGTTGGACCGAATTCCTCCACAGAGTTCATTACTGGCTGGCCACAGGAGGATTGGAATAAAACAGGAGCGTGTGGAAGGCATCAAGCTTACAACGAGCAGCACTAATGGGAGCAGTCACTGCCAGGCACCGTCCCCATAATGCTACAAATTAACCAGAGCTCCAGGAATCCCAGTTCTGCATCTGGGGAACAGATGTGTGCTGAGCCCTGGGATGGAAGCAGGAAAGGAGTTTGGAGCAAAAGAAGATCCACATCAAACCAGGTGTCTTGGCCTTTAAGGAAGAGGTCGCCATTTTTGTCCCCATGGAGTAATCGGAAAACTCTTTTCAGGATGCAAACATGATCATACCCTCATTCTCATACCCAGCTTTGACCTCTGGGGCGGAAGACGACCAAATTCTCTAGAGGAGTCTGCATGTAATGGGAGCATGTGCCCTGGCTTGCTCCTGAGAGCTGACATTTATATGCATTTGGGTAGTTCTTGATAGTTCCTCTTTTCCTCTCACAGGTATTCTAGTTTAGATGAGGAATTATAAGCTCTCATATGTCCACATGTTCCTTCTGTTGCTGATCACTTCAATCTTTCTTCCCCTAAAGCTCCATCAAGAGGTCTTCTCTAGCTACAGAGCCTTGCCATGCCCTCACTCACCACCACTGCTCTCCTTCACGTCCTCCCAAGCAGGAACTCCCTCTTCCACTATCCCTGAGCTCCAAGGATGCACTTCTCCACAGCATTTATCTTGGGCAGAGATGGAATTAGAGGAATCAAACCCCCTCTTTTTAGTTTGTGGCACTGGGAATTGAACCCAGGGTCTGATTTGGTTTGGTTTTGTCTTTATGCTCATCTGCATGATTCTTTAATGTTGAACTATTTTTCATGCTTGTATGAGGGCAGCGAGTATCTCTCCTGTGCCATTTGAAGTTGAATTAGCAGATGTTAACTGAGTAAATTAATGGCGAATGGATAAATAACTAAATAACTACTGGATAGGCTGCCAAATAAACAGACAAAAACAACAACCCGCAATTATGTGTTAATATACAAAATGGTAAGAGGTGACCCAGGGGACATTTTTACAACATATCGATTTATAAAATGTTTATGTATTTTTGAAGTAAGTGTTGCCTTTATAAATGGTTACCTCTTAGAATTAGACCTTGGCCCAAAGACATAATTCTCCTTTCTTTGCTGGAGATTACATTTTTCAGAACATTTCTGAGATATCTATTTAGAATTTACATGAAAGTATAGGACATCCTATTAGGTCTCTTCAGTAACAGCAAAATCACAACTCTCAGATTGGTATTTTTACTTCTGGAAAAGGCAACTAACATTTGGCACCAAATCTGATGAACAAGTCTGGAATCCAAGCCAGAAAAGAACGTCCGAGTCAAGAATCAACTGCAACTTTATTTATGGAGACCAGACGTTCTATGCATTTCCTAAACTGCCTGTGACACCAGATCCAAACACTCTCTGAGCCCCAGCAGGAGATATGCAAGGACGAGGCAAGCTTCAAGGTGATCATTTTGAAAATATAGGTATGGAAAATCAACCTCCAGAAGCAAAGTCCCCAGAGCTGTAGTCCCACCTCCAGACTGCGTGTGTGGTGCTCTGCAGTTTATAAAACACTTTCCCAAAATTGATCAAAGGCAGATTTTCCAACAGTGGAACATTCTGAAAGCCTGCAATTTTCATTTTAGAGAGCAAAGCTAAAGAGAGTGAGGAGGTAGCAAAAGGGGGGATCTGAGCTCACACACACCAGGAGTCATGAAGGTTTCAGAGAAAACACCTCTCCAGAATAAGCGTGATGAGAAAAAGAAGTATTACTTCCCTAGGACAGCATGATTAGAATCAGTTCCATTCAAGTAGCCACATCTCTCAGAGTCCACCAGTTTATATTATTCCCTCAGCCCAGAGTTGTCAGGGAGGGCCTGCCCCAGGACTGATAAAACCTTGTTCTGAAATTCCTTTAAAACCACCTTAATGGCCACTATCTGGCTTCCAGGTGGGACATAAGGAGGAAAAGTGTATTTTGAGTTCTACTTTATCATACATGGGCTGAGTACAAAGAGAAACTACAGAGCAGAGAGCTTTGCCTAACATAATCTGCTTCAGGGCAGTGGAAAGACAGCAGGATAGATAGTGTATGCGCTGGGGATTCTTGTCAAGTTGAGCCTTCAGGGCTCAGGGTTCCTACTCTTAACCATCTGTGTCAAATTTAATTTCAATTTCAGAATGTCAGCATAAAATAAATTCATCCAAAACCGTTTTAGCTCCTTGTTATATTTACAAATTAGCTTTCTACTTCCAACCTGGAATGGAAGGCATTTCACCTCATTTGAGCAAAGTCCTTTCTGTTCTAAATATGAATCAAGAGCCACAAACATGGAAGAAGCCACTGGGAGTCACAGAAATGCACAATTCACTGTGTCCCAGTAGCAGTGGAAGTACAAAACTGTAGACAACAGTCTGCTTTTGGCTGGGAGCAGGGTAACCAAAAAGACAACTGAGAGGCGAAGGGACAGAGATCTGACCAAGATGCCAGGCCCTGTACTTACAAATGGTGGCAGTCTGCAGTGTTTAATACTGTGCCAGGTTTCTTATGCACTCCAGAAGTGATTTCTTTCTTTTTTTTTTTTTTTTTTTGTATGTATATGAATGTACTGTCTGCATGCAGGTCTGTGCACCCGTGTCGTGCAATGCCGTGGAGGTCAGAAGAGGGTCTCGGATTCCCCTGGAACTGGAGTTCTCCTGGAATTGGAGTTACAGATGGTTCTTAGCCGCCATGTGGGTGCTGGGAATCGAACCCAGGTCCTCTGCAAGAGCGGTCGGTGCTCTTAACAGCTAGGCTATCTCTCCAGCCCCCAGAAATGATTTCTTGTTGGATGAATAGCCTGAAAATATTTGTGAAGAAAGGAGAATGCTTACAAATTATTGATGAGAATGTGTACTGGTTCATTCATCATATAAAGTGGTATGGATACTCCTCAAAAACAGAGCTAGCTAGAATCCATCAATCCAACTACTGGCTATAGATCAAAGAATTGAAATTAGTATGTTGAAAAGATGTTGATGATTGCATATTTAATGCAGTTCTATTCACAACAGCCAAGATAACAGATTTAATCTACATGTCCATCAACAGATGAAGAGATAATGAAAATCTATAGCTACATACCGGATATTTATTCCACTATCAAAAATGAAATTCTGACATTCGCAGCTACCTAAATGGAATTGGAGGCCATTATGTTCTGTAAAATAAGCCAATCGCAGAAAGACAACTAATCCAGATTCTCACTTCAGCTAAAGGATCTAGAGAACAGAATAGTGGTTACCAGAGCCAGTTAGTGAGTGAGCATGCAGTTGCATAGCCCAGTAGGATAATGGGTTGACAACAATAAATTGAATATTTCAAATCAGTAAGGATTTTTCACAAATAAATGATAAATGTCTGAGATAATAGATGTTCCAATTGCCATATTTTAATAATTTAGCTACATGTATTAAAATGTTACATTGTACCCCAAGCACATGTACAGTTACTATGTCAATTTAAAACAAATACATGTTTTAATCCGGGCGTGGTGGTGCATGCCTTTAATCCTAGCACTTGGGAGGCAGAGGCAGGTGGATCTTTGTGAGTTCAAGGCCAGCCTGGTCTACGGAGTAAGTTCCAGGACAGCTGGGGCTACAGAGAGACCCTGTCTCGAAAATACCAAAAAAAAATAAAATAAAACAAATACATGTTTTGAAAACCCCATGTGGGGGCTGGAGAGATAGCCTAGCGGTTAAGAGCACCGATGCTCTTGCAGAGGACCCGGGTTCGATCCCCAGCACCCACATGGCAGCTAAGAACCATCTGTAACTCCAATTCTAGGAGAACTCCAGTTCCAGGGGCCACATGGCAGCTAAGAACCATCTGTAACTCCAATTCTAGGAGAACTCCAGTTCCAGGGGAATCCGACAACCTCTTCTGACCTCCGCGGCATTGCATGACAGGGGTGCACAGACCTGCATGCAGACAGTACATTCATACACATACAAAAATAAATAATTAAAAAATTTTTTAAAAAAAGAATATTTAAAAAAAAAAAAAGAAAAGAAAACCCCATGTGACCAAAATGCTTTCAAAGATCTAGTGTCAGGGCCATTGACTGAGTAGCAATCTTTTTCCTGTCTGAGGACCTTGGCAACAAATACAAGAGATATATATTGCTCTAGCTTACTAGGTTCACTTTTTTTATTCAGTTCCTAAATGAGGCCAGCTTGCCCCCTGGAATCTGTTACAGCCAGTATGACCAGAAGCTATTGTTCAAACTGTGATATTTTTCAAAGTCAAATTGGCATCATTAGTAATTTTTCTGGGAACAAAATGTTAACCTTGAACCATCCCCCAAAATCTAGGACTTGTCTGCCTTCTTTGTAAGCAGATGCAGTCTCACTGTTTGACCTCCAGCTCAATCAGTATTTCACAGAGAAGGAAAACAAATCAAATGATGCCCCTTTCTGAGCCAACTGAAACCAACATGTCCTGGGGCTGGCGTCTGACAACATATATCAGGTCTTGAAACCACAAACCACATCACCTACCATTACTTGACAAACAAGAAGAGACCTGATATTTACCAGGCCAGCCAGACGTTTGCCTCCATGACTAAGTGTGTTAGGGAAAGCCACCACCTACCCATCCAAGCATCCAGTTCCACATCTCTAACCTGCCACACCCTGAGCCCTGTGTATTTCCCAAGGGAGTGCAGTCCCTGCTGTAACCAAGCTGATGGGAAGCAGCTGTGGATAACTGGGTTTAAGAGTCAATGGCTGGTTTTCAGTGGTATGTTTAGCCTAAGAAGATGGTCAAGGCTGCAGCAATGCTTGTCATTCACCATTGTCCATACGAACCAGATGAGATTTTGCTAAAATGCAGATTCTATTTCAGGAGGTTCTAACAAGCTCTGAAGATGTTGACGTATGGCTAGAAGGTCATACAAGGAGGCCATTAAGCCTCGGACACTTCAGAGAAGTCAAGAATGTCCCAGAAGAGAATGGCAACGGAGTGTAGAATACAAACCTGGCCCTTCCCCGCCTTTCTCTATCACCCATAGGCGTGCAGACCAGGTGGTGAAAAGAACCTGACTCAGAGGCCCAAAGCAGAAAGAGAGGACATCTCAGCAGTAGTCAAGGTACATGGAAGACCCAAGTGGTTCCAGGCAAGCGTACCAGTATTTTAGTACTTTGTAAGCTCATTCTGAATTTACACTAACACTGAGGAACGTGGGATGACCACAATGCCCCATGTGCAAATTGATGATTAAAAAATTTGAATTAGCGGGGGCTGGAGAGATGGCCTAGCGGTTAAGAGCGCCGACCGCTCTTACAGAGGACCCGGGTTCGATCCCCAGCACCCACATGGCGGCCGAGAACCGTCTGAAACTCCAATTCCAGGAGAACTCCAGTTCCAGGGGAATTCGAGACCCTCTTCTGACCTCCGCGGCATTGCACGACACCGGTGCACAGACTTGCATGCAGACAGTACATTCATACACATACAGAAATAAATAAAAAAAAAATTTAATAAAAAAAATTTGAATTAGCGAGCAACAACTAATTCAGAGTTAGTTCCCTTTTTGGAGAGTGAACACAAACATTTCATCTGTAACACTACTGCATATATCATCCCTCGAACTTGTGCTTCAAAATGCTTGTTTTGCCTCTCTTCTTTGGTGAGTGGGCAGATTTGCTGGGTTATTCTCATTTGTAGTCCCTACTGTAACAGCAGCAGTCACGTGTCAGCCTATGGCCAAAGGGTTACTTCAAATGCTGACAGCTGACAGAGTTTCAGGAGAAACTCAACTGCAGCTGTCAACTGAATATTGCTTACACATAGTTTCATCAGTTCTTGGGCTTCTCAGAGAAAGTGACTCAAGAAGAAGGCCCAGGAGGTGATTAGGTGACCACTGTATTTCCTGTACTAAAGACAGCTTTTTTATGAGAGTCCCAGCATTTGGGAGGTAGAATATGTTGTATGGAAGCTCATACAACATATTCGAGGCCAGCTTGGGATATATGAGACACTATCTCAAAAAAAATTAATTAATAGGGGGCTAGAGAGATGACCCAGCAGGTAAGAGTGTAAATTGCCCTTTAGAGGACTGGAGTCCGGTTCCCAGCACTCACATCAGGCAGCTCACAACTGCCTGTAACTTCATCTCCAGGGGATCTGATGCCCTCTTTGGGCTTCCATAGGCACTCGCACTCACACACAGAAACCCACACACAGGCACAGGAACATACACATAATTAAAAAACAAAAATATACCTTTTAAAAAATAAAATATGAAGGACTGGAGAGATGGCTCAGCAGTTACCAGCACTGGCTGCTCTTGCAGAAGACCTGGTTTTGATTCCCAGCACCCATGTGGCAGCTGACAGCTGTCTATAACTCCAGTTCCAGGAGATCCAACACCCCTCATCTGACCTCCAGGTGCACTTACATACAGACAGACAATACACTCAGAAAATAAAAATAAATAAATAAAAGTATAAAAATAAAATATGGATAACAAACTAATTCAAAAAGAAATAATAAAGGAACAGTTCTTGGTTTCTATTGTGTACTTTCATAAGAAGGCACACAATACCTGCTTGTTCATAGTTTTAGGATTTTTGCCAGCTATCTATGATCACATTTCTAGATAAAATAATTTATTAAGAGTTCAAATTTTATATTTCAGAGTTGCACATTTTGGAACATTATTCTTTTTTAGCTAGCTTTAAGCTCTTGAGAAAGTCATTTGCCCTCTGAATGAGTTATTCCTTTCCTGATATATAAAGTGGGGGATAATATTAGTTGATATGAGGATTGCATAGCATATATAATTTGTATAAAACATGACACTGATTTACACAAAATTAATTCTCAATAAATGTTATTTTACTGTTTAAAAAAGAGTTAAAACTTACACTCTTCATTTGGCAATAGTACAGCTTGCCTTAAGAAGAAATAAATGGGACCAATAGTGATTATAACCTTGTGACAATGACAGTTAAAAATAAAATTCTAAATATATGAATAATTATTGTGTCTTATGCTATTTTGGTAATTTTAATAGTCTGTAAAAATAACTAAGTGAAAAGGGAAAGGAATACATTGTTTTGGCATCATCTTTAACTGCTATGTTTAGTGATTTCAGAAGGAATTCTGTTTTTAAAAAAGAGCAGTGGAAATAGAGCATCAGCCCTTTAAAGATGAACAGAAAATCTACTCCAAAATCAGGATAGGTAAGTGGAATATGAAAGTAACTATTTGGTTTTCTCAAATCGTGTGCTTTCTTTCTTCTCTTCTTTCCTTATGTGTTTTCTTTCTCTTGTCTCCTTTTTTTTTCCTGAGTAGAGAATCGGCTTGAGCTTTTTTAAAACATAATAATGAAGGCAGCAACTCAAAATGTAGCAAACTTAAACACTGTGAGAAAAGCTGTTTCATGCAGAAACTTTCTGAACTCAGGGCTAGAGACCTCCTTGCAGTAACAGTAATCAGACTTTGTACTGGGAGGTCAGGCTGCATTTCAATAATAACCCGGGTCACACCTGCATCGAAGTGGCAAAGGAACTAGAGCAGGGCTTTGGGGTGAGATTCCTCTGCTGGATTCCCTTTTTATCAGTGTCACACGGCCAAACAGAGCACAGCTTCTCAAGATTGAATGGAGGCACCAAGTACCGACCAGCTTTGTTAGACCACAGTCTGTCTTCATTCTGGAGAAAAGCTGAGAATCTGTCTGTCTGACAAGCTCCCAGGTGATAAATAATCTATGCTGCCAGACTGTGGACCACACCTGGATAGGAAGGCTCTAGAATCCTCTGGAGCCACTGTCTCTGCCCTTTAAAAACGTCAATCCTTTGTACACTTTTCCTATGTGTAACAATATTCTCCCTGTTGGACCATGAGTATATCAAGTGACATTGTCATTGCCTTCATGAACCCTATCAAGTTGAAAATGTTTCCCAGTAACTTTATAATAAATTACATCACTTACTCCTTGACCACACAGGGCATTTATAGTAACTCATTCCATTTAATGCCATATGTGAAAAAAAAAATAGAATTGATACTCTGTCTATGCAAAGAGCAGAGTGCAGGAGTGTTTGGAGGTTCACCAAGAAACTATACTCTTCTCTCTGTCCAAGAGGAGCCAAGCTTTTACCGCAGGGCTGAAGTCTGGGTGGCCCTTGGGTTTCTAGTCTGCAGAAGCAGCAAAAGAAAAAAGTTACTTTATGATAATTAGCCTGTGCAACATGATTTCAAGGGAGGAATTATTAGACCCATGTAATAGGTGGGGGAATTAGAGACACAGGAAAAGTTATTTTGCTTATGCAAGGCCACCCAAAGTGTACAGGATGAAAATGAGGTTAAGACTAAAAAAATATGGATTGATCTGTCCTCAACACAAACCATGAGATAATTTTTATGTAGAATACTTATGCCTGTTTTTTTAAAAGCCTGTGTTAAATGTGAAGGGAGCACAAACGAGCTCTAAGTAAAATAATTTGTTATCTGATATAATTTGTTATAATTTTAAACATTCATTTAACACAAGCACTTTTCACAATGATCCTTGAACGCCTTTTATTACTATGTCTAGACACATTATTTAATCTCTATGTGCTTCAGTTTTCTCACCTTTGAAATACCGAGATAATGACAGGACTTCAAGATTCCAGGAGATAAATAGATAGAGGGAACTTTAGTAGAAGCCAGCGTGTGATGAGTACCGGATATATTGTTCTCTACAGACAGTGCAATACATCTGAAACACCACACAGATTTATTTGTCCATGGCAGGCACCCCAGGCTTCCCTTTTCTGTTATCTGTGATGCATCATGGTACTTAACTCAAGAGTAGGCTTTAAGAGAGATTCCCTGTTTGAACCCCAAGACCCAGCCTCCTCTCTACGTATCATACTGTACAGGCCTGCTCCTCTAACTTTCCCATAACAAATGTTTATTATTATGTATAGTAGAAGCCCAATTCTGGGAACATTTTTTTATCTTTTATTTTTAATTTTTTTAAATTTTTATTTATTCTTATATGTGTATGAATGTACTGTCTGCATGTAGTTTGGTGCACCCATGTCGTGCAATGCCGCAGAGGTCAGAAGAGGGCATCGGATTCCCCTGGAACTGGAGTTAAAGACTGTTCTCAGCCGCTATGTGAGTGCTGGGGATCGAACCTGGGGTCCTCTGCAAGAGCAGTCGGCACTCTTAACCACTAGGCCATCTCTCCAACCCGGAACATTTTTTAATTATCACAGTTTTCCCCATATTTTGCCCATGGTTAATACAGGAATATCTGGGTGTCTGAAAATGATGGTATCTTTCTCAGCTCTGTTGTGCTTAGCTTGAGAGGCCGGAGTCTCAGAAACTCAATAGCCACCAAAGCTACCTCAAGCCAGAGGCTTTCTGGATCTTGTCTTATGAATTCAAAGAATGAAATTCACGGAGCACAGAGGGTGAGTTTTAGAAAGGCATATTTAATTATAGGGAGCTTAGGATAGAGAAAGCAGAGGGGTCCCTGGGAATGGGATTCCACTGAGTCTTGTTACTCAGGAGTTAATGAGAATTTAGTGGATGGAGGAGGGGAGAGGGGAGGTGAACTGGTCAGCCCAGTCCTCATTCCAGCTGTCCAGGTCCCTGGAGGTCCTGGTCACATCCTCAGCATGTCTTCTGGGAATGGAGTATTACTTCAGGAAAAAGAGAGATAAGGAAAAAAAACAAACAAACAAAAAAAAAAAAACAGACCCTTTTATTGGCATTTCCCAGCCTCTGGCTACAGCAGAACCAGAGACATCTTTGGATAGATAGTTCTGGCTTCTCTGGCCTCAGGTAGAAATGGGCTCACTGGAGGATCCAAGGGAATTTCCAGCTCTTGGCTGAGAAAGAAGCTGGTCATTGTTCTTTTGGGGTCATTTCCCTAAATTGCTTAACCAGTTTCTACCTCTGCTCTTACCATGGTCAAAAGAGTTCCATACACATTCTCACATTAAGTATCCTTTCAGCAATTCAGTGAATGTACTAGTAATTCAGTGAAATTACTAATAAGTAAATCCTTCCTTCTGTCTTTTCTTCTTCTTTTTTAACTGTTTTTTTCCAGGCTGGCTGAAAACATGTGGCTCACACTGTCTAGTAGCAGCAATTCCAGGCAGTTGGCAGTATCAGTCAGGAGGCAGGATCATGTCCATTTTACAGATGGAGAAGTTAAGGCTCCCTTACATAGAGTAATTCCTTCAAGGTCACACTGATTATTAATAATAATAATAATAATAGTTACTACTAACACTATTGAAAATCTAATATTAAACTAAACATATGAAATTACTGACACAATCATTTTAATATATCAAGAAAAAGTACCTTTAGCCAGGTATGGTGGTACAAACCTATAATCTTAACACTTGGGAGGCAGTCTCAAAAAGATCAATGAGAGGGGCTGGAAAGATGGCCTAGCAATTAAGAGCGCTGACTGCTCTTGCAGAGGACCCGGGTTTGATCCCCAGCACCCACATGGTGGCTGAGAACCATCTTTAACTCCAGTTCCAGGGGAATCTGACACCCTTTTCTGACCTCCGCCGCAGTGCACAACACGAGTGCACAGACCTACATGCAGACAGTATGTTCATACACATATGAAAATAAAATTTTTAAAATTTTTAAAAGATCAATGAGCAAAATGCCTTCATATGTGCAAGCTAAAGATTAGTGGTGTTCTGTCATTGAATCCCCTATAAATTTCCATTTAATCAAGAAGAAAAATGAATGCTCAGGAGGAAAAATATTTGCCAAGGTCAAACTGGGGAACTGAGAGTTAAGCCCTGGTTCATAGGACTCTGAAACTCCTACTGGTAACTATCATGCATGGCTTCTACAGTATGATGGGGGAATGGCAGAGCTTGCTCTGTTCGCTGGTTCTCTGTTGATGCAACATTCTTAGTACTAAAACCATGGCGTGCTCATAGTCCTCCACCAGAGCTGCATGAGGGAGACATGGTCAACCTGAGAAAGATGAGACAGCCAAGGTCCAATTTAGTTGGCCCTAGATGTGAGAAAATGCCTGGCAAAAGCAAGTGATGACGGAAGGCTTTATTTTAGCTCAGTTTAAGAAGAGATACGGTCCAATTTGGCACAATGGACCCTAGCACAAATGACGGAAGGTGTGAACTTGGGGGGTGGGGGCTGTGGAGGGGTGTCAAGGGAGAATCAGGTATAAAGGTCATTACGAATGAAAAATTATGTATGAAACACATAAAATTCAATTAAATTATTACTGTAAAAAAAAAAGAAGAGATAACAGTCCATCACGGCAAAGAAGGGATGGCTGCTGCAAGCACATGAGATGGCTGGTCACGTTGGGTCTGCGGTTGGAAAGCAGATAACAGCAGTTGTGAAGGAGGGCTGAGCTATAACCACCACCCGCCCGACCCAATTCCCCAGGGAAGCTCCACCTCCCAAAGGTCCCACAGCCTTTCAAGCCAGCACCACCGGCTGGGTACCAAGTGTTCCAACTGGAGCATGTGGGAAATTAGGGGCAGGGGAGGGACCTTGAATATTCAAATCACAACAACCAGAAAGGCCGGGACCTAGTGAAAGTCACACAGCTATGAAGATTTAGAGTTGGAATTCAAGCCAGGGCTATACAACTTCACTTTGGGCCTTTGACAGTTATGTCAGTGAGTCCCAGACCCCCTGGGGATGTCTTAAGACTTCCAAAGTCCAGGTGACACCCCAGAACAAGTCAATCAATTCTTAAAGAGGAACACAGTTACTGGGAATTTCTGAAGCCTTCAGCTGCCGGCCACATGCACAGAAGCTTGGAGACCTCAGTACTCAATGCCCCTCTTCCCAGCCTGTCTTACTGGCTCTTCTACCATATCAAATCCACAGGCTTGTAACTGCTGGCCCTGAGGTCACAGCTGTCAGTTTAATCCCAAAGTAATTATTGCAATCATGTTTTATACAGAGCAAAGGAGTATTTCCCAGACACACATTCTGCAGAGAGCTCAAAGAGGCAACTAAAATAAGCCACCTCCATGGGACAATCACAGAGGTTTCCAGTTGAAAACAATCTGGTAAAACAGAAAACATTTGGGGCTGGAGAGATGGCTCAGAGGTTAAGAGCACCGACTGCCCTTCCCAGCACCCATGTGGCAGCTAAGAACTATCTTGAACTCCAGTTCCAAGGGAATATGACACCTTCTTCTGACCTCTGCTGCATTGCACGACATGGGTGCGCCAACCTACGTGCAGACAGTACATTCATACACATAAATAAATAAATAAAAATTTAAAAACAATATTTAAAAAATGTAAAAATAAGAAGCTAAAACTGGTTTTAAAAAAAAAACAAAACAGAAACCATTTCATCAGAAGAGGCCTGATAGTTTGTACCTTAATAGGTGTGCTAATTGACAGTTGAGCTTGGCTGCGAGCCAGGAGGAAGCTCTAGCCAGACCTGTGCCTTGAGCATTACTCACACATTTCACACGAGGTCAAGGCTGTGCTATTGAACATAAATTGGATGGTTTGCATTGTCCAGTCACAAGCAGTTCTAAATACTTCATCTTTACAAACTTCACTTATTTTTAAAAATATGTGTTTTTTTTATTCCTACAAACCAAACCCATGGAAAAATAACAGAAACCAAATGCCAGGGAAAGGGAGCCAAGGCAAACACATGTGAGCCCTGAAATAACAGGAGATGCTGTGGTCACGTCTGACCTTCTCAACTGTGTTATGAATTGGAGCAAAAGCAGTTCTTGCTGCTGCCGAGGAGTGTGTGGTAACAGCTTAGCTGTCTTGCAGAAGAACTTAGTCTGAGAGACAGCACCTTTTAAAACTGTAGGGACTCAGTCAAAGGGCCAGAAAGAATATCATTTTGACCAATAACGGTTTTTTACATAATTAGCTGGGCATGGCGACCCACACTTTAATTTTTTTTAATTATTTCTTATGCGTATGAGTGTACTGTCTTCATGAAGGTTGGTGCACCCGTGTCGTGCAATGCCCGGGAGGTCAGAAGAGGGCATCAGATTCCCCTGGAACGGGAGTTAAAGATGGTTCTCAGCCACCATGTGGGTGCTGGGAATCGAACCTGGGTCCTCCACAAGAGCAGTCGGTGCTCTTAACCGCTGAGCCATCTCCCCAGCCCCAGAGCAATAATGTTTTTTTTTGTTTTGTTTTGTTTTGTTTTGTTTTGTTTGGTCTTTTCGAGACAGGGTCTCCCTGTAGCACCAGCTGTCCTGGAACTCACATTGTCAATCAGGCTGGCCTTGAACTCACAAAGATCCACCTGCCTCTGCCTCCCAAGTGCTAGGATTAAAGGCATGCGCCACCACGCCCGGCTATAATGTTTTGTTTTTTTTTTAAATAACCACCCTTCACCTCTATGATCAACATAAACTGGAAATCAGTGATCTTATATGTCAAATGATGAACATCTAAGACCTCCAGACATTTTTACAATCTTCTCATCACACCATTTGTGTGTGTGTGTGTGTGTGTGTGTGTGTGTGTGTGTGTGTAGTTCAGTACAGAAGTCAGCAGTCTGGGCTGGGCGTGGTGGCACACACCTTTAATCCTAGCACTTAGGAGGCAGAAGCAGGAGGATCTTCGTGAGTTCAAGGCCAGCCTGGTCTACACTAAATCGAGTTACAGGANCTTCACCTCTATGATCAACATAAACTGGAAATCAGTGATCTTATATGTCAAATGATGAACATCTAAGACCTCCAGACATTTTTACAATCTTCTCATCACACCATTTGTGTGTGTGTGTGTGTGTGTGTGTGTGTGTGTAGTTCAGTACAGAAGTCAGCAGTCTGCAAGATATAAACATGGAAAAGTCCAGATGGAAAAGTAAAATGTTGACCCAGGGTTCAAAGGGAGTGCAGAGAATGCTCTGGTTTTCACAGTAACCAGAGGAGTCCCCAGCTATAAGGCGGCATCAGGGCCTACATTCCTGGATACCAGTAGCTATAAAACAATTCACCAGAATTTGCTCCATGTTAACTTTTCCAAGAAAAAGACCACAAGCTACAAAATTCATGCAAATGAAGACATGGAAGTCATGTTCACATGAAATAACTGAATCTTGCCTAGAGTGAGATGCCTGTTTTTGTGTTGCCAGACAGCTTTTGATTACTTACGTCACTTGATGCATACCTAGAAGACACTCTGTCTCTCTGAAAGAGAAAAACAGCTGCAAAAAGTTTTATCATCAGTATATTAAAAATTTATTAAAAGTATAAAAGGTATAAAGTATATAGGAAGTAATAATAGCATATATGTAGTAATGTTGAAACACAGTAAAGCTAGCCTGTTTTTCATGCATTAATATTTTAATCTTCACATTAATCTACTGTTGTTCATAATGGAGCATATTTAAACCATCTTTGCCTCTATTTGTTCTCTTGCTTAACAGTGTTAAATCCTCCTGAGAAAAAAAAAAAAAAAAAAAAAAAACATTCCTTTGAAGCTGGGCATGGTGGCCCACACTTTTAATCCTAGCACTTGGGAGGCAGAGACAGGTGGATCTCTGTGAGTTCAAGGCCAGCCTGGTCTACAGAGTGAGTTCTAGGACAGCCAGAGCTATAGGGAGACCCTGTCTCAAAAAAAGACCAAAAAACAAAATCCTTTGATATTTTTCTATGAGATTTGAATATTCAATTCTCAAGTTTTATAATTTATCTGGGACATATTTTGGATGAAGATAGAAATGTCACACTTCCCACTTGACACCTTTATGTATTTCTTTTTTTTCTTTCTTTCTATTTTTCTATTCGTTTTTTTTTCTTTTTTTTTTGTCTTTTTGGGACAGGATCTCCCATAGCTCCAGCTGGCCTGGAACTCAGTATGTAAACCAGGTTGGCCTCGAACTCACAGAGATCCTCCTTCCTCCACCTCCTGAGTGCTGGGATTAAAGCTGTGCACCACCACTCCTGGCTACCTTTACATATTTCTATGAGTAATTTCTTTGTTTTGTCTATTCTGGTCATCACTCTAATTTCTATAGTTTTATAATAAACTTATATTTGATATGAAAAATGTTGACCTTTGGGGCAGGGGAGATGGCTCAGTGGGTAAAGTGCTTGCTGAACAAGCATGAGGCCCTGAGTTCAGATCCCAAGCACCCATGGGAAAGCAGGGAAGGGAGTAAATGCCTGTATCCCCAACACTGCAGGGAAAAGAAAGATGGATTCAGGGGCTGGCCATCCAGTCTGTCTGAAATGGTGCTCTTCAGGCCCAGAGAGAGACCTTGTCTCAAAATATCAGGTAGAGAAAAATTCAGGAAGACACCCAAAATCTAGCTTTGGCCTCTACCTGTGTACACACAAGCAGAGGTACACACACACAGACACACACACACATTATCTTGACATTTGTCCTTTTGTGTCAGTTTCACTATAAAATAAAAAATAAAGGGTTATCTCCTACTCAGATAAGGATAATTTAAAGAAAGACAGTTAAGGGCTGGAGAGATGGCCTAGCGGTTAAGGGCGCCGACCGCTCTTTCAGAGGACCCAGGTTCGATCCCCAGCACCCACATGGCGGCCGAGAACCGTCTGAAACTCCAATTCCAGGAAAACTCCAGTTCCAGGGGAATCCGACACCCTCTTCTGACCTCCGCGGCATTGCAGGACACGGGTGCACAGACTTGCATGCAGACAGTACATTCATACACATACAGAAATAAATAAAATTAATTAAAAAAAAAAAGAAAGACAGTTAAGAGACAGAATGTAAGCCAATATTTAAAACTGACTGCATAATAATACATAAATGTATGCTGAGCCAGCTCATCAAATCTGGGCCTGAGGGGACAGAGGATGCTCTTCCTGGATGCTTCCATTTCTTTAATTTACTTGTATTCTTGCTTTTATTTCTTGAAATCCTTTTGGTAAGAGACATTCTCCTATGACATTCCTAGGCTTTTTCTTAAAAGTTGTGGGCATGATATTATCTCCTTTTTAATTCATATGACACTTGTAGTTATGACCTCTTTTCATTTCTAATATTGCTTATAACTATTCCTTGTAAAGGTGTGGTGGCTCACACCTTTAATCCCAGCATTTTGGAGGCAGAGGCAGGTAGATCTCTGTGAATTCAAGGCCAGCCTGATCTATATACTGAGTTCCAGGCCAGCTGGGGCTACAGGGAGAGCCTGTCTCAAAAAGACCAAAAATAGATAGATAGATAGATAGATAGATAGATAGATAGATAGATAGATAACTCAAAAAATGTCTTTTTTTTTTGTTTTGGTCTTTTTGAGACAGGGTCTCCTTATAGCCCCAGCTGGCCTGGAACTTGCTCTGTAGACCAGGCTGGCCTTGAACTCACAGAGGTCTGCCTGCCTCTGCCTCCAAAGTCCTGGAACTAAAGGCATGCACCCCAGCATCCAATCAAATATTTTGAAAGACTTATTTCCACATACATCCTGCTCCATCCAGGTTACCTGGTCCCTTAACTCTGCTTCAAGATTCAGAACAGTTTTGTGTCCAGAAACCACACTTGGACTTCTGCCTCAGGGGTCTGTCCTGCAGCTACCATGGACATTCTGCAGGGCTGCAAACATGTCTGGGAATTCACATCCATTCCAATTAGACCTTAGCCAACAACTGGCATCCGTGAGAGTATAGAAGCCCCCAAGTGGAACATGTCGGAGGTCTGCCTACAACTTCAGGAGCCAACAGTGGAATAAGACTGAAGCTGCTCTCTGGGAGACCTGGCTGGCAATGTCCTCAAGCTTTGTTTCTTCTTGTTTGCTATCCACTTCTATGCTTCACCAAAGAGTTTCCCAAAGGGACTGAATACAATCTCACTTCATCTCCAAATCTCACTCTGAAGAACCCGACCAGTGAGCAGTTTCTTAAAAATTCTTTACGTTGCAGATTATTTTCTGTGACTATTTCATTAATGCATCTCTTATCTTCATTTTCTTTTTCCTATTATTTTTGGTATAGTATGTCTTCTTAAATTGATGGTTAGTGATTCACTTCTGTCTCTTTTTCTTAATAGAATCATTTAAGGCTATATGTTTTATTATACTACTTTCTAATATTTTACATTTTCAGTGTAAATGTTGCCTCATTTGTTTTTGTTTTGTTTTGTTGGCTTTTTTATGGAAGGTCTCACTATATATTCCTAGATAGCCTAGGACCAGGCTGTAGACCAGGCTGCCCTTGAACTTTCAGAGATCCACCTGTCTCTGCCTCCCGAGTGCTGGGACTAAAGGTGCGCACAGCACCATGCTCGGCATGTTTGCACACTTTTGTAAATGTTCCCTCTTTAAGATAATTACCAGTGCTACTCCCTGGCATGTCCTGTTCTGTTTACTCTTATCTCTATCCTCTTGACTTATCACAAATAGTGTGTTTTGGTCAACAGACAATGAATGGAAGTGATAATTTGGGAGGGTGGAAATTTCAAGGACTGCATCCTCCTCCTATATTCGTTACTTTGTTGTTGCTATGATAAAACACCATGACCAAAAGTTACCTGCAGAAGAGTTCATTTTGGCTTACAGTTCTGGGGGGAGAGTGCACAATGGCAGGAGAGGCATGGCAGAAGGTGGCAGGGGCAGGAAGCACAGAGATCGTGTCTGAACCACACTGAGCAGAGAGAGCACAGTGGAGCTGGGCCAAGGCTGTGAATGCTCGAAGCCCGCCCCAGTGACATACTTCTTCCAGAAAGGCTCCACCATTAGGATAAAAGTTCTACAACCCTCCAACAAGCCCTACCAACCAGGGTCCACATAAGTGTTCATATACCTAAATCCCTGGTGAACATTTCTCATTCTACCACATCTCTTCATTACCACAGCTGGTATTATACCAGACAGTAGTTTGCTTTTAGCATGGATCCCAGAAAAAAAATAAAAAAAAAATATGGGATGGGCTTGTGCTGATTTATCCTAGAAACATAATATGAATGAAAAATAAGCAGTCTTTGTTTTAAAAAAAGGCTAACCTTTGAAATCCATGTGTTATTGCAGCCTAACTTGACTGCATGTACCAAATCATCTTTAGAAATATCTTTCCTGCTGGGCGTGGTGTCACACGCCTTTAATCCCAGCACTTAGGAGGCAGAGAGAGGTGGATCTCTGTGAGTTCAAGGCCAGCCTGGTCTACATAGATAGTTCCAGGACAGCCGGGGATACAGGGAGTCTCTGTCTCAAAAGAAAAAGAAAAAAGAAAAAAGAAAAGAAATATCTTTCTTTTTAGTTTCTAAGTTATAAAGAAATTTCAAATATTTTTTCAAGTTTATATTTATTGAAAGATAGTCATGCACTATATTTTCCTGAATCCTTCGCATTTGATGAGATTTCCTTTATGGAAATGGCCATAATATGCCATTTGGCATAATATGCCATAACTAATCTTTAAAAAAATACTAATTTATTCTATTTGACATCTAAAGGTGGTTTATATTTTCAGAATAATGTATATATAAGTTTATTTTTAAATTACTGAAGTATCACACAATGAATACGAATACATTTACTCAGCTCAGTCTTGGGCCTGGGATGATGTAGTGCCTCATGGGTCCAATTTAACTAGTGTCTTCCTCCAGTTATGGGGGACATTTTGTTTTGTCCCCTGCCCAAGCATTGCTCTCCCTTGTTATGACAGCAGAATGACCAGATGCTTCTTCTGTGTTTAGCCACAGAAACTAAATTTTTGCAAACTGATGCATTTATCTTGAATGCAGTATTTTGGTGTCTTTTTTATTACCTTTGCTCCAAAAGGAGACTTTTATGGGGATGTTCTTATAAAAACTGTGAAAAAAAAATCTAGGCACAGTAATAATTGCACCTGCTCTGGACTGACCCTGTGGGGAAATCTCATTTCTTCTCATCCATTGAGGGTGAGGGACCAGCTTGCTTTCTCAGAAATAGCAGAGGTGTCTGTTACCTGGCTCCCATTAAACCCTGCCATAATTCAGCCTAAAACTCTTGCTGAATCTGTTCCCCTCCAAAAAGAAAGAAAAAGCACATATGTTCAGGAATACAGTTCTTCTTTTTTTTTAATTTTTTTTTTTTATTATTTATTTTTGTATGTGTATGAATGTACTGTCTGCATGCAGGTCTGTGCACCCGTGTCGTGCAATGCCGCGGGAGGTCAGAAGAGGGTCTCGGATTCCCCTGGAACTGGAGTTCTCCTGGAATTGGAGTTACAGACGGTTCTCAGCCGCCATGTGGGCACTGGGGATCGAACCCGGGTCCTCTGTAAGAGCGTCGGTGCTCTTAACCGCTAGGCTATCTCTCCAGCCCCAGGAATACAGTTCTTCTTAATTAGCTCAGATGGGATTTGTTAGTGTCCCTCCTCCAGTTCTATAATAAATCCTTACAATTAAATAGCATACTTGTTATTCCTGTTCATGAGGGAGCCAGGAAAAGCTTTTCTCAGTATAGAAAAGCGATGAGCACGGTGGCCAGATTCCCATACTTAGACAACCCAGGAAGGTTATGTTGAAAGTGGATATGTCATAGACTTCTGTCCTATTGATTAACAGGAGAAAAGAAGGCTGCAGATGCTTCAGTTAGACCACGAGGTGTCTCTGCAATGTAGTAGCTGTCGATTTATTGATGGCTAAATGACTAGGTCTCACTAAATTTCAGTTTGCCCATCCGCAAACATAATTTCTGCATCACAGAATTTTCATTTAAAGCAAAATCTTGTTGACCCCCAGGCATAGTATCCGGAATGTGGTCAGGAAATATAACTAATCATAAGCGGTGGCGCACGCCTTTAATCCTAGCACTTGGGAGGCAGAGGCAAGCGGATCTTTGTGAGTTCAAGGCCAGTCTGGTCTACAATGTGAGTTCCAGGACAGCTGGGGCTACAAGGAGACCCTGTCTAGAAAAAGACCAAAAAAAAAAAAAAAAAAAAGAGTTATTGTGACTGTTGTGCATACAGAGCAGTTTGGGTGCTGTAGAATGAAGAGAGATAAGTGTGGTATGAAGTTGAATGAATAAAGAACCCAGAGACCAAAGCGGCTTCCAGTCTATGACCTCGTCATACCACCCATCCCTCTCAACTATACACCATTACCTACGGGCCATCTGGAGACATGCACTTGGCAGAATTCAAAAATCATGATGCCAAGGCCGGCAGATAAAGCAGCAACAATCTTGCATTTTATGAAGGATTCATTAAGGAAGCCAAAGTCTATGAATAGTCAAGTCGCCGGTCAGACAGAGAAGCAGGTAAGTTCCTTTGAGCCAGATAGTCTGGTTTATCACACTGAAAATCCCACTGCTGACACCAATTTTCTGTATTAGTTATTTGTTTGGTTGCTGTGACAAAATGCCTGACAATGAGACTTAGTGAACAAAGATTTTATTTCTGCTCACAGTGTGAGGGGACACTCAGACCATCCTGGCAGGGAAGTCAAAGAGCAGGACGTCCAGGCAGCTGACCGCATTGCAACCCCAGTCAGAAAGCAGGCAGAGATGAACGCTACCACTCAACACGCTTTCTCATAATTCAGCCTGAGACCACAGCCCAAGGAATGGTGCTGCCCAAACTTGGGATGGGTCTTCCCACCTCAACAAACGTGATCTATAAAATCCCTCACAGATAGGCTCAGAGACTTGTTTCCATTGTGCTTCTAGATCCCATAGAGTCGACCAAGTTAATTGTCACCGTTGACGAGCAGACTCCGAGGAACATGGACAGGAGAGCCTTAACCAAGCGTCTGTACAGGGAAAGGCAGCTGTTTCTCATAAATCGCAGTGGCCACACCTACCAGAGCTTCATCCTTTCTAGCCTGCAATCTCATGCTTCGGTCAGCGGAAATTCTGTCCTGCTGGCATGAATTCGGACACACCAATAGCTTCAATGGAAGCCTTAGCCAAAATGTGGCTATGAGGGAGGAGAGCTTCCCCAGCACAAGGTGTGAGACACAGACAAAACAAAGTATTTCCTAGGATGCTTCCTCAATTCAAAAAATCCATTTACACAAGAATCACCAGAGATTTCCTGACAGATTTTCAGAAACAAGTAGTCAGTACTTAAGATGAAGACATGTCCCTGTTTTTAAAAAGGTAAATTAAGGGGCTGGAGAGATGGCTCAGCAGTTAAGAGCGCTGACTGCTCTTGCAGAAGACCCAGGTTCAATTCCCAGCACCCACATGGTGGCTAAGAACAGTCTTTAATCCAGGCGTGGTAGCTCATGCCTTTAATCCTAGCACTCGGGAGGCAGAGGCAGGCTGATTTCTGTGAGCTCCAAGCCAGCTGGGGCTATAGAGAGATCCTGTCTCAAAAAATAAATAAATAAATAATAACAAGTAAATAAAATAAAAAGGTTAATTAAGCAAGACCAGAATTTGTAGGAGAATATCTTACAATCAAGAACACTTGACACTCAATGTTTGATAATTTCTTATAAACAAAATTCAATATTTCAATAAAATAAAACTCAAAAATTGCTAATGGATACTAACAATTAAGTCCTTATATGGCTGTTTACAAATGTGTATGGAAATAAAATGTATTCACTGTTTGCTGCGGAGCTGAAAAGCTAAAGAGCTGTAAAAAAGATATAACAACGGTGTAATGGTTAATAATTTCAGTTTGATGGGATCCTAAGTCAGTAATGAGACAAACCTCTGGGTATACCTGTGGGAAAGTTGCTAGCCTTAAATGAGAGCCACAGCATCCAATGGGCCAAGACTGAGCAAAGAGGAGATAGGTGGGGGCCAAGGAGACTGCTCAGAGAAGTGCTTCATGTACAAACATGAGGATGAGTTCAGATCCCTGGAACCCGGCACTGGCTAACATCTGCACTTCCGGTGTTGGAGAAGAGGAGATGGGGCGCGGGCGGAGCTCTGGAGCTTGCAGGCCAGCCAGTGTAGCCCTCAACAGGAAGCTCTAGGTTGTCTCAACAAAGAAACAAACAAAACAAACAAATAAATGGTGGAGCTTATGAGGAAAACATTGGTGTCAACCTCTGGCTTCCACCTGCACACACACACATACACACACATACACACGTGCACATGCAAGAATACACTCATACATAGTACATACAAGAACACATACCAGAATACACTCATACATAGTACATACATGCATTCATATTCACACAAAAATATGCTTTCTCCTTTCTGTTCAAGGAGCAAGCAAGCTGAGCAATAGCGTGCGTCTCTCTGCTTTCTGACTGCAGACGCAAGCTGAGCCGCTGCCTCACTCTCCGTGGCTATGACTTCCCCTCCAGGATGGACTGGACCTTTGAACTGTGAGCCAGAATAAACCCTTCCTTCCTTAAGTTGCTTTTTTTCAGAGATTTGTCACAACAGTGGGAGAAGTAACTAATACGAGGGTCCATCTTCTCTAAATGTGGATGAAAAGTAGTGAAACATAAGTGTTTTTTCTTCTGCAAGACTTTGCCTTTCAGGCTAAGGGGTCTGAGTCTGGACACAGAGTTCGACGCTACACAAAGGACACTCACTAGACCACAGAGATATGTTATAGTGGGGACAAGTACTGTCCCCCAAACCCACAGCAATTGCCTGACTACAGTACATTTCACTATAACAGCCTCTCCTTCAGACTTTCATATGTAACTGTCACACCTTTTCAAATTAATAAGATTCCTCTCACCCTATTCCTAACATACCACTTAGGAGCTTCACAGGGCACCATTAGAAAAGCCAAAGTTTAATAACATACCTTTCTTTCTCCTGGGTACAAAAATTCTACAATGCACTGTGAGTGCCATAGAATTAATAATGAATAGTTTTGTTTTGTTTTAAGGAAAGTACTTTTTTCCTGTGGCTTTCTGGAAAGTTCTATTTTCTACTTTTCTTTCCCTCTTGTTTTCAACCTAGTTCTCAGGGCTGATGGAGGTGTCTCAGTTGGTAAAGGCAACTCAAACTGGCAACTGAGTTTGGTACATGGGGCCACATAGTCAAAGGAGAGAACCAACTCCAGCGAATTGTTCTCTGACCTATACATGTGCACTGTGACACACACACACACACACACACACACACACACACACACACACATACACACACACACATCAGTAAAAATGTAATTAAAATTTTTAATTGAGGTTGGAGAGATGGTTCAGTGGTTAAGAGCATTGGCTGCTCTTGCAGAGAACCTGGGTTCAGTTCCTAGCACCCACATGGTGGCTGACAACCATCTGTAACTCCTGTTCTAGGGAATCTAGTGCTCTCTTCTGGCCTCTGTGGGCACTGCACACCTGTGGTACACTTCCATAGCAAGCAAAACTCATACATATAAAATCAAAATAAATTTTTAAAAAAATTGTAATTGATTTTCACAAATACTAGGATATTCCACAATCTAATTTCATCATCAAAAGTTAAGAGGGCAAGGCATTGAAGTACACACCTACTTGGTGTAGAGGCAGGTGGATCTTTGTAATATCAAGGCCAACCTGGTCTATGTATGTTTCCAGGCCACCTGGGGCTACAGAGAAGCCCTGACTCAAAAAACAAAAAAGTTAAGAGGAAGAACCCAAAGAACAAAAACAAATTTTTCCTCCAAAAAACAGGATTAGTGTATGTGATGCATGTGATGTGTGTATATGTGTACGTGTGTGTATGTGTGTGTATGTGTATCTGTATGTGTGTATGCGTGTGTGTATGTATATGTGTTTATGTGTGTATATGTGTGTATGTGTGTATGTGTGTGTATGTGTGTATATGTGTGTATGTGTATGTGTGTATGTATGTGTACGTGTGTATGTGTGTATGTGTGTGTATGTGTGTATATGTGTGTATGTGTATGTGTGTATGTATGTGTATGTGTGTATGTGTGTATATGTGTGTATGTGTATGTTTGTATGTGTGTATGTGTATGTGTGTATGTATGTGTATGTGTGTATGTGTGTATGTGTATGTGTGTATGTATGTGTATGTGTGTATGTGTATGTTTGTATGTGTGTATGTGTATGTGTGTTTGTGTGTGTATATGTATGTGTGTGTATGTGTGTGTATGTGTATGTGTGTATATGTGTGTGTTTGTGTGTGTGCATGTAGGCACACACGCCACAGTGCACTTGTAGAGGTCAGAGGACAACTTTGTGGAGTTGGTTCTCTCCTTTAGCCTTAATGTGGGTTCTAGGCATTGAAGTCAGTTTGTGGGGCTTATGCAGCAAGTACCTTTACCTGCTAAGCCATCGACTAACTCTCCAAAAAAAAAATTTGTGTGTGAAAATGCCAAAATTAAACCTAAACTGTATATGCTAATGAAAAACATTTAAAACTAAATTTTAAAAAGAGAAGAATCATGGGTTAATGGGTAGAAGATTTTGTCACAGGGAACTGTAGTCATATTTGCTTCTATGGAATTTTAAGCGAATTTTTTCAACCTCAATGTATATTTATTAAATGCAATTTTTGAAGAAGTGATTCTTCATAAAGGCCTCAGGCTTTCAAGAATAGACACTACTGGCTTATCTCCCCTGAATCCTAAAGCTCCCTCTAGTGACCATGAATATACACCAACTACAGGTTTAAATACTAAATATTCTAGAGCTTTCTGCTTCTGTTGCATTTCCACAAATATCTGCTCACTTAACACAAACATAAATCTTATAAGATGTCATTTCCCCCTAGTCAAAAGACAAGTAAACTGAGGCTGAGATGGGGACTAGTCTTGCACAGCCATGTGACTGCTACCCAGGAAATTAGGGCTACAGGCCAGGTCTTCTGGCTTCCCTCATGATGCGTTGCCTCACAGCCTGCAACGAGCCTATAAAGTCACCCATGGGTAGTCTCATAGACACTACCATCCTTTTTGCCTCAATGGGAATCCGTTCAAGAGACTTGAAGTGCTTCTTGACTTTGAAGATGGGAATTATGGACCCATCCTTACAAATGTTTCCATGCAATGGAATTTCATGGGCCACACCGAGGGGTATCTAAGGACCCTCCGGGACTCCAAATAACCCTAAATTAAGTAAGATCCCTTCAATGTCTGAATGCCATCTTGAGATTCCAAGAACTTAAAGAAAATAAACTACAACGTTCTTTACTCTTTCTCTTACTCATGATTTTTCAAGCCTATTTAATTGTCCCTTCAGCCCCAGTGTTCAGACTACTTAAAAGGATCAAACAAATTAGTACATATTTGCTAACATTTAAGAAAAAGTGAGTGGATGTTGCCATCACAGCGTTCTAGCATTCCCATGGGCATGCCTAGGGTTAGCATCAGTCTGAGCTCTTTCTTGAAAAGTAGCAATTTGGAAGCTTTTTTTTTTTTTTTTCAAATATAAGAGCATACCACAGTCTAACTGATTGGTTCAGTGGGGAAAAAAAAAAAAAGAAAATTGAGGAATCAACACAGTGTATATAGAAAGGCTCTGTTCAGTGCACAAAAATAAGTGCTGCCACCGGGTGTGGTGGCGCATGCCTTTAATCCTAGTACTCGGGAGGCACGGCAGGTGGATCTTTGTGAGTTCAAGGCCAGCCTGGTCTACAGAGCAAGTTCCAGGCCAGCTGGGGCTACAGGGAGACCCTATCTTGAAAAGAAAAAAAAAAGTAAATGCTGCCTCTGAGTTCTTAGTTCTTTTCACTCCCCTATTTCTAATGGCTTTGGAAAAGCCAGAACGAACAGTTATAGCTTACCAATCCATCAGAGTGCCCCCCACTCCCACACCCTCCTTTAGTTTTTGTTTGTTTGTTTGAGGACAGAGTTTTGCCATGTAACCCAGACTGGCATCCAACTGGTGGTCCTCCTACATTGGCTTCCTGAGTGCTGGGATGCTTGCTAGGCTTGTGTCTGCCCAGCTAGGCCCTAAACCTTCATGTAAGATGAGGGAATGGACAAAGTTCCCATTGTTCAGTCATATTCCTAACACCCAGCATGGTCCCTGGAAGTAGCACACACTCAACAAATATTTAATGAGTAAATGTAGGAATGCCTTTATTGAGGCAGCTTCTCTGGAAAACCGCTCATCTTCCCCACAATGAATCAGTGGTCTCTGACTACCTAGGAGGTTCTGCTAGAATCCTCCACACAGGTAACCTCAGAATTAGAAACTTGGCCGTCCTCATAAAATGTTCTGTTCTTAGGCCAGAGAGAAGGCTCAGTGAGCAGTGGACCAAGCTGTGCACTCCTGATGACATGAGTTCAACCCTCAGAACCCACACAAAGAGCTGGATGTGGGTTCGAGAATTGCCCAGAACACAAAGGCCAGCTAGTCTGTAGTGTGCAGTGCAGCAGCAGAGATAGTAGAAACCCTGCTGCGACAAGGTGGAAGGCAAAAACTAACTCCCATAATTCGTCTTCTGATCTCCAACACAAATGCTGTCACACGCACACACACACACACACACACACACACACTTCATTTAAAGTCTTAGTCTCTTTTCTGTACCCCACTCCTGTAGCCTGAGTTGTGTGACAAACATGCCCAAGTAATAATACCAGCCTTCTGCTTTAAGCCTCTCCATATGCACAGGTGAGAACATACCTTCATCTACGCCTCTCCTCTAACTGGTCTGATCCCAGGACAGATCCCAGAAATATCCATTCGCTTATGCTCTGCCAGGGCATGGCCTTAAAGATTCTGTTTACCAATGAACTTCCCTCTTGCTTATATTTATCTTAATTATTATTTCTTGGTTTGGAGGGCTTAAGGTTTTGTGTTTTGTTTTGTTTTGTTTTGTTTTGTTTTGTCTTGAGACAGGGTCTCCTTACAGCTACAGCTGGCCTAGAACTCACTACATAGACGGGACTAGGCTTGATCTCATAGAGATCTGCCTGCCTCTGCTTCCCAAGTGCTGGGATTAAGGGTGTGTGCCACTATGCCTGGTTTGTCCTAATTATTTTGCATTGAAAATGTGTTGAGTGTAGAAATACATAAACACACATTTAAACCTGTAATCTCTGCAGCTAAGAGTTGTGCTTAAAAACCAGGAGCTCTCCAGGCATGGTTATGCACGCCTTTAATCCTAGCATTCAGGAGACAGAGGCAGGCGAATCTTTGTGAGTTCAAGGCCACCCTGGTCTACAGAGCGAGTTCCAGGACAGCTGGGGCTACAGGGAGACCCTGTCTCAAAAAGACCAAAAAAAAAAAAAAAAACAAAAAAAAAACCAAAATAACAAACAACAACAACAAAAAAAACAGGAGTTCAAGGTTATCTTCAGCTCCATAGTGAGTTCAAAGCCAGTCTGAGCTACCTGAGGCCCTGTCTTACAAAAAAAAAAAAAAAACCAAACCAACCAACCAACAAATTACTACTAATAATTAACAATGAGAGTAATAATAATAATAATGCAAACACATGTATTCCCATCATCCAAGTTTAGTGAAACACTCTTCATTCTTTCAAATGTGCCTTATGCACTTCCCCGATACAAGTGCCTCCTTCCCACTCTGTGATAAACTCTGGCCTTTTTTCTATGCTTTTAAGACTCATGTATGTAGACTTAAACAACCTATCATTTATCTTTTTTAGTGTTAAACTGTGTGTAAATATAATCCTAGTGATTATATTTGGGTGGGGAACTTGTCTCTTTGTCTCAACAGCATGCTTTGAAGGTTTAGCCTACTTGGGTTTGTATAATAGTTTCTTGTTTTTAATTCTATTAAGTATATCATGACTAATCCAAAATGTTCCTTCATTTTTATATCTGTAGAAGATTCCATTATATGACTAACCCATAATCCATTTGTCATGTTACCGTTGTTGGATATTTGAGCTATTTTCAGCTTTTGTTATTAAAAGAAATATTAACACAGACCTTCTTGTAATTGTGTCCTGTATATATGAGGCTTTCTCTGGGGCAATGGCTATCAAAAATTTTTAAGCACCACTAACACTAGGAAATATTTTACAACAAAGATTAATAGAATACAGAACCATAGTATCAGTATATGGATGACCAAAATTGATAAAATAATACACGAACTCATTTATTTTAGTAACACATTAAAGTAGTTTCTCTGTTCTGATTTATTTATTTTGGGTTTTGAGACAGGGTCTCCTGTAGCCATGGCTGACTTAGAAATCCTGATAATCCTGTGTCGGCCACCCCAGTATTGTAATTACAGGCATATGCTGTTATTCCTGGAATGTTTTATTTAATTCTATATCCTGTTCTAGTTCATTTTAAAAAATACTGTTTCAGCCAGGTGTGGTAGTGCACACTTTTAATCCCAGCACTGGGGAGGCAGAAGCAGGAGGATCTCTGCATGTTCAAGGCCAGCCTGGTCTACATAGTGAGTTCCAGAGCAGCTGGGGCTACAGGAAGACCCTGTCTCAAAAAGATATATATATATATATATATATGTAAAAAAAAAAAAAAAAAAAAAAAAAAAAAAAAAAAAAAAAAATTTTTTTAACTGCATTTGGGGGGAACTGAGAGATGGCTCAGCAGTTAAGAGCACTGACTACTCTTACAGAAGATTAGGGTTCAACTCCCAGCGTCCAGATGGCTAACAGACAACAGTCCATAACTCCAGTTCCAAGGGAATCCAACACTCTCTTCTGACCTCTGCTGACATTGCACAAAATGGAAACATGTACACACATGCAGGCCATACACTCATACACATAACATAAAAACAATAAATAAGGTACTTTTAAAATTTTTATTTATTTATTTCTGTATGTATATCAATGTACTGTCTGCATGCAGGTCTGTGCACCCATGTCGTGCAATGCCACGGAGGTCAGAAGAGGGCGTTGGAGTCCCCTGGAGCTGGAGTTCTCCTGGAATTGGAGTTTCAGATGGCTCTCGGCCACCATGTGGGTGCCAAATGACCACAGCTTTGCACATATTGCATGTTGATGGAGTGACTATGCTTTACAATTAGCTCTGGCTTCTTCATTAAAGCCAACGATTCTTTTTGAGAAGGTGATAAAGTTTTTTGAGCCTATGGAGTGACTATGCTTTACAATTAGCTCTGGCTTCTTCATTAAAGCCAACGATTCTTTTTGAGAAGGTGATAAAGTTTTTTGGGTCTACATACTGTTTCCCAAATATTCCTTGGCCTTTTTGAGTGGAGTCATGAGTTTTAAAAGCTCTCTCTTTCTCTCTCTCTCTCTCTCTCTCTCTCTCTCTCTCTCTCTCTCTCTCTCTGTATTTATTACTGAAGAAATAAGTAAGGCCAGAATTAAAGACAGGAAATGACAACACAGGTCTTAGAGAACTGGCTATATTTTAAAAGCAAACTCACAGGGGCAGAGAGATGGCTCAGCAGTTAAGAGCACAGGATGCCCTTTCAGAGGACCAGAGTTCAGTTCCTAACACCCACCTGGTGGCTACTAATAACCGTCTGTCTTGACTCCAGTTCCAGGGGATCTGATGCCCTCTCCTGACCTCTGGGGACATGGCACCATGTAGGTACACTTACATGCATTCAGGCAATACACTCATACACATAAATTAAAAATAATGAAATTTTTTTAAAAAGGTAAATTCATATAGCAACCATTCATGGGCAAAAGAGATGGATAGCAAAATATGCAAAAGGAAAACAGTCCCCAAATATAATTTCAGATTCTTTACTGGTTAAAATTCATTTAAGTGACAACAAACCCTGAAATCCATGCTGTCTACTGTTACTCTTTGATCTGATAAATTTTCATTCTTACTTTGGACATAATTATGCTCATCTCTATTATTCCTGTTTTCTCATCTGTGAAATGGGAACAGTGTCAGTGTCTACCTCCCAGTGTTATTAGTGTAAACTCTCAATAAATATCATCTGAAGCTGGTGCTAATCACATGTCTTTTTTGAAACTGATGAGGTACCTTGGGGCTTTCTATATAAGTTAAGCAAAGCAAGTTTGGCTACACAGTAAAGGAATGACCAGTTTTAACCTCATCTTTTGCATAGTGACATGATCATTATATTAAAGGTCCTTTTAATCTGTTTAGCATTTTATTTCTGTTTCTCTTTGAACCTCTCTTGGAAAACCCTTAACATCTTTATGTAAGAACAACAGACCGACACCACCTGAAATAACAGAAGTGGAGATTTGTAAAGGGGGATCTGTTTGTTCTGGAATACCATGAAAGCAGTCGGCTAATTCAGCAGATTGCTAGCTTCAAAGCGGTTCAACTTGACCAATTCAAAGCCAAAATAGTCATCATGGTCTGAATGCGAATGTGAATGCAACGACTGGCCTGACAAGCGTGCCATAAAGTTGCATGCAGAGAAAAGAAAGTGGGGGACGAAGAAAGTGTGACTGTTCCTGTTTGATTGGATCGCTAAATTGTTGTTTCAAGTAATGGTTAGAACTTTGTCCTAACATAGTTAGAATTCAGTCCAGCTCAGGTCGTGGCTCCCAGAGGGATCCCTTTTCTTCTGAAATATGACTTTGTCTTCCTTTTCTTTAGCTAAGAATTTCAAATGCCTCTCTAAAACTCAGAGGACCAAACAGGGCATTCTATAACAGTCTTGTCGGAAGCAGCAGAACTCTATACTCTACAAGGAATTAAGCAACCAGTCTCTAATCAAAGGGTGGCTTTGATGCTCAAGCATCAACAGCATCTGATTAGTCCAGTGACCCAGATAATCCAAAAATTGTTTAATTGATTTTGGAATGTGTCTTTATATTTGCATTTGATCTTGGATATATTTGGAACTCTGGGAATTGGAAATTGAAACAAAATAATAAGCTCACATTGAGTCAAAGAACAAGGAAAAGCAATTCAAGTTACCTCTCTACCTTGACCTTGTTCTCCCCTCCACTTGACCTTGACCTTGTTCTTCCCTACACTTGAACTTGTTCTCCCCTCCACTTGACCTTGACCTTGGTCCCCCTCCAGTTGACCTTGACCTTGGTCTCCCCTCCAGTTGACCTTGACCTTGGTCTCCCCTCCAGTTGACCTTGACTTTGGTCTCCCCTCCACTTGACCTTGACCTCCCCTACACTTGACCTTGACCTTGTCCTCCCCTACACTTGAACTTGACCTTGTTCTCCCCTCCACTTGACCTTGACCTTGTCCTCCCCTCCACTTGACCTTGACCTTTTTCTCCCCTCCACTTGCTCCCAGTTCATTCAAGAGCTGAGATTCCCTATGTTGGACTATCAACCTATGAAGGCCTTTTCTTTGTGGGTACAATCTTCTCGGCTTATCTTTTCCATTACATGAGGGAGACAAATTTGCAGTCAGGAGTGGAAAGGCCTTCATCTCTAGTGCCTGATAATACAAACATGCAGCATGTAAAATTATAACAGATGTGAGATGGTCTTTACTGGGTCACTTTCCTTGGTTCACTCAGCCTATGGCTTGGTAGACATTTAATTTTTATGAAGGATTACTCCATTATCTTGCCATTCAAAGAAGCATTGCTTCAACAAGTCACAGTGACTTATCAATATATGGATGAGAGTTAAATGTAATCCCACAAGAAAAATATTTCTAATGTTATTTCAGAAGAAAAGATACCAATGATCCATGACCCAGTGACAATCTATATAAATGCTATTCTTGTTGCTGGGAAATGAGTATCCCTGGCTGGCTTTGAACATTCTGTGTGGCTGAGGATGCCCTTGAGCTTCTCTGTTCCTCCTGCTTCCAATTCCACAGTGCTGTGCTTATAGTTACACACCGTCATGCCTGGTTTATAGTGTAATAAGGATCAAACCCAGGGCTTCACGCATGATAGGCAAACACTCTACCAACTCACTCTCTCATATTATTTTTGTTTCATTTATTTGGTTGTCTACATGTGTGCGCACATAGACATCAAACTCAGGAACTCAGTCTTACTTGTGTGTTTACCCTCTGAAACATCTCAAAGCCAAGCCCCTAAAGTATTTAAGAAGTGCAAAATATTAAGTGGACAAGAGATAAGAAAATGTTGTATATGAGATAGCCAAAATTTTCAGTTTTCCTAACAAAAAACCCTTGACAACATATTCTCATATATTATCAAGGATATGATAAATTTGTTTACTTACTATCAGCAAATGCCTTGTGGTGGTATTTCTCTTTGGTAGTTATTTCATTATTCTGATACATTATTTATTAATGGTTTGCCCATTTTACTTCTAGGACATAAATGTCTGTAACACCTAAATTCAGTGCCTTGAAAGATTTATTCAACCAGCCCAGAAATTCTTTGTAACAGCAGTAAATGATACAGGGCTCTTTTCAATACCAACAATAACTTGAAAGTTGTTATACAATAATTGTTTTACAACTCCAGCTTTAACTTTTGGGGACAATAGCATTTTGTTGTTTAATATCAACATTCTTTGAATGACATATGTGTCAAACTTATGCAATGGTTATGGTCTTTAATGATTAGATTTTCTTTCATTTTAGTAATATTCTCAGGTTATTAGGAATTTTTAGGATTTTTTAATTTATAAATTTGTGTATCTCTGTGAACATATGCCTCATATATATAGATGGCTGTGGAGCCCCAAAGACATCCTCTGTAAGAGTCCCAGTACCCCAGTACGGGTGCTAGGAACTCAAGTCAAGTCCTCTGCAAGAGTAGGAAGTGCTCTGAACCTCTGAGCCATCTCTCCAACCTGTTTCTAGTATTTTAATTCTGTATCATCAAAACTACATCTCATGTCTGGGGCTTAGCTGAGTGGTAGAGCATATATAAGGTCTTAGGCTAGGCCCTGGGTTTGGCCCTCAACACCAGAGGGAAAATATTAGGAGGGAGCTGTATCAGCAGGTAAGAGCATTGGCTGGGGCTGGGCATGAAGCAAATGCTTTTCATCCCAGCACTTGGGAAGCAGAGGCAGGCAGACCTCTATGGGACTTCTACACAATGAGTTCAAGGCTAGCAGGGGCACAGTTTGTTTGTTTGTTTGTTTGTTTGTTTGTTTGTTTGTTTGTCTCAATGAACAAACAAAAGTGTTAGCTGCTCTTGCAGTGGACCTAGGTTTGATTCCCAGCACCCACATGGTGGCTAACAGCTGTCTGTAACTCCAGTTCCAGGGGATTTGACCCTGTCTTCTCACCTCTGTGGGCACTGGATACATGTGATGCACTTACATACAGATAAAATGTTCATACACATAAAATATAAAGATAATTTTTTTTACATTCCATAACACAGTAACATTTATTTGTAGACTAAGGGCAAAGAATTAATTTACCAGAGATCAAATTGAAATTATTATTTAATATGTAATTTCACTGTTTATTTTTTTCCATATAGTCGAGACTTTAATTTTCCTGAATCATTTTAAATTAAGATATAGATGCCACAGAAATGACTCAGTCGGTAAGAGTGCTTCTGTGCAAGCATGAGCACCCAAGTTCAAAGCCCCAGGACTCACATAGAAAGCCAGACATGGTTGCTCAGGCCTGTAAACTCCAGCATTGGGTGACAGAGACAAGTCTTGGGAGCTCATTGGCTAACTAGCTTAGCCCAAAGCAGTGAGCTTCTGGAGAGATCCTACCTCATGGGAATAAGGTGGAGAGCAATAAAGAAGACACAGTGCCCTCCTTGGACTTCATGTGCACATATAGGCATGTACACCCACACATTCATGTGCATGCTACACACACACACACACACACACACACACACACACACACACTTACGTAAACACACGCTCACAAAAATGTTTTCTTTTTTTTTAATTTTTGTTGTTTTTTTGAGACAGGCTCTCCCTGTAGCACCAGCTGGCATGGAACTCACTCTGTAGATCAAGGTGACCTCCATCTCACAGAGAGCTACCTGCTTCTATCTCTTGCATGCTGAGTTTAAAGGCATGCACCACCACACTAGACTCTTTTTCTTTCTCCGCCCTTCCCCCTAGCATTTTTTTTTATTGATGCTTTGTGCATTTCATACATCATTTTCCAATTCAGTTCAGGCATATTTCCCTTTCCCTTCCCCCCCCCCCATCCCAGATCATGCATTTTGCCATAACTGTCCTGCATCTTTCTCTCAGTTTTCTTTTTTTCATTTTTTAGCTATAAGTGATAATCCATGAGTACAAGCATCCTTCATATGAAACCAATTTGCAGGCTGTTGTGCCCAAACCCCCACAGCCCCACCATCCAGCGGGGGGATGAGGGGTTGTATGTTCAGTCAAGTTGATCAAATGTGTGTCCAGACTACATTGCTGTAGTTTCACCATTCACCCCAATCGCAGCCTTTACATTCTACCACGCCCTCTCTTCCGCAGATTGTTCCCTAGGCTTAGAAAAGGGGCACAGGTGGATGAGAAGCAAAACAGTCCCCTCTCTCTGGAGCTGTTGTCTTGGACTCTGGTCAATTCTGGCTGTTTCCTTTCATGGGCTGGTCTCCTTGAGTCAAGCAAGACTCCACCGTCAGCACCAGCTACACCTCACCTGCCTGGAAATACTGTGCAGCAGAGGCAGCCATATGCCTGTATATCCCAAACCTAATTAGCTATTGGCTCTCTCCTTGGAGGAATAACCCATGGCTGATGCCACAAGCTTACATCCTCTACAGGTTAGGAGATGTTATAAGCCACAGTAAGACCCTGTCATATTTAACAGGAAAAAATGTAATTCATGGATTAACATATCATCCAAACATATGTGTCTATACCAAAGTAACCTACCATAACTATTAGTGCTGTTTAAATACCTATATATCTAATTGCTTGTGCTTCATTAGTAGGATCAAAAGGTTATTCCTGGACAAACTGTCAGCCTTGCGTTTTTTTTAATAATAGAATCTCTTCTAAATTTTTATTTATTTTTTTTTATTGTATGTGTATGAGTGTTTTGCCTGTGGGTATGTAAGTGGCTTCCATGGAAGTCAGAAGAGGGCATTGGATCCGCTCGAGTTACAGATGATCATTAACTGTCATGTGGGTGCTGGGAATTGAACACATGTCCTCCACAAGAGCAACCAGAGCTTTTTGTTTATTTGTTTTGTTTTTGTTTTTTTGAGATAGAGTCTCCCTGTAGCCCCAACTGGCCTAGAACTCACTAAGTGTACCAGTCTGAGCCTGGCCTCAATCTCACAGAGATCCACCTGCCTCTGCCTCTCAAACACTGGAATTAAAGGTGTGTGCTACCATGCCAAGAACAACCAGTGCTCTTAACCACTGAGCCATTTCTTTTTTTTTATTTTATTTTTTTATTTTTGTATGTGTATGAATGTACTGTCTGCCTGTAGGTTTGTGCACCCATGTCGTGCAATGCTGCAGAGGTCAGAAGAGGGTCTCAGATTCCCCTGGAACTGGAGTTCTCCTGGAATTGGAGTTACAGACGGTTCTTAGCCGCCATGTGGGTGCTGGGGATCGAACCTGGGTCCTCTGCAAGAGCAGTCGGAGCTCTTAACCACTAGGCTATCTCTCCAGCCCCCGAGCCATTTCTTTAAAAAATATTTTATTACTTTTATTTTTTATGTGTATGAGTGTATTGCCTGCATACATGTAATGGCCTTGGAGGTTGGAAGAGTATGTTGGATCCCTTGGAATTGGAGTTGTATACAGTAGTTAGCTGCCACGTAGGTGCTGGGATTTGAACCTGGGTCCTCTATAAGAGCAGTCAGTGCTCTTAACTGCTGAGCCATCTTTCTACCCCCAAGCTATTTCTTCAGTCCTAAAAATAAAATTTCTTAAACACTTCGGTTTTCAAAATTTAGACTACGTGATAGCCTTTTTAAAAAAAATGCAGATTCTTGGGTGCTATGACCATTGGATTAGAGCATAACCTTAAGGATGGGCTACATGATCCACTTTTTAAAAAAATTTTTTTAATTTTTTAATTTATTTTTGTATGTGTATGAATGTACTGTCTGCATGTAGGTTTGTGCACCTGTGTCCTGCAATGCCGCAGAGGTCAGAAGAGGGTCTCGGATTCCCCTGGAACTGGAGTTCTCCTGGAATTGGAGTTACAGACGGTTCTCAGCCGCCATGTGGGTGCTGGGGATCGAACCCGGGTCCTCTGCAAGAGCAGTAAGTGCTCTTAACTGTTAGGCTATCTCTCCAGCCCCGATCCACATTTTTTTTTCTTTTTGAGACAGGGTTTCTCTTTAGTCCCAGCTGGCCTAGAACTCACTCTGTAGACCAGGTTGGCCTTGAACTCACAGAGGTCTGCCTGCCTCTGCCTCCCGAATGCTGGGGTTAAAGGCGTGTGCCACCAGGCCTGATGTGATCCACATTTTAAAGCAACACCACAGGCAATTCTGATGTAGGTGGTTTGCAATAGCATGTGTTTAGAATCACCAATTTATACTAATATATTAATCAAAAATTAATTAGGTATTTAGTTGTTTTAATACAAAATTGTGTTTTGTTTAGTTACTTCTTTGTTTAGTTACTTTAGTTTAGAGTTACTTCTATAAACCCTAATTATAAGAATTACATCACAAAGTACAACTAAACACTTTAAAACTTGTTCAACTTTATAATGGTGAGAAATTAGTTACACTGTAAAGTGGAATGCTCTGGTTTGGTGAGTCACTAATTCAAATATCTATCACATACACATTCATTTGTTCTGAAATGAAACATGAAAACAATAGACACAAAGGTAGTTTCTATTCAGTGGGGCTTTAGAATGTATTTGGGGACGCAAGATATAACCATAGACAAGCAAAGTCATGTTACTTAGAGTGAAAGATAGAGAAATCCAAGGGGGTAAGTGATATGGAATGGAGGAAAAGGGGGCTCCGAGAGGGAGAGACAGACAGACCTAGGGACGAGGGTGCAAAAAGCCTTAGAAGTGAGCATGCATCTGACTGATTATACTCTTGGGCTGTCAGAAACACATGACGTCTCAGAGTCTAGAGATGCCAGCTATAATTAAATCCAGATGCCTATATAAAGTCACCACTTGGAGCTCAAGCTATCCAATCTTATAATGTCAAAAATAGAAAAAAATAAAAGCAAACTTCACCTGTAGTCAATACTTAGCAGAAAATGACTACACTTGAAAAAAGAAAATAAAAAAAATCTAACACTGAGGTACATGGTTAAGAAAAATGACAAACAGGGTTATTAATTAGCTTGTCTTATACTGGAAAAAAGTACAGGAATTGAAAGGGAGATGAATGTGCTCAACTGTTTAATAGAGAATATAAAAGCCGAGGGCAGGGACGGTGCAGTAAACCAAGCATGCAAAGGTAGGAGCAGTAGGCTGTGTGAAGAACTGCGGCTGACAGAACTCTAAACCGCAAAAGAACGGATCCGCTACTATTGTTATGCAACAATTAAAACGATTGGAATTCTGACACATTACGATGTGGCTGGATCTTGAAAACATTATAAGTGAAAGAAGCTGGAGAACAGAGGTTGCACATTGCCTGATTCGTTTATAAGAAATATCCAGATTTCTAGGCAGAAATCAGACTAGTGGCTGGGGAATTGAGGGACTCAGAGCTCCGGGAGAATGGAAAGTAACTTTGTTAGTGTGAAGCTTTATTTTGGGGTGATGAGAAGTTTGGAACTAGATGAAGGGATTGGTTGTACAAATTCACAAGTGTATGAGGGCCTCACCAAGTGTTGCCCTGTCAGAATGTTAGGTTGGTGCTGTCAGCTCTATGTGTGCGTGTGTTCGTGTGTGTGTGTGTGTGTGTTCATGTGTGTGTTCATGTGTATGTGTTCATGTGTGTGTTCATGTGTGTGGGTACAGCCACATGAATGTGCAAGTTAGAGGGCAATCTCAGTTGTTGGCTCTCACCTGCTGCCCTTTTGTGGACTGGTGTAAGCACCAGGCTAGCTGTCCTGTGAGTTTCTAGGAGCTTTCCTCTGTCTGCATCCATCTTGCTATAGGAAAGCTGGGATTACAGGTATACATCACCCTGTTCAGCTTTACACAGGTTCACATGGTAAGTGCTCTACCCACTGAGCCATCTCTTCAGCTCCTAAAACAGCTCTTATTGTTCAAGAAAGAATGGAAAATCAAACTCAGGGTTCTATGTAAAGACTCACTGTTATTTTCTATTTTATTTTATTATTTTTATATGTATGAATATACTGTCTACATGCAGGTTTGTGCACCTGTGTCATGCAATGCCTCAGAGGTCAGAAGAGGGTGTCGGATTCCCTTGGAACTGGAGCCAAAGACGGTTCTCAGCCACCATGTGGGTGCTGGGGATTGAAGCCAGGTCCTTTGCAAGAGCAGTCGGCGCTCTTAACTGCTAGGCCATCTCTCCAGCCCCAAGACTCACTGCTTTAAATACTGTCAGCTAATTTAAGAGATTTAGAATTGTGTCAGCAACTGAAAACATACCCCAGGGCTAAACAATGTCCATGGCCCCTGCTTCTTGAGTTCTGGCTTGGCAAATAGTTTTCATAGTCTATAAGCTCACTTACATTGTCCCATGATTTCACATTTTTAAATATAGATTAAATAAACCTGCAATTTCTTTTACCTAAATACACATACATAAGCCACTATTGAGTTAGTTTGTCCGCTTTTCTGTTTTTGTTTTTGCAGTCCTGGAGATCAAACTTAAGTCCCAGTTACTACTAGTGTCGGATCAACTGAACAGATTTTGAATTTCAAGTAAACTTCCCAGCACGGCCATTTCTACTCTCCACAGTCATTGTGAAATCATTTAACTGCTAAGCCAAAGAAAAAATAATCAGAAAAATAGGTACAAAAATAACCACATAATAAACATCACAGACAAATGTAATGCCCTTAAAATTATTATTCAATGCTTTGAATGTCCTATAGTACTCCACTGCTCTTCTCATGAGCCAAGGTTGACAAATGCTGATACGACTGCTGTCTTCTCCCATACGAATTTAAGTCACCATTTTTCTATGTCTGAATCCAGAGTGTTTTGCCTTTCTGAATCTGAAAAGGGAATAAATGAAGACAAGTCAGATAAAAGGAGTCAGACTCAAGGCAGGTAGATGGCTGGCTTCAATTACGAAGGAGGCCTTTTCCAAAAGAGCTGGCTGTGAGGTCGTAAGCCCACCTAAGTCAGGGATTTCCCAGGAAGCCAACTGAGGTAAAAGTTCCAAGAAAGCTGCTGCAATCAGGCTCCTACTTGAGATGCTTCTACTACTACTAGCTACAGACCCATCTACGCCCTAATCCCTCATCTCCTTGCCCCCACCTCCTTGTAAACTCACTTCCTTGTGCGCCTGGGTATAAAACTGCCATTCTGCGTACATTTCTACACTGGTCATCCTAATCTCGACCTAGCCAGGCCAGCCACCATGCCTGAAACAAACCCGACTTCCTTTTCATCCAAGTCCTGACATTTTTCTCCTCTCTGCACCAAGTCTCCCCTCAAAATGAACCTAACTAACACTGGCTTGAAGAAGAGCAGCTAGCTCTTAGTAAGTTGGTTAGTCCACAGACAGCAATTTTCAAAAGATGGAGTCCATCCAAAGCCATCAACTAGTTGGGTTTAGGCTGTGTCTAAAGGGCTTAAGTTCTCCCTAATACCTCTGAACTGACTCCCACATGCTTAGATTCCTCTTTGGTACTAGATGCTACTTGGGTCAAACCAGAGAAGGACTTGACAAGGCCTAGATGTCTCAGCCTCCCCTGCAGTGCCACTCCAGAGTCAGCCTGCTCTTCTGTGACTGTTGTGTCTTGGCCTGTTTTATGAGGTAAGTTCTGTGCAGCTCAGGCTGGCCTTGGACTAACAATACTCTTGCATTGGGTTGGGTATTACAGGCATAGATCACCAAATCAAGCTAATCCCTGCATCTTAGAGCATTCTGGCCCTGTGCTGGCTGTCCGGCTGCCAAGATGCTGTCTTCTCACATGACTTAATCATTTCTTGTTTCCTGAAGGCTGCTCTCCTGGTGAGTCTCCTGGCTTCTTCGCACACATTCACTTGGAAGCTTAAACCATGTTTCTTTTTTCTTCCTTACACAATGAATGTCAGTCGTTTTCAGCCCCATTCCCTTCTCTCATCTTGCTCCTCTCCTGCTGAAACCCTTCTTTCCAAGTCTGTAGGAAGATCCAATTTGAATTGGGGGCTAGTTCTCAGCTAGCACCCCTCAGGGCACCACGTGGGTGGGAGTCATGGGATTTCTCTGACCCTGCCCCAGGAAGGAGCAGACAACTCGGCCCAGGTGCATGATGCTGGGTGGGACAGCAGTGTGCAGTGGTGTGGAATTGGGGGTCTGTGATTGGCTCTGGGAGCTGATGTCATTTTTCTTATAAAGGCAAGCTGTAGCAGGCAATAAATTGAATTCTCCATTACCATCACAGAATTCCCGGCCGTCGTTATTTTTTGCATGCATACAGGCCAAAGCAGGTCTGAATTTCTTTGGAGTGACCAGTGGGTTGGATAGCAGTCCTTTAGACCACCAACCTGGATAGCTGGTGTGGTGCAGTGAATTGTGAATGGGCACAGGCTGAAGATAGGCAATCAGCCATCAGCCTGAACTTCCTGTCCAGGGGCAGCAGTTTTTGGGCAGGTGGAAAAAGCACAACCAAAGTGGGAAACGTTCCGTTGTCCCAGGCTAAGGACCTGAGGTGGAAGGACCTCTCACGTCGGGTTACGAAAGTAACCGACTGACCTCTGTGCTGAGGGGTCAGTTCTTCACAGTGTCAACAGGCAGGTACCGTGCTCCCCCTTCCCTTAGCAGGGCCGTGCTGTACCTGCTCGTGGCAAAGGGAGCTTCCTACACAAGTCCTCCTCTACATTCATGCTTTCTTTTTGTGTGTGGCCCACTGAGTTTAATTACTTCCTTGCCTGAATGTGGGTGAAAAGTTATTTACTAGATCAAGGGCAACATATCAGTAACTATACCACAGGAGAAGATGATACCACTGCTCCCAACAACCCTTAACTGCCAACAGTTCCTCAGGGATGGTTGGGGCCCCATGGACTGCCTCCCCATCTGTGATGAAATGTTGGTGGCCCCAACCCTGTGCAAGTCTTGTGCAGATGACCACATTGGACACATTTTCTATTAAGGTCTTCAGTTGTACGATAGTACTGTACTGTACTACTATTTAGGGCATGAAGGAATATTTCTACATGGCATCCTCCACAAATTCAATGTTAATAAAATGAAGTTGTACTGTGCCTTTCTATAAGAGGGTGACTATACATAACATAATGGACATTTCAAAAACTTAGAATTTTTGGGCTGGAGAGATGGCCTAGTGGTTAAGAGTGCCGACTGCTCTTGCAGAGGACCTGGGTTCAATCCCCAGCACCCACATGGCAGCTGAGAACCGTCTGTAACTCCAATTCCAGGAGATCTCTAGTTCCAGGGGATTCCGAGACCCTCTTCTGACCTCCGCGGCATTGCACAACACGGGTGCACAGACCTACATGCAAAACAGCACATTCATACACATAAATAAATAAAATAAAATTTAAAAAAACTTAGAATTTTCCATTCTCCCATCATAAAGACATAATTATTAAGGAAATTGATATGCCTATTCCAGTTTAAGCATGATATAATGTACACATGCATCGGTATATCACATGGTACCCCATAATGCATGTGAGGTGGGCTTTTGGGGGGGTTGTTTATTTGAGACAGGCTCCTGGCAGCCCCAAGTAGCTTCAGCCTCACCCACCTTTTCCTCCCAAGTGCTGGGATTAAAGGTGTGCACTACCACGCCCAGCATGGATCCAGAATTTCTTTTTTTTCTCCTTTTAACTTTTTTTTTAACAAATCTAGACCCATGTTCCCGCCCATTCCCCCACCCCGCAAGAGCTCATGCATTCTGCCAAACATGCTTTTCATCTCTTTCTCAGTCTTTCTCAATATTCTCCATGAGGAAGTTGACTGTTTTGAGCAGAAGTTCACTGTTTCAGTCAGTTCTTTGATGCAGTCCTTTCTGTTGTTGGTGTTTCCAATACAACATTCGCCCAACTGCTTTGAACAAAACTCAGGGGGCCCTACACAAGAAATACAACTAGGTAATTGGCACTAGCATCCACAGATGAGGGTACCAGAATTTATACAAGTATTTGATCCCATTCAGAACCCTTCCCCTTCTTAACCCCTTCCTGTTTCATGTCCCTCTATTTATATTTCTTTTCCTTTTTCTTAGTTTCATTAATTTTTCCATCGTCTTAATGCCATTATACTCACTTATCCCTTGTCACCCTCCCTCCCCCTGAGTTCACACCATTTGTCATTTGTGCTAGAGTCATGTGCTAAATTACTCTCACCACTTGCTCCAGGGCCAGCTCCTCCCCTGATCTCTAGTTAGCCACCACTGTAGTCGCTTTCTAAGAAGGTCAGGTCTTCCTCATCTGACCACCATCTGCTGCTAATATTTCTCAGCCAAGGTTGGGCTCTGCTACCAATTTCTATAGTTCTGTGATGTATTTTTGTCCAGCTGAGCTTGCACATGTGTTGTGCATGCTGATACCAATGCTGTAGGTCCTACGAAACCGGGTACCAGGAGCTTGAAGGATTCATTTCCATTTGGTCTTGCATCGCCTCCTGGCTCTTACAATCTTCCCCATCTTCTTTCTCCAATGTTCCCTGAGCCCTGGTGGGTGAACCTGAAATATGCAACGTGTCCATGGACCCACAATCTGTAGACCCCCTAATCTTAACAGTTTGGCTACTCAGGCCCTTTTGGGTTCCTGGACTCCTGTTGCATGGAGGAGTTTCCTTAATGAGAGTTAAGAGGTAGTTATGCTGCCGGAGTGGTGGCACAAGTCTTTAATCCTAGACTTGGGAGGCAGAGGCAGTTGGATACTCTTGTCAGTTCAAGGCACCCTGGTCTACCTAGTGAGTTCCGGGACAGCCGGGGCTAAGAGAGAGACCCTGTCTCAAAAAAAGATCCAAAAAAAAAAAAAAAAAAAAAAAAAGTAGTTAATGCCTTGTTGTGTCCTTGATCTATGATGCTTGGATCCTGTGTGTAGAGGTTGCATTCTAGGTGTGTTGCTTTAGGCATGAGAGACCATGTCTGTGTGTCCAGTTGTGGGACTCTGTAACCAGCAGTGGATGAGTGTTCTCTTTTCCCCACAACCTCTCCAGCATTGAGTATCATTTGTTTTCTTGATCATGGCCAGTCTTACTAGGGTAAGATGAAATCTTAATGTGGTTTTAATTTGTATTTCCTTAATCACTAACAACTTTTAAGATGTTTCTTAGCAATATTCTTCTCTTGAAAAGTCTCAGATCTTTAGCCCATCTTTTAATTGGATCATGTGTTTTCTTAGTCTTTTGTTTTTTGAGTAATTTATATATTCTGGATGTTAAACCTCTGTCAGATGTGTCACTGGTGAAGATTTCCTCCAACTCCATGGGTTGTCTCTTCACTTTTTTGATTGTTTTTGTTGTACAGAGCTTCTTAGTTTAATGAGTTCCCACTCATTGATTGTTGACCTTATTTCCTGTCTACTGACTGATTTAGAAGGTCTTTTTCTACACCACTGTTAAAGTTTTCTTCTAACATTTTCAGAGTTTCAGGTTTCATATTGAGGTCTTTGATACATTTAGAGTTGACTTTTGTGCAAGATGAAAGGGAGGGGTTTAGTTTCATTCTTCTACAGGTTGTGATGCAGTTTTGTCAGCACCATTTGCTGAAGATACTGCCTTTCCTCCATTGAGTATTCTTGGCTCTTTTGTCAAATATCAGGTGACTGAAATTGCATGTGCTCAAGTTTGGATCTTCAATTTTGTTCCATTGATTTACAGGTCTATTTTTGTACCAGTACCATGCTATTTTTATGACTATAGCTCTGTAATATAGTAATCCCCCAGTGTTACTCTTTGTGGTCAGTGTTGCTTTGGTTAACCAGGGTCTTTTGTGTTTCCATATGAATTTTAGGATTTTTTTTTCTATACCTGTGAAGAAAGTCAAGGGGATTTTGATTGGTATTGCATTGAATCTATATATTACTTTGGATAGGATGGTCATTTTTACTATATTAATTCTTCTAATCCATGAGCAAGGGAGGTCCTTCCATCTTCTGGTCTCTTCCTCAATCTCTTTCAAAGATTTAAAATTTTCATTGTCTTTGGTCAGGTTTGTTCTGAGAGTCTCACTTTTTTTGTCTTTTTTTGAGACAGGGTCTTCCTGTAGCCTCAGCTGTCCTGGAATTCACTATATAAAACAGGCTGGCCTTGAACTCACAGAAATCCACCTGCCTCTGCCTGCCAAGCAAGATTAAAAGTATGCTTTGAAGTGCACAGAGCTTAGACTGGGGATTTTCTGGGACCACCTGAAGCACAGGTAGGAGCCTGGGTGCTTCAGCCAGGCAGATTGTTGGATAATCCTATCTGGCCTGTTGGATAATTCTCACATTGGTTTGATTAAATCACTGTCTTATGTGGCTGTGGAGGCAGAGTTGTCCTGCTAGCTGGTATAAAAAGTGGGCTTGTTGCCACTGTGAGACTTGAGTGCACACAGCTTAGATTGGAGATTTCCCAGGACCACCTGAAGCACAGAGTAGGCATATCCCCCTCCCCCCCAAAAAAAAACCTGGAATCGCCAAGGGAGTGTCCAAGTGGATTCTTTGGAGAACCTTCAAAACAGAAAGGGAAGAGTGAGTTACACTTCCAATAGAAACCCTAAAACTTAGACAAGTCAACACTACATAAGAAAGGAGACAAACAAATCAATCAAACAAACAAACAATGAAGGCACCTGAAGGAGGCAAGCAAAGCAAGCCTTCAACACAGTGAAGAGGTATTCAGGATTCGCATTGGAATACAGGCAAAGAGAAACCCACATGCCAGGAACATGACAAAGGGACAACATGGGAAAGGTGCAGGATAATTCCACACCAAGCTCTACCCACCCTGTGGGGGATTCCTACAGTGGGATCCCCCTAGGGATGGCCCAGGGCACAGATCTTAGAGGAACAATTGTGGACATATTAAAAGAAATCAAAAAGTATAAAGAACAAGTCAGAGAACTAAGGAGAGAGAATGAAAAACTCAAGAAAGACCTAGAAAGAGAGATTGACAAACGCCAGAAAGAACTAGAGGAAGAAAATGACAAACTCTGGAAGGAAGTGGAAACACTGAAAAGAACCCATGTAGAAATAGAAAAGGAAACCAACCAGCGAAGCAAAGAGCTACAGGAAGAGAATGAGAAGCTCCAAAAGGAAGTGGAAATACTAAAGAAATCACAAGGTGAAATGAAAAAGGAAATCAAACACTCATCCATTCAAGAAGAAAAGAATGGAAAAAACCCTCAGAAGTAGAATGGAGGAAACAGAACAAAGAATATCAGACCTGGAAGATAACACAGCATAACTAAAAACCTCAAGTTAAGATTATGAAAAAATTTAAAATACACAAAAGTGGAACACCAGAAATTGGGGGACACTATGAAAATATCAAACCTCTGCATCATAGGGATAGAGGAAGGAGAAGAATCCCAAGAGAATGGTATTGATCAGATCTTCAACAGAATAATAGAGGAAAATTTCCCCAAACTAAAAAAAGATAAACCAATACAAATACAAGAAGCACATAGAACTCCAAACAGACAAGATCAGAAAGGAAACTCTCCACATCATATCATAGTTAAAACACTAGATGCCCAAAACAAAGACAAGATTCTGAAAGCCACCAGAGAAAAACAAGTTACATATAAGGGGAAACCTATCAGAATTGCAACTGACTTCTCAATGCAAACTATGAAAGCAAGAAGAACGTGGAGCAAAGCATTCCCAGTGTTAAAGGACTATAGATGCCAACCCAGGTTACTATACCCAGGAAAAATGTAGATTACAAGTGGAAAGAGAGAGAAAAATCTTCCATGGCATAAAGAAGATGAAAGAATACTTGTCTGGAAAACCAACACTTCAGAGAATACTTGAAGCACTTCAAAGGACAGAAGAAAGGAGCAACTATCCCCAGGCACCTAGAAAGAGAAATTAATAAAAGCATAACTGCAGAAGTAGAAACCTAGACCAAAAATGCAAATGGATAATAAGGCAAAAGGAAGCAACACATGTCTTTCAATTATAACCTTAACTATTAATGGACTAAACTCCCCAATCAAAAGACATAGACTGGGAGATTGGATTAGGAAACAGAACCCATCTATATGTTGTCTACAGGAAACACATCTTACCTTCAAAGATAGGTACCACCTTAAAGTGAAAGGATGGAAAAAAATATTCCAAGCAAATGGTACCAAAAAGAAAGCAGGTGTTGCTATTTTAATATCAGACAAAATAGACTTCAAAGTAAAAGAAATCAGAAGAGACAAAGAAGGCCATTATATTTTTATCAAAGGAACAATTGACCATGAAGATTTCACAATCATGAATGTATATGCACCAAACTCTGGTGCATCAAACTTTATAAAGACAATTCTCCAGGACCTCAAGACACAGATTAACCCCAGTACATTCATATTAGGGGACTTCAATACTCCACTGAGACTGCTAGACAGGTCAATTGGACAAAGAATAAACAGAGATACATCTGAACTGAATGATATGATACACCAAAAGCGACCACATACTGGGACACAGAAGCAACCTCCACAAATACAAAAAGATTGAAATAATTTCATGCATTCTATCAGTCCACAGTGCAATAAAGCTCAATATAAACCAAATAAGCCTACAACTACAAGAGACATGGAGACTAAACAACACACTCTGAATAATGAATGGGTCAAGGAAGAGATAAAGAAAGAAATAAAAGCATTCCTGGAACTGAATGACAATGATAATACAACACAGCAAAACACCTATGGGATACTTTAAAAGCAGTCCTAAGAGGTAAATTTATAGCCCTGGGTGCCTACATTAGAAAACAAGAAAAAGAGCAAGTGAAAAATCTAAAACTGCAGCTAAAAACACTTGAAAGACAACAACAATGAACACTAAATGCAACAGACAGGAAGAAATAACAAAAACCAAAGCATTTGATGAAATAGAAACAAAGAAAACAATACAAAAAAATTAATGAATCCAAAAGTTGGTTCTTTGAGAGAATAAACAAGTAGACAACCTCTAGCCCAGTTAACCAAAAGAAAGAAGGAACAATTCCAAATCAATACAATTCTGTGATGAAAAGGGAATATCACAAATAGACAATGAAAAGATCCAGTCAATCATACAGGAATACTTCCAAAACTATACTTACAAGTTGAAAACCTAGGAAAAAATGGTGAACATCTGAAATCCTGGGAATCACCAAAGCTCAATCAAGAAGAGATCAACAGCTTAAACAGACCCATAATATATGAAGAAATTGAATGATGTAATAAGAAACCTAACTAAAAAAGCCCAGGCCCAGATGGTTTCATGGCAGAATTCTTTATATATCATAATATATGTATATATACATATATACATACATATACATATATATAATATATATATAATATATATATATATAAGAGTTTATTTGAGCTTACAAGCTTACAATTGCGGTTCCAGGAATTAGAGTCCATTGTGGCAGGAAGCATGGTGGCAGGGCTGGAGCAGCAAGCTGAGGGTCACATCTCGAAATGAGCACAGGAAGTCAAGGGAAGAGAGAGACTGGAGACCGCAAGGCTTGTTAAACTCACTACCCGCCCCAATGATGTACTTCCTCCAGCATGGCCACACCTTCTAAGACTCCCAGAACAGTGCCACCAACTGGAGACAAAATTCTGAATATTAAACCTATGGGGGACACTCTCATCAAACCACACATTCAACTCCCTGGCCCCATAAGCTCCTGACCATATAAAAATGCAAATGCATTTAGTCCAACCTTAAAGTCCCCATAGTCTTTACCAGTCTCAATTATATCAAAAGTATTAGTCCAAAATCTCTTCTGAGATGCCAGGCCAATCTCTTAATTGTAAGCTCCCTAAAATCAAAAGACAAATTACATACTCCCAACATACAGTGGAACTGAATACACATTCCTATTCCAAAAGGGAGGAATAGAGGCATAGTTAGGAAATACTGGACCAAAACAAGATCAAAACCAGCAGAGTAAGCACCAAGTCCAGTAGCTCCATGTGCAACTTCTGGGAAATTTTCTTTTCAAAGGCTTAGATGGCTCAGCTCTTTCAGCTTTACTTGCAATATACATCTCTTTCTTAGGCTGGTACCACTCCCTGTATGCACTCTCCTTGGCAAATATCATCAAGCTCTGCATCTCAAATGTCTTCTTATGGTCTCCACTGCCAACCAGGCCTTCACATTCACAGCTTCAACAATGGCTATTGGGGCCTTCTTATTCAGGGATGCCCTTGCTGCACTTTACCTCAACTTGGTGGATCTCTGAACCGTGAGAAGAGCTGAGGCCCCCTTCACTCTTGCAAACTTCATGCCTCTAAAGCCAGCACCATGTGAATGAAAGTGCCGAGTTTGGCTGCAAATTTGGGTGGACCCTGGCCTATTTCAACACACTGTGCAACTTTTCTCTAATGGCAGAATTCTTTAAACATTTCAAAAAACACACCATTATTACTCAAATTGTTTTAGAAGGATACAAACAGAGGAAATTCTCCCAAATTCCTTCTAAAGACCCAGCATCGCTCTAATACTAAAACAAGGCAAAGATACACAAAAAAGGAGATCTACAGACCCATCATCTCATTAATGAACATAGATGCAAAATTTCAAACAAAATACTTGCCAACCGCATAAGAGAGCCACATCAAGAAGGTCATTCATCTGACCACGTTGGATTCATACCAGAGATGCAGGGATGGTTCAATATACAAAAATCAATAAATATCATAAAAATATAAATGGGCTGAAAGGTCAAAAACCCACCAATCATCTCAATTGATGCAGAAAAAGCCTTTGACAAAAATTCAGCATCCCTTCTTGCTTAAAGTCCTAGAGGGAATTGGATTGGAGGGTCATTCCTCAATGTAATCAAACCATATACAGGAAACCCACAGCCATATCATCCTAAATGGGGAAACGACAGAAGCATTCCCTTTAAAGGTAGGAACTCAGCAAGCTTGCCCCCTGTCACCACTCCTCTTCAATATAGCTTGAAATATCTTGGTAGGGCAATAAGAGAAGAAAGGAAATTAAAGGAGTACTAATGATATGATTGTTTACTTAAGGGATGCTAAAAACTCAACCAGAAAACTCCTAGAAATGATTAAAGTTTCAGCAAAGTGGAAGGAATACAAAATTAACCTAGAAAATCAGTAGCTTTTCTTTACACAAAAAACAAGCAACTGAAGAAGGAATACAAGAAGCCTTCCTACTCACAATAGTCAAAAACAATAAATACCTAGGAACAACCCTAACCAAAGGCACCAGAGAGCTCTACAAAAAAGTTTTTAAATCCCTGAAGAAGGAAATTCATGAAGAAGACATCAGAAGATGGAAAACCTCCCATGATCATGGATTGGGAAAATTAATATAGTAAAAATGTCCATTCTCTACCCAACTCTTGTACCGATTTACAGATTCAATCCAATCCCAATTAAAATCCCCAAGAATTCTTCACAGCTTGGGGAAAAAAGTCCTTAATTTCATTTGGAAAAAACAAAAGACCCTGAATAGCCAAAGCAACCCTGAGTGAAAAGAGCAATACAGGGGGATCTCTATCCCAGACTTCAAACTATACTACAGAGCTATAGTCATAAAAAACAGTTTGGAACTGGCACAAAAACAAAAACCTGTTGACCAATGGAACAAAACTTAAAGATCCAAACTTGAGCACATACAATTTTAGCCACCTCATATTTGACAAGGGGGCCAAGAAGACACATTAAGATATCATCTCATTCCAAATAAGACTGGCTAGGATCAAGAAAACAAATGATTACCAAGTGCTGAGAGGTTGTGGGAAAGAGGAACACTCATCACCACTGCTGGTGGGAATGTAAACTCGTACAGCCACTATGGAAAGCAGTGTGGAGAAACCTTGGAAGACTCAAATGAACTTGCCACCTGATCCAGCATACCACTCCTGGGTGTGTACCCACAAAATCATCTTATCACTAAAAGTTTATCCCTATCTTGTTTTTAGTTCTTTGTCGTGTTGTTCTTTAAATTTCTTGAATTCTTTTGATACATGTCTATAAAGTTTTTTAAATTCTGTGTCTGGGTTACATCTAGGGGGCCCTCATTGTAGCACTCTGGCTCTCCAGAGAACTTATGGTTCATAAGTTAAAATTTAAAAAAATCAAAATCACTTCCCTAGCTTCTGAATTAGTTGGGTTCAGAAGTTCAAAACAGGGAATGAGAGAACGTAATGAGAAGTGAAAATGACTAAAGTCACTCTACAAATATATGAAACTGTCAGGGGATTTTAAAAGTGCTCAAAGTAAAAAGAAAAATCAAATATGATTAAAAAGTAAACATGGGAAATTTAAAGAATAGCAAATATAGACCCATTAAAAAAGCTAATTGTAATACAACATAGGAAGATTATTGAGAAAAACTTATAAGAAGCTTGAGAATCAAGAGCCCAAAACCAAAAGAATAAGGAAGAAAGCTTCACGGAGGGCCTGTCTGATTGGAGATTTACTGGTTGTTTTCAAAACTTCAAGTTATTTTAAAAGTCATCATTGGAGAAGTTAACAGAAGAAAGAGACAGACCTAAGCAAAAGAATAAATTTACAAACAATATGGTTTATAGTGGCAACTTTCAAAAGTTCTGAATAGATGTAACAAAAGTAGCAAGTTAAGTATTTGTAAAGTGATAGTGTTAGATCAAATGTATTTCATTTTAAGGGTTGAGCTCCTTAGTAAAAGACTACATGTATCAGAATGGGGAAGGGCTGAGGAAGAAAGGAATAGATAAGAAATGTATTTTTTTTTTAAACTTTTTTTGTATGTGTATGAATGTACTGTCTGCATGCAGGTTTGTGCAGCCGTGTTGTGCAATCCGCAAGGTCAGAAGAGGGTAAAAGGTACAGATTCCCTGGAACTGGAGATTAAAGATGGTTCTCCAGTCACCATGTGGGTGCTGGGGATTGAACCCCTCTCTGCAAGAGCAGTTGGCACTCTTAATCTCTAGGTCATCTCTCCAGCCCCGAGAATGTATTTTCAGTTGTATAAGCTGAGTTCTTTGGACACTATTCCCTTGGAGGATCACAAATACATATATACATACCACACATACATACACACACACACACACACACACACACACACACACACACACATTACATGGCTATGTACAGCACTTGTCCAAGGATCTGTGTTACACTGGCGAACGCTGCAGATACAGAAGAAAAAAAAATAGGTTGAGGGGGTTTGGGAAAATTGAAAGCAGAGCAGTGTGACATGTTGGTGTTTCCGAGAAGTCACTAAATTGCTGTGGAGGATAAAAACTAAGCAGATTAGATTAGAAGCACAGTGACAAACAGGAAGCTGGGGTGGTAATCTAAGTGAGAAAGGGCTGCAGTGACAGTGGTCACAGGGAGAAGCCCTGTGTGAAAATATATTGTGGTGCTTTTGGAACTTATCTGCACGTTGTAATCATTTAAGAAGTTTCAATAGAACCTTGGCCTGTATCCGATCTTGGGTGTGGAGTCTGGCTTTTGGAATCTTACCAGTATGGAAGCAATCCTGGTTTAGGGTATAAAATCAGAAATAAGTCTGTAACCATTTGGAGGTGAAAATGTGGGTCAAGGCACCAAGAATGTATGAATCCCAGGTTTCTAGCAAGGAACACCTTGGCAGAGCCAAGCCAGTGACTAAGTTGTCAGGGCCCACAGTAGACAGAGTAAAAATCTGTTGAAAGATTGGCCAAATGAACAAAGATGAGGCAGAGAGTACGTTCTGCCAGGGAAGACCATTATTTTAGTCTGATACACACTGAGCTTGAGGTAGAGCTGCTTTCATAGCTCTTGGGCTGACTTCTTTCTAACCCTGCCCTTGTTTCCTGGTACATGTCTGTCTTAGGCTCTTCTGAACTCACCTCCAACTAGTTTCATGGTGCAAGTCAATGTCAGATTAATTCTAAGATATGGCTTTGATATTGCTTGACTCAAAAATCATAGTCATATTTAACTACATACTGCTTGGACTGGCATTCGAAACTCTAACATTCTGGTTTTTACTTATTTTTCAGGCCTTTTACTCATAACTTATGTAAAGCCAGTAATCTTTTTGTCTAGCCATAGTTCTCCAAATTGTGTTAGGTATCTTAATAAAAGTCAGTATTAAGCATGTGTTTCAGAAAAAGCAAACTGAGGCTTAGAGGGATTAAGAGACTTGACTAAGTTCCCTAAAACTGTCCAGCACCACGGGTGAGTCTCTGCTGCTGTCCTAAACCTAGCTACTACCTCCAGGGAGCTGGGCATGGCCTATAAGAAGACTCTGAAGGCAGCAGCTCTTCTATCATGCCCATACTTCTGAAAGTGAAATGATGCCACTTACCCTCACTGTCCTTATTGGAGAAAGTGGTGACAATGCCTGCAGTTCCACAAACAAAAGCGAGCATGCAGAATAGACTCTTAAGGAAAAAAGAAGCCTTCAAGATCAGACAGTATAGGGCTTGCACTATGCAAATTGGTGAACATTTCCTCTATTTTATTAGAAACACCTAGCATTACTTATTTATTTATTTAAAATTATTTATTTATATGTATTACTGCATGTATGTAACTGTACTTGTGTTGTTTAATGCTGGCAGATGTCAGAAGAGGGTGTCAGATCCCTGGAATTTAGAGTTTGGGAGTTGTTAGCCACCACCTGGGTACTGGGATTTGAACCAAGGTCCTCTGCAAGAGCAGCCAGTGCTTCTTTAACCACTGAGCCATGTCTCCAGCCCATGTGGGCATTTTTATCTTAGTCTGACCCTTAGGAGAAAAGTCCTTGGCTGAGAGAAAACAAGTTGTAGACAGGTTGCCTTAAGTGGTTGTTTTCATTATAATCATTACAATTCAAACATCCCACTCGCACACCCCATTTGCTGTCACCAACAAGCAAGAGAGGTAGCTTCTGTCTCCCTCTGGCCTGCCAGGTGGTGCCCAGAGCCATGAGAGGGTGATGAAGAGGGGCTCCTTCTTCCAAGTTCATGTGCAGTTCTGTGAGAAGGAGAATGGGAACATGAAGATGGAGAGAAGCACGGGGTCTTCCAGGGAAGAGATGCTTCCTGCTGACTTCCTCCCTGCGTTGTGCATGGCTTTCTCCAGGGAAGAGGAGATGCTTCCTGCTGACTTCTTCCCTGCGTTGTGCATGGCTTTCTCCAGGGAAGAGGAGATGCTTCCTGCTGACTTCCTCCCTGCGTTGTGCATGGCTTTCTTCAGGGAAGAGGAGATGCTTCCTGCTGACTTCCTCCCTGTGTTGTGCATGGCTTTCTCCAGGGAAGAGGAGATGCTTCCTGCTGACTTCCTCCCTGCGTTGTGCATGGCTTTCTCCAGGGAAGAGGAGATGCTTCCTGCTGACTTCCTCCCTGCGTTGTGCATGGCTTTCTCCAGGGAAGAGGAGATGCTTCCTGCTGACTTCCTCCCTGCGTTGTGCATGGCTTTCTCCAGGGAAGAGGAGATGCTTCCTGCTGACTTCCTCCCTGCGTTGTGCATGGCTTTCTCCAGGGAAGAGGAGATGCTTCCTGCTGACTTCCTCCCTGCGTTGTGCATGGCTTTCTTCAGGGAAGAGGAGATGCTTCCTTGCTGACTTCCTCCCTGTGTTGTGCATGGCTTTCTCCAGGGAAGAGGAGATGCTTCCTGCTGACTTCCTCCCTGCGTTGTGCATGGCTGTTCTCCAGGGAAGAGGAGATGCTTCCTCTGCTGACTTCTTCCCTGCGTTGTGCATGGCTTTCTCCAGGGAAGAGGAGATGCTTCCTCTGCTGACTTCTTTCCCTGGCTTGTGCATGGCTTCCCAGGGAAGAGGAGAGTGCTTTCTGCTGACTTCTTCCCTGTGTTTGCATGGCTTTCTCCAGGGAAAGAGATGCTTCCTGTCTGACTTCTTCCCTGCTGTTGTGCATGGCTTTCTTTTTTTTCTTCTTCTCTGTTTAAAAATAATATATACATATAATATTATATTGTATATAAATATACATAATGATATAGTATAATGTATATAAATATAACTAGGGGACCGTGTGTCCCCCCCATCCCCCAACCCCACCCAGAGCTCAGCATTCTGCCAAACCTGCTTTCATCTCTTTCTCAGTCTTCTCAACTATTCTCCATGGGACATTGACGTTTCAAGCAAGAGTTCACGTTTCAATCAGTTCTTTGATGCAGTCCGTTCTTGTTGTTGTTGTGTTGTTTCCATATATGGGCATATGGCTTTCTACAGGGAAGAGGGAGATGCTTCCTGCTGACTGCTTCCCTGCGGTTGTGCATGGCTTTCTCGTGATTAGAGATTTGCTTTTTTCCCCCCTCATTTTAAGAGGAAAAGCATGATCCAATTGCATGTTTCTGAAATTTGTTCATCTCCAAGGCACATTCATCATCAATAGTAATAGTAAATATTCACTGTAAAGTTAACTCTTGTAGTCTTTTTTTCTCATATCAACATCATGAATTTAATGTTGGAATATTAATAGTTATACTAAGCATACAATTATTTGCTCTTTCTTTTTTTGGTACTTAGAAAAGAAATTTTTTTTAGTCCACAAAGTACGATTTCCTGGCATAGCTGCTCTGTTCCTGGTTACTCTCCTGGGCCGCCAGGGTCATCATAAGGAAGTCCACAAAAGTGCAAGCTTTGAACTGACAGTCGTAGTGCTAGCAGTGTATTAATTTTTAAATAGCCCTCTCCATATCACTTCAGTCTTTTGAGGCCATGGACGGTGTATCTTTGCCATTAAAACTCAAAGTATATTCCCATGCAATTCTAAAGGCTTTCTTTGCCAATGGCTAAGAATTTAAAAGCTGCTTCTGTAACTTTGTAGCAATGTGTCAATGTATAGTATACAAGTCTGAAAGTCCCTTTGATGTTCAAAAGCTAGCCTATCATTTGCCACTTGTCTTTGAACTGAAGAAAGATTGTATGTAGTACCCCCAATTTCTAAACTCTTTCCTTTACTACCCAGCCTTCAAAATGATTACACTGTGAGTTATGTTTTTTCGAGGGCCTCCACTCTGCATCTCAGCTTAATGACTTCCTGAGGGTTTCTCCTGACCTGAAATAAGGACTACACACTCACAGCTAGAGCTTTAGGCAATACTATTTTAACTGTCACCACTGCCAGAATGTAAGTATACTCTCAGACTGGGTGAGCCCATTTAATCCAGAATTTAGCACAGTGCTCAGAATTTGGTAAATGCCAGGCCTCTCTTCTTTTACCCAAGCCCTGGTAATTATGCTACAGAGAAGCATCACTCTACTAGCCCACCTCTTACCCCGCTGCTGCACTCGTCTCCCAATAACCTGGCTTACCGTCTTCCTCTCTACTAATGATTTAGTCATGTTCTTGGTAGTTGACACCATGTTTTAAAAATTCCCATTTGCGGCCTAGGATTCTTCACTTCGTCAACTCCAACAATGTATTCTACCTGGGCCATCCACTACTATGGGTCCTGTCATCGCCAGCTCCTGATTACAAGCTCCTGTCTCTCCAACCTTGCTCAAGTGTCACCATCCACATTTGCAGCATCTCTGGGAACACGCTGCTGAAGGCCTCACCACACATCCTCTATGAAACTGCACATTTTACTCCCTGAGCAACTTTTTGTTCCCTTTTCCTATCATCTAGCTTGATTATTTGCCCAATCCCAATTAAACCTTCCTTGCTCTTAACCCAAAAATAGCTAAAATTTTCTTCAAAATGGAGAAAAATACCGACAGAACACTACTAAATTAGTCTAACTCTGATGACCAAAAAAATACCAAGTGGCAAGCAACATGCCACCAGTCTCATTTCTCGGCAAATTCTTTTTCTCCTCTTTTTCTTTCCTCCAACTTTTAAATTTTGTACTGGTCATGGTGATTGAACACAGTGCCTTACAAATACCNAAAACAAAAAAATATTTTATCTATCTGTTGGAAGACACACCTTTCCAGTTTCACTGGTTAATCACCTGGTCATAGGACAAACCCTAGGAGGGTACGTTGACCTTAAGTCATGCGAAATAGATGTGTGGAATACCTCCTGTGTTAATGAGGTCCTGAACATTTCCTGCCTGGAGTCCCACCCCCACTGCAGTTCTAATGGACCCAGTTTCAGGCCTGAGGTATCTATAAGAACTTCCCACTTTTCTGAATTCTTCAAAAAAGCATAGTCTCTCCTTCTTCAAACTATTTATTTATTTATTTATTTTGGTGTTTTTGAGACAGAGCTCCCTATAGCCTGACTGGTCTGGAACTCACTATGTAGACCAGACTCACTTGAACTCACAAAGATCCAGCTGCCTCTATCTCCTGATTGGTATATGTTTCTATGCACACTTTCCCTAATGCTTTGGGCTGCCCCAGAATCCTGTACTTCTTTGCTTTTTCTCTAAAGCTTCCTTCTTCCTCATGGAGGAGTTAGTATACCATGTGACTGACCTCTATGTGGGTTCTAAACCTGCATGGCTTTAAAGGCTTTTGCCCATCACCATTCATTGTTCTCCTCAAGGCAGCTGCTGAGATTCCCAAATTACCTGTTCTATGGATTTTTCTTTATTTTTAACATTTCATTTTTGTTATTTTTATTTTACATGTATGAGTATATTGCTTGCATGTGTGTATATGCACCCTCATTGTGGAATTCCCATGGATGCCAGAAGAGGGAGTTGGATTCCCTGGAACTGGAGTTATAGATACTACAATGTGAGTGCTGGGACTAGAACCTAGGTCCTCTGCAAGAGCAGCCAGTGCTCTTAACTGCTGCGCCATCTCACCATCTATAAGATTTTACTTGAAATTTTAATAAAATTGTTCTAAAATTTTAGTCCATTTTTTAATTATTTTATAAACGAGACTAAGAACCTTCTATGTGACAGTTTCTCCTTTGTATCTCAAATGATCAGCCATAAATATATATATATATATATATATATATATATATATAAGAGTTTATTTGAGCTTACAAGCTTACAATTGACGGTTCCAGGGAATTAGAGTCCATTGTGGCAGGAAGCATGGTGGCCAGGGCTGGAGCAGCAAGCTGAGGGTCACATCTCGAAATGAGCACAGGAAGTCAAGGGAGAGAGAGAGACTGGAGACCGCAAGGCTTGTTAAACTCACTAAACCCGCTCCCAATGATGTACTTCCTCCAGCATGGCCACACCTTCTAAGACCTCCAAGAACAGTGCCACCAACTGGAGACAAAATGTCTGAATACTTAAAGCCTATGGGGGACACTCTCAATCAAACCACCACATTCAACTCCCTGGCCCCCATAAGCTCCTGACCATATAAAATGCAAAATGCATTTAGTCCAACCTTAAAAGTCCCCATAGTCTTTACCAGTCTCAATTATATTCAAAAGTCTGTAGTCCAAAATCTCTTCTGAGATGCAGGCCAATCTCTTAATTGTAAGCTCCCGTGAAATCAAAAGACAAATTACATACTCCCAACATACAGTGGAACTGAATACACATTCCTATTCCAAAAGGGAGGAATAGAGGCATAGTTAGGAAATACTGGACCAAAACAAGATCAAATACCAGCAGAGTAAGCACCAAGTCCAGTAGCTCCATGTGCAACTTCTGGGAATTTTCTTTCAAAGGGCTTAGATGGCTCAGCTCTTTCAGCTTTACTTGCAATATACATCTCTTTCTTAGGCTGGTACCACTCCCTGTATGCACCTCTCCTTGGCAAATATCTCATAGCTCTGGCATCTCAAATGTCTTCTTATGGTCTCCACTGCCAACCAGGCTTCACATTCACAGCTTCAAGCAATGGGCTATTGGGGCCTTCTTTATTCAGGGATGCCCTTGCTGCACTTTACCTCAACTTGGTGGATCTCTGAAACCGTGGAGGAAGAGCTGAGGCCCCCTTCACTCTTGCAAACTTCATGCCTCTAAAGCCAGCACCATGTGAATGAAAGTGCCGAGTTTGGCTGCAAATTTGGGGTGGACCCTGGCCTATTTCAACCACATGTGCAACTTTTCTCTAATGGCAGAATTCTTTAAAACATTTCAAAAAGATTCACAACCATTATTACTCAAATTGTTTAGAAGGATACAAACAGAGGAAATTCTCCCAAATTCCTTCTAAAGACCCAGCATCGCTCTAATACTAAAACCAGGCAAAGATACAACCAAAAAGGAGATCTACAGACCCATCATCTCATTAATGAACATAGATGCAAAATTTCAAAACAAAATACTTGCCAACCGCATAAGAGAGCCACATCAAGAAGGTCATTCATCCTGACCACGTTGGATTCATACCAGAGATGCAGGGATGGTTCAATATACAAAAATCAATAAATATCATAAAACATATAAATGGGCTGAAAGGTCAAAAACCACACAATCATCTCAATTGATGCAGAAAAAGCCTTTGACAAAAATTCAGCATCCCTTCTTGCTTAAAGTCCTAGAGGGAATTGGATTGGAGGGGTCATTCCTCAATGTAATCAAAGCCATATACAGGAAACCCACAGCCAATATCATCCTAAATGGGGAAACGACAGAAGCATTCCCTTTAAAGGTAGGAACTCAGCAAGCTTGCCCCCTGTCACCACTCCTCTTCAATATAGTGCTTGAAATACTTGGTAGGGCAATAAGGCAAGAAAAGGAAATTAAAGGAGTACTAATGATATGATTGTTTACTTAAGGGATGCTAAAAACTCAACCAGAAAACTCCTAGAAATGATTAAGAGTTTCAGCAAAGTGGAAGGATACAAAATTAACCTAGAAAAATCAGTAGCTTTTCTTTACACCAAAAACAAGCAACTGAAGAAGGAATACAAGAAGACCTTCCTACTCACAATAGCCTCAAAAACAATAAATTACCTAGGAACAACCCTAACCAAAGGCACCAGAGAGCTCTACAAAAAAGTTTTTAAATCCCTGAAGAAGGAAACTTCATGAAGAAAACATCAGAAGATGGAAAAACCTCCCATGATCATGGATTGGGAAAATTAATATAGTAAAAATGTCCATTCTACCCAAACTCTTGTACCGATTGTACAGATTCAATCCAATCCCAATTAAAATCCCCAAGAATTTCTTCACAGGCTTGGGGAAAAAAAGTCCTTAATTTCATTTGGAAAAAACAAAAGACCCTGAATAGCCAAAGCAACCCTGAGTGAAAAGAGCAATACAGGGGGGATCTCTATCCCAGACTTCAAACTATACTACAGAGCTATAGTCATAAAAAACAGTTTGGAACTGGCACAAAAACAAAAACCTGTTGACCAATGGAACAAAACTAAAGATCCAAACTTGAGCACATACAATTTTAGCCACCTCATATTTGACAAGGGGGCCAAGAAGACACATTAAGATATCATCTCATTCCAATAAGACTGGCTAGGATCAAGAAAACAAATGATACCAAGTGCTGGAGAGGTTGTGGGGAAAGAGGAACACTCATCCACTGCTGGTGGGAATGTAAACTCGTACAGCCACTATGGAAAGCAGTGTGGAGAAACCTTGGAAGACTCAGAATGAACTTGCCACCTGATCCAGCCATACCACTCCTGGGTGTGTACCCACAAGAATCATCTTATCACTAAAAGTTTATCCCTATCTTGTTTTAGTTCTTTGTCTGTGTGTTCTTTAAATTTCTTGAATTCTTTGATCATGTCTATAATAGTTCTTTTAAATTCTGTGTCCTGGGTTACATCTAGGGGGCCCTCATTGTAGCACTCTGGCTCTCCAGAGAACTTATGGTTCATAAGTTAAAATTTTAAAAAAATCAAAATCACTTCCCTAGCTTCTGAATTAGTTGGGTTCAGAAGTTCAAAACAGGGAATGAGAGAACGTAATGAGAAGTGAAAATGACTAAAGTCACTCTACAAATATATGAAACTGTCAGGGGATTTTTAAAAGTGCTCAAAGTAAAAAGAAAAATCAAATATGATTAAAAAGTAAACATGGGAAATTTAAAGAATAGCAAATATAGACCCATTAAAAAAGCTAATTGTAATACAACATAGGAAGATTATTGAGAAAAACTTATAAGAAGCTTGAGAATCAAGAGCCCAAAACCAAAAGAATAAGGAAGAAAGCTTCACGGAGGGCCTGTCTGATTGGAGATTTACTGGTTGTTTTCAAAACTTCAAGTTATTTTAAAAGTCATCATTGGAGAAGTTAACAGAAAGAAGAGACAGACCTAAGCAAAAGAATAAAGTATACAAACAATATGGTTTATAGTGGCAACTTTCAAAAGTTCTGAATAGATGTAACAAAAGTAGCAAGTTAAGTATTTGTAAAGTGATAGTGTTAGATCAAATGTATTTCATTTTAAGGGTTGAGCTCCTTAGTAAAAGACTACATGTATCAGAATGGGGAAGGGCTGAGGAAGAAAGGAATAGATAAGAGAATGTATTTTTTTTTTAAACTTTTTTTGTATGTGTATGAATGTACTGTCTGCATGCAGGTTTGTGCACCTGTGTCGTGCAATGCCACGGAGGTCAGAAGAGGGTATCAGATTCCCCTGGAACTGGAGTTAAAGATGGTTCTCAGTCACCATGTGGGTGCTGGGGATTGAACCCCTCTCTGCAAGAGCAGTTGGCACTCTTAATCTCTAGGTCATCTCTCCAGCCCCGAGAATGTATTTTCAAGTTGTATAAGCTGAGTTCTTTTGGACACTATTCCCTTGGGAGGATCACAAATACATATATACATACACACATACATACACACACACACACACACACACACACACACACACACACACACATTGCACATGGCTATGTACAGCACTTGTCCAAGGATCTGTGTTACACTGGCGAACGCTGCAGATACAGAAGAAAAAAAAATAGGTTGAGGGGGTTTGGGAAAATTGAAAGCAGAGCAGTGTGACATGTTGGTGTTTCCGAGAAGTCACTAAATTGCTGTGGAGGATAAAAACTAAGCAGATTAGATTAGAAGCACAGTGACAAACAGGAAGCTGGGGTGGTAATCTAAGTGAGAAAGGGCTGCAGTGACAGTGGTCACAGGGAGAAGCCCTGTGTGAAAATATATTGTGGTGCTTTTGGAACTTATCTGCACGTTGTAATCATTTAAGAAGTTTCAATAGAACCTTGGCCTGTATCCGATCTTGGGTGTGGAGTCTGGCTTTTGGAATCTTACCAGTATGGAAGCAATCCTGGTTTAGGGTATAAAATCAGAAATAAGTCTGTAACCATTTGGAGGTGAAAATGTGGGTCAAGGCACCAAGAATGTATGAATCCCAGGTTTCTAGCAAGGAACACCTTGGCAGAGCCAAGCCAGTGACTAAGTTGTCAGGGCCCACAGTAGACAGAGTAAAAATCTGTTGAAAGATTGGCCAAATGAACAAAGATGAGGCAGAGAGTACGTTCTGCCAGGGAAGACCATTATTTTAGTCTGATACACACTGAGCTTGAGGTAGGAGCTGCTTTCATAGCTCTTGGGCTGACTTCTTTCTAACCCTGCCCTTGTTTCCTGGTACATGTCTGTCTTAGGCTCTTCTGAACTCACCTCCAACTAGTTTCATGGTGCAAGTCAATGTCAGATTAATTCTAAGATATGGCTTTGATATTGCTTGACTCAAAAATCATAGTCATATTTAACTACATACTGCTTGGACTGGCATTCGAAACTCTAACATTCTGGTTTTTACTTATTTTTCAGGCCTTTTACTCATAACTTATGTAAAGCCAGTAATCTTTTTGTCTAGCCATAGTTCTCCAAATTGTGTTAGGTATCTTATAAAAGTCAGTATTAAGCATGTGTTTCAGAAAAAGCAAACTGAGGCTTAGAGGGATTAAGAGACTTGACTAAGTTCCCTAAAACTGTCCAGCACCACGGGTGAGTCTCTGCTGCTGTCCTAAACCTAGCTACTACCTCCAGGGAGCTGGGCATGGCCTATAAGAAGACTCTGAAGGCAGCAGCTCTTCTATCATGCCCATACTTCTGAAAGTGAAATGATGCCACTTACCCTCACTGTCCTTATTGGAGAAAGTGGTGACAGATGCCTGCAGTTCCACAAACAAAAGCGAAGCATGCAGAATAGAATCTTAAGGAAAAAAGAAGCCTTCAAGATCAGACAGTATAGGGCTTGCACTATGCAAATTGGTGAACATTTCCTCTATTTTATTAGAAACACCTAAGATTTACCTGTGATGGCATTTAAAAATTATTTATTTTATATGTATTACCTGCATGTATGTAACTGTACTTGTGTTGTTTAATGCTGGCAGATGTCAGAAGAGGGTGTCAGATCCCCTGGAATTAGAGTTATGGGCAGTTGTTAGCCACCACCTGGGTACTGGGATTTGAACCAAGGTCCTCTGCAAGAGCAGCCAGTGCTCTTAACCACTGAGCCATGTCTCCAGCCCCATGTGGGCATTTTTATCTTAGTCTGACCCTTAGGAGAAAAGTCCTTGGCTGAGAGAAAACAAGTTGTAGACAGGTTGCCTTAAGTGGTTGTTTTCATTATAATCATTACAATTCAAACATCCCACTCGCACACCCCATTTGCTGTCACCAACAAGCAAGAGAGGTAGCTTCTGTCTCCCTCTGGCCTGCAGGTGGTGCCCAGAGCCATGAGAAGGGTGATGAAGAGGGGCTCCTTCTTCCAAGTTCATGTGCAGTTCTGTGAGAAGGAGAATGGGAACATGAAGATGGAGAGAAGCACGGGGTCTTCCAGGGAAGAGATGCTTCCTGCTGACTTCCTCCCTGCGTTGTGCATGGCTTTCTCCAGGGAAGAGGAGATGCTTCCTGCTGACTTCCTCCCTGCGTTGTGCATGGCTTTCTCCAGGGAAGAGGAGATGCTTCCTCTGCTGACTTCTTCCCTGCGTTGTGCATGGCTTTCTCCAGGGAAGAGGAGATGCTTCCTCTGCTGACTTCTTCCCTGCGTTGTGCATGGCTTTCTCCAGGGAAGAGGAGATGTTTCCTGCTGACTTCTTCCCTGTGTTGTGCATGGCTTTCTCCAGGGAAGAGGAGATGCTTCCTGCTGACTTCTTCCCTGCGTTGTGCATGGCTTTCTTTTTTCTTTTTCTCTTTTTTAAAAATATATATACATATATATATATATATGTATATAAATATACATATATTATATATAATGTATATAAATATAATCTAGACCTGTGTCCCCCCATCCCCCCAACCCCACCAGAGCTCATGCATTCTGCCAAACCTGCTTTTCATCTCTTTCTCAGTCTTTCTCAATATTCTCCATGTGGAAGTTGACTGTTTCAAGCAGAAGTTCACCGTTTCAGTCAGTTCTTTGATGCAGTCCTTTCTGTTGTTGTTGTTGTTGTTTCCAATATGTGCATGGCTTTCTACAGGGAAGAGGAGATGCTTCCTGCTGACTGCTTCCCTGCGTTGTGCATGGCTTTCTCCTGATTAGATGATTGCTTTTCCCCCCCTCAATTTTAAGAGGAAAAGCATGATTCCAATTGCATGTTCTGAAATTTGTTCTCTCCAAGGCACATTGCCATCATCAATAGTAATAGGTAAATATTCACTGTAAAGTAACTTTGTAGTCTTTTTTTCTCAAGTCAACATATGAATTTAATTTGGAATATTAATAGTATACTAAGCATACAATATTTGCTCTTTCTTTTTTTGGATTAAGAAAAAAAATTTTTTTAGTCACAAAGTACGATTTCCTGGCATAGCTGCTCTGTTCCTGGTTACTCTCCTGGGCCGCCAGGGTCATCATAAGGAAGTCCACAAAAGTGCAAGCTTTGAACTGACAGTCGTAGTGCTAGCAGTGTATTAATTTTTAAATAGCCCTCTCCATATCACTTCAGTCTTTTGAGGCCATGGACGGTGTATCTTTGCCATTAAAACTCAAAGTATATTCCCATGCAATTCTAAAGGCTTTCTTTGCCAATGGCTAAGAATTTAAAAGCTGCTTCTGTAACTTTGTAGCAATGTGTCAATGTATAGTATACAAGTCTGAAAGTCCCTTTGATGTTCAAAAGCTAGCCTATCATTTGCCACTTGTCTTTGAACTGAAGAAAGATTGTATGTAGTACCCCCAATGTTCTAAACTCTTTCCTTTACTACCCAGCCTTCAAAATGATTACACTGTGAGTTATGTTTTTTCGAGGGCCTCCACTCTGCATCTCAGCTTAATGACTTCCTGAGGGTTTCTCCTGACCTGAAATAAGGACTACACACTCACAGCTAGAGCTTTAGGCAATACTATTTTAACTGTCACCACTGCCAGAATGTAAGTATACTCTCAGACTGGGTGAGCCCATTTAATCCAGAATTTAGCACAGTGCTCAGAATTTGGTAAATGCCAGGCCTCTCTTCTTTTACCCAAGCCCTGGTATTATGCTACAGAGAACATCACTCTACTAGCCACCTCTTACCCTGCTGCACTCAGTCTCCAATACCTGGCTTACCGTCTTCCTCTCTACTATGATTTAGTCATGTTCTTGGTAGTTTAGACACATGTTTAAAAAAATTCCCATACTCTGGCCTCTAGGATTCTTCACTTCGTCAACTCCAACAATGTATTCTACCTGGGCCATCCACTACTATGGGTCCTGTCATCGCCAGCTCCTGATTACAAGCTCCTGTCTCTCCAACCTTGCTCAAGTGTCACCATCCACATTTGCAGCATCTCTGGGAACACGCTGCTGAAGGCCTCACCACACATCCTCTATGAAACTGCACATTTTACTCCCTGAGCAACTTTTTGTTCCCTTTTCCTATCATCTAGCTTGATTATTTGCCCAATCCCAATTAAACCTTCCTCTGGCTCTTAAACCCAAATAGCTAAAATTTTCTTCAGAAATGGAGAAAAATACGACAGAACACTACTAATTAGTCTAACTCTATGACCAAAAAAATACCAAGTGGCAAGCAACATTGCCCACCAGTCTAATTTCTCTGGCAAATTTGTTTTCTCCTCTTTTTCTTTCCCTCCAACTTTTAAATTTTGTACTGGTCATGGTGATTGAACACAGTGCCTTACAAATACCAGGCAAGCACCATACTGAAAACTGGTACCATAAATTTAAGTATTTAATAGCACTCATCCTTATACCAATGTAGTTTACTGTATTACTTACTTTTGCAATACTGGAACTCAAATCAGCATCTCATCCATACTAGACAAGGACTCTACCACATCATCACCCCTCCTTTAAATTTTATCTTGCTGGTGACTTTGTCTTGCATTCCTTTTTAAAAAATTTTTTTTAATTTATTCTTGTATGTGTATGGATGTACTGTCTGCATGCAGGTTTGTGCACCCATGTCGTGCAATGCTGCGGAGGTCAGAAGAGGGTCTCAGATTCCCCTGGAACTGGAGTCAAAGACAGTTCTTAGCCGCCATGTGGGTGCTGGGGATCGAACTCAGGTCCTCTGCAAGAGCAGTCAGCACTCTTAACCACTAGGCCATCTCTCCAGCCCCTGTCTTGCATTCTTATCGCATGGAGAAGTTATTTGTGAGCAACTACATTATATATTATTTGTGTATCAACAACAACAATGTATGAAAGAATGTAGGTACAGACCCTTTGCCCTTGCAGCCGGCACACAGTGCCATTGTGAGTCTGTGTGCAGGGGGCTCAGGCTGGGGTCTTGCTAAGACCATCTTAAGCACAAGAGCCTGGACCTCACTCCAGACAGGTAAGTCAGTAATATTTACCCCCCCCCCCCACTAACTGGAATTGAGGAGAAAGCATCCAAGTGGATTTTTTTTTGGAGAAACCTCAGAACAGGAAGGGAAGAGTGGCTTAGACTTCCAATATCCAATATATAAAACAAAATTGAAAATCTGAAACCAAGAAGTCAACAATCCATAAACAAGGAGGGGGAAAAAAGCATTGGAAGGAGGAAGCAAAAAACAAAACAAGCCTTCAACACAGTGAAAAGACATTTGTGATTGGCATTCTGAATACAGGCAAAAAAAAAAAAAAAAGTAAAACCCCCATGCCTGGGTCAAGGCGAAGGGATAACATGGGAAAGGTGCAGGATAACTCGCACCAAGTTCTCCCATCCCTGTAGGGGATAGCTAAAATGGGATCCCCCTGAGGGTGAACAAGAAACAGATCTTAGAGAATAATTGCAGACTATGCAAGAGAAAAGAAGCCAGAAACTAAAGAGAGGAATGAAAAACTCAAAAAGGACCTAGAGGGATACAATGACAAAACTTCGAAGAACTAAAAGGAACAGAAGACAACGCCCGAAAGAACTAGAGGGAGAAAAACAAACTCCAAAAGGAAGTAGAAACACTGAAAAAGGCATCAACCAACGAAGTAAGGAGCACCAAGATTGGATTGAGAAGCTCCAAAAGGAAATGGAAAATACTAAAGAACAACACAGGATGAAATGAAAAAGGGACAATTGAGACTCATCCAATCAAGAATAAAGGAAAGGAAAAAAAAGCCTCAGAAGTAGAATGGAGGAACAGCAGAACAAAGAATAGCAGACTTGGAAATAACACAGAAACTAAAAAAACTCAAAGGAATATGAAAATTTGAAAATTCACAAAAGTGGAACAACCAGGAAATATGGGACACTATGAAAAGATCAAACCTCCCACATCATAGGAATAGAGGAAGAAGAATCTCAAGAGAATAGTATTGATCAGTCTTCAACAGAATAATAGATGAAAATTTCCCTAAACTAAAAATAGACAAACCCATACAAATAAAGAGCACAACTGGAACTCCAAATAGACAAGATCGAAAAAGAAACTCCCCACACCATATCCTAG
>VZQC01001118.1:1270455-1318493 GCA_009823505.1 Rhizomys pruinosus | reverse complement strand
ATCTTACTGCAGAAATACATGCACAGCTATATTTATTGCAGCTCTGTTCACAATAGCAAAAAGCTGGAACCAACCCAAATGCCCCTCAACTGACGAGTGGATAGAGAAAATGTGGTACATGTACACAATGGAGTTCTATGCAGTGGTAAAGAAAGACAACATCATGAACTTTGCAGGGAAATGGATGTAGCTAGAAGATATTATATTTAAGTGAAGTAACCCAGTCCCAGAAAGGCAAATGACAAATGGTATCCCTCATCTGCGGATGCTAGAGCCAATAACACAGTTGTAAATATTTCTTGTGGGGAGGGATGCATATTAAAAGAACAACAACCGAAAGACTGCATCAGAAAACTGACTGAAATGGTGAATCGGGAGGGGTGGGAGGGGAGGGAGAGGGACACAGGTCTATATTCAATTAATGTATATTTAATTGACGTGAGTTCAACAAGTATCCAATTTTGCCCAGACTCTGTCTACAGGTTACATGGTGTTTTAGGACTTAGTAAAAGTAAATATGTGTATATTAAACAATATTGGTTTAAAGGTTCTGAAAAAACAGTAATGCACCTTAGTTAATTGGAAATATAAATTGTTGTCATCTGCATTTGTTTTACTTAAAATCTGTATAACAATAACTTTGGGATTGGGACATACAAATGTTCTCTATAATTTTTCTGTTGTACAGTATCATCTTGTAGCATTCTCTTTTACCTGTAGGATGATTTAACTTAAGCAATGAAGTTTTCTTCCCAAGTTAACGACATACAGTCACCCAAAACAGCTTAGGTGAATTTGATGAAATCTGCGCCTTGATTCTTGCCTATAGGTACGTGTACTACAACTGCCTTTTTGAGACTCATGGGTCAATAAACAAAAACCTAAAATAAAAAGGGGAGGGGATACAGATATATATATGAAACCTTTTTGTCAAAAACTTTACAATTCAAATCTTAAAACTAACTACGGGAAAAGATTTGTATGTTCCCACAGTTCAAAACGTCACCAACTTAACGGCTGAGAAAGAAAAGACACAGCTTTGCATTGTGTAGGATGTACCAGGAAGTGCCAGCAGAAAGGTTGGCCCGTCTGAACATTGAAAGGAAGAATCAGACTGCTACAGGCATCAAACCCCTCTGTGGATCCCACTTGTAACAACTATTTATAATGAGTCCTAATGAAACTTCTAGGTGCTGCAAAGTTTTAATATGAGAGACTTTCTTACCTCTCCTTCATAGAACAAGGAGGAATATGATGATGATGATGTCATTCTCTAACTGTAAATTGGAGCCAACTGCTATAGAGGTAATCTCTTATAAAGTCAGTAAAACTGCCTTCTTTAATTGACTAATAGACATAGGAACAGTGAAAAGGATTCTTCTCTATTCAGAACCAAATATAATACTAAAGTCTCCTTAAGCTATGCACTTAAGCAAAATATATTAATACAGGAGAGCTCTGATATCAGAAATGGACTATTCTACCAAGGAGATGTTGGCCAGGAGATCCAAGGCCCCCCAAAAGGTAAAGGCTTCTTGCCTGTAAACTGGGATACGTGCAAGAAGAGAGGCTATAAGGCCCTGCTGTCAAAGATCTGATGTAAGCATAGGAAAGACATATTGAGACCACACTTGCAAGTGTACAGTTGGTCTCTGGAATACCAGAGAGTGTTACCAAAGGCCACTAAACCAATAAAGCAAATATAGGTCTCCTTGAGTCGAGCATATGTAGACTCTACATATTTTTATATATAAAAATACTGCCATCCTGGAAAACTCTTCATTTTCTCTATAAATGTCAATTTGCTCAAGTAAGAATGATCAGGGCTCTAAAACTTTCTTTTTCTTTTTGGTCTTTTTGAGACAGGGTCTCCCTTTAGTCCCAGCTGTCCTGGAACTCACTCTGTAGACCAGGCTGGCCTTGAACTCACAGAGATCCGCCTGCCTCCACCTCCCAAGTGCTAGGATTAAAGGCGTGAGCCACCACGCCCAGCTAGGGCTCTACAACTTTTGACCCAACAAACCCTACTGATTCTTAACAATTTCTTCTGTACTTAGAAGTGAATTTTCTTAGATTTTTTTTAATTTTCTTAGATTTTGATGACGTGAATACCCTTCAAAGATTGTAATAGTACTTTCTTACCAAACACCACTACCAGTCACCAGAAACTTGACATTACTATTTATTAAATATACAAAAATATATTCCAAATAGAAATTTGATTTCTTTTATTGACTGATTAATTGATCGATTGATTAAATGATAGATATAGGGTCTCCCTATAGCCCCAGCTGCCCTGGAACTTGCTGTATAGACCAGGTTTGCCTCACTCTCACCGAGAGATCCACCACCTGCTTCTGCCCAAGGCATGTACCACCATGCTTGGTGAAATTACTTTTTTTTTTGCTAAATTACTTTTAAACAAGTACATTTTCATTTCTTGATCATCTCCTAAAAAAAGTAAAATTTTTTTTTTAAGACAGGGTCTCCCTTTAGTCCCAGCTGGCCCAGAGCTCACTATGTAGACCAGGCTGGCCTTGAACTCACAGAGCAAGGTGATTACAGGCATTCACCACCAGGTCCAACTTCAAAGACAGACTTCTAATAAAAGATATAGAATTTGAAATTTTAACATATGGGGTGGAGGAATGCCTCAGCAGTTAGGAGCACTGCTGCTCTTGCAGAGGACCCATGTTCAATTCCCAGCACCCACATGGCAGCTAACAACCATCTTTAACTCCAGTTCTTTGGGAATCTGCCATCCTTTGACCTCCAAAGGCACTGAACAACACAGGTGCACTTACATACATGCAGCCATAATACTCATATACTTTTTTTTTTTTTTTCCGGTCTTTTCGAGACAGGGTCTCCATGTAGCCCCAGCTGTCCTGGAACTCACTCTGTAGACCAGGCTGGCCTTGAATTCACAAAGATCCGCCTGCCTCTGTCCTCCCAAGTGCTAGGATTAAAGGCGTGTGCCACCATGCCCGGCCTACACTCATATACTTCTTAGTTACTTTTCTGTTGCTATGATAAAACACCATGACCAAGGGAACTTAGAAGAATTTGAGCTTATGGTTCTGGAGGAATCAGAGTCCATCATGGTGGGGGGGGGGCTGGTGGCAGGAAGTGGTCAGAGCAGCAGAAGAAAGAGGCACAGGAAAGAGAAAGTGACTGAAAATCTTGTGAGACTTAAGAACTCTAGAAGCCTGTCCCCAGTGATGTGCTTCCTCCAGTATGATCACACCTCCTAAAGCCTCCAAACAGCCCCACCAAGTAGGGATAAAAACAAAATGTTCAACTATTTTGGGGCCTATGGGGGACACTCTCATTCAAACCACCACACACATAATAGAATAAAAATAAAAATTTAACACACTCCTAATTTCAGTGCCATCAATCAAATTATAATTAAATAACCAGTTTACAAGTATGGGAAAATATTGTTGCAAGATTATGACAAATCAGCCTCAAATCTAGAACATAAAACAATTATTTTTAAATTTTTTCCTGTCCTGGAATTTGGTATATTTATGAGGATGGCCTCAACCTCACAGAGATCTACCTGCTTCTGCCTCCCGTGTGGTGGACTTGAGGGCATATAATAGTCTCGTTTCTGTTACAAAGCAGACTTTCAGTTAGTTCTTTTTTTAAAATATTTTTTATTTATTTTGTATGTGTATGAATGTACTGCCTGCATGTAGGTTTGTGCACCCGTGTCGTGCAATGCTGCGGAGGTCAGAAGAGGGTCTCGGATTCCCCTGGAACTGGAGTTAAAGACAGTTCTCAGCCGCCATGTGGGTGCTGGGGATTGAACCCTGGTCCTCTGCAAGAACAGTCGGTGCTCTTACCGCTAGGCCATCTCTCCAGCCCCAGTTAGTTCTCTTAAAGATAACTTCATGGGGGAGGGGAGTGTGAAATGGCTTAGCTAGGGAAAACACTGGCTGTGCAAGGCTGACAATCTGAGTTCAATTCCTGGATCCCACATGGTGGAAGGAGAGACGTGACTCTGTAAGTTGTCCTCTCATCTCCACGTTAGTGCTGGGGCACATGCAGCTCGCTCTCTCTCTCTTTCTCACACACATACACATGCCAGCCCTCTCTCTCTCTTTCTCACACACACACATGCCAGCCCTCTCTCTCTCTCTCTCTCTCTCTCTCTCTCTCTCTCTCTCTCTCACACACACACACACACACACACACACACACACGCGCGCGCGCGCGCACAAACACACATAATAAATGAATGTAAAAAAGAGAGAAATTAGCCGGGCATGGTGGCACATGCCTTTAATCCTAGCACTGGGGAGGCAGAGGCAGGCGGATCTCTGTGAGTTCAAGGCCAGCCTGGTCTACAGAGAAAGTTCCAGGACAGCTGGGGCTACAGGGAGACCCTGTCTCAAAAAGACCAAAAAAAGAAAGAAATTTACTACTCTTGGGTTTCTAACCCAATTAGGTAAGCAATTTAGAAGTAATTATTTGAGCAAATCTTATGTTCATAAACATAAACAAAAGCACATAGTATAGAATACAAATGAACACAAGAAAAACTGTTGGTTTACTGATATTTGAATTAGTTTTAATAAAAACTAAAATACAAATACAATCAGTAGATCAATCTTGAACAATTTATAAAAACTAAAATGTAGAAACTACTTTAAACTCTAGAGATTCCATATACAAATTTGAAAATCTGGTATTTCAATAATCACATCAAATGTTGACTTACTGATTGAGAAGTGTTAAAAAAAAATTCCAATATTAAACTTGGTAGGTTCCAGGTAAAAAGTATGCTATTTCCACATATACTATCTCTGTATTCTGCACAGAGTTCCAAGGCAAAGGTTGCTTCTGGGTTTATGAATTGCCAGTGCTGGTGATGCGTGTGGCTGACTTATTACAGGTCTTTTGCTCTTTCTTCCTGCTAGGTCCTTAGCTTCTTTCGGAGGGGGCATATGAATTGGCTTCCATGGAATTGGATTATAGAAGGCTGGTTCTGGATAGGAATTCCCACTGTAAAAACCTGTAACCATTGAAAAATCAAAATAAACAAGAAAAAAATCTTAGATCAAAGAAATCACTTATTTTTACTTTTATATTTTATTTTATATTACTTTTGGTCTTTCTGAAACAGGGTCTCCTTATAGCCCCAGGTGGCCTGGAACTTGCTATGTAGACGAGGCTAGCCTTGGACTCACAGAGATGGATCTGCCTCTGCCTCCCCATTGCTGAGATTAATGGGATGCACCACTTATTTTTAATTCCTAGAAAAATGTTAAAATGTCAACAGGGCAAATATCACTAATAAATCAGATCAACTTGCTGAATCCTTAGGTATTTTCAAAGAAATAACATTGTTTAAATACTGTAAGCATTGTTCAAACACTAAGAGATAAAACACAATTCTGAGAATTCCAGTAACATTGTTATATAAATTAAAATGCTTATGAAAGTTTTACCAGGCAATTTATTTTGGAACTAAGACAAAACCCTTAAGTTCTTCACCCAAAATGACTAATCATATATTAGTTTCACCTTATCTAATACTAAAGTTTATTTCAAAAAACAACTTTACTTTGTACAAAGTCAAGATTCTTGTTTAGAACCTGAAATTCTGAATTACTATCAAATCAACAACAGTTTATAATGCCACAGGAATTCTCACCAATTATTAGCCTTCTTCTATTGATGTATGTGAAATGGTTAAAGAACTTCTAACCACTGATAATAGTGTGGAAGAAGTTTTTTTGTTTGTTTTGTTTTGTTTTATTTTTTGGTCTTTTTGAGACAGGGTCTCCCTGTAGTCCCAGATGTCCTGGAACTCACTCTGTAGACCAGGCTGGCCTTGAATTCACAGAGATACACCTGCCTCTGCCTCCCAAGTGCTGGGATTAAAGGAGTGTGCCACCACGCCAGCCTAAGAATGTTTTATAAATGAGCTTTAAGTCCTTTACTCACTATATACACAGAAATTTATTTCACAACTTGTAAAAATGAAATGAGTGTAAAGAATGAAGACTTCAAGCATAGCATTTTCAGAAAAACAGGCTGCTTGTTTAAATCCAAAAAACAATATAATAATCTATTACTTTAATAACTAACTTCTAGTCAATACGCCTATTTTTTACGTAAGTTTTAGTTTTACTATCTGATCACTAACTGCTTATTACCATTTTTCTAAACAAGAAATAAAAATATAAAAATTAAAAATGAAAGGCAGACAGAAAGACAGGAAGAAAAGAACATGGCATCCCAGTGTTCAGCAGCCATGATGGATGACCCTGTGACACACCAGAGGCCTAATCCTGACAGCAGGAATGTGTCTTTCAGACACTCCCAGTCTACTTTGACTGTAAAGATATGTCAACACACACTTCACCAAGATGGTCAAAACAAAGTCTGGGGTATGTTCTAGTGTGTGAACAAAACAGAATGGGAGTATTTTTAATAATATATCACTTAAAGAAGTGAAGGCAGCTGTCAGCAAGCTAGAGTTTCCAACAAGAAGCACAAAGAAAAACATGCATTGCCATTTATAATGAGACCAAGCCTAAAGGCCAACTGGGTATGTTTGGTCATAGGCTGTCTAGTATTCCCTCTTCAAAAAGAACATGCCTAAGAAACTGAAGGCTCTGCATTAGAGAATGTCAGAAAAACAGGGCTGGAGGGATGGCCTAGTGGTTAAGAGCTCCGACTGCTCTTGCAGAGGACCCGGGTTTGAGCCCCAGCACCCACATGGCGGCTGAAAATCGTCTTTAACTCCAGTCCAGTTCCAGGGGAACCCAATGCCCTCTTCTGACCTCTGCGGCATTGCATGACACGGGTGCACAGACCTACATGCAGACAGTACATTCATACACATAAAAAATAAATAAAACTTAAAAAAAAAAGAAAGAAAAACAAAATGACCTCCTTAACATATTAGGTTTTTCCTAATTAAGGTTTTATTACACAATAAATGTAACTTTTTTTTCTTTTTTGCTGTCCTGTGGACTGAGCTCAGAGTCTGGCACATGTTAATCTATGTTCTACAACAGAGCTACACTGCCAACCATGAGAATTTTGCTTACTTATGTTAGAAATCATTGCTTTAACTGCAAAGTGAAACAAAGAAGAAATCATCCAATCAATAAATGGGCCAAAGATCAGAACAAGCAATTCTCAAAAGAAATAGAAATTGCCAATAAATATTGGAAAGAGTTGCAGGGCACGGAGTGGTACACCTTTACTCCCAGTACTCCAGAGGCAGAGGCAGCAAATCTCTGTGAGTTCAAAGGCAGCCTGGTCTACACAGACTAGCCAGGGCTACAAATTGAGACCTATCTTCAAAACAAAACAAAGTTAAAAAAAGAAAAGTTCGACTGGGCGGTGGCACATGCCTTTAATCCCAGCACTTGGGAGGCAGAGACAAGCAGATCGCTGTGAGTTCAAGGCCAGCCTGGTCTACATAGTGAGTTCCAGGACAGCTGGGGTTACAGGGAGACCCTGTCGCAAAAAAAAAAAAAAAAAAAAAAAAAGAAAAAAAAAGAGAAATGTTCAACATCTTTAGTCTTAAAGCAAATGCAAATTTCAAACAACTCTGAAATTCGATCTTACTTTAAGTCAGAAAGGGAAAAAAACGCCAGCAAGAGAGACAAAGAACAACGCTAGTGGGAAGTAAACTAGTGCAGCCACGATGCCTGTCAGCTTGGCAGTTTCTCACAAAACTAAAAATAGAACTATCATATAACCCAGAACTAGTACATTTGGGTCTCTATACCCAAGATCGTTAGTCAACAGAGAGTTGTACATCCGTGCTGATTGCTATAGTATTTACAGAGATACTTGTACATCCGTGCTGATTGCTATAGTATTTACAATAGCTAGAAAGTGGGACCAGAATACATGTTAATCAAAACATGAATAGATAATGAAAATATGGTTTATATGCACAATGGAATTTTTATTTCAGCATTAATATGAAATCATTTTATTTCAGCTAAATATGACATATTACAAGTATGATGAGGTTCTGTACACTGAAAGAAACAATCAAGGAAGTAAAGAGAAAACCCACAAAGTGTGGGAGGAAATCTTCACTCAGTGTACATCTGACAGAGCATTGATGTCCACAATATATAGACTAACTCAAAAACAAAAGAAGAAAACAAATGACCTACTCAAAAGATGAGTAAAGAGCTGAACATGAGACTTCACCAGTGAGGAATTAAGAAATGGCTGAGAAACATCTTAAAAAGGTGTTCACTATGGGCTGAAAGAGATGGCCTAGGTGGTTGAGCACCGACTGCTCTTCGAGAGGACCGTTTGATCCCCAGCACCCACAGGCTGAGACTGAGTACGTAACTCCAATTCCAGGGAACTCCATTCAGGGTGAGATCTGACACACTCTTCGACCTCCACGGCATTGCATACACAGGTTGCACAAACCTGACATATGCCAGACAGTACATTCACGCATACACATAAAAGTTAACATCATTATAATTAAGGAAATTCAATATAAAACCACTCTCAGATTCATCTCACTCAAGAAAAAAGAAGACACCAAATAATGTTGGAGAGGTTGCAGAGAAAGGAGAACACTCATCAACTGCTGATAGGATACAATAAATTTGTACAACCGTTATGGAAACAGTATGGAGAACCCTTAAAAGACTCAAAATAAGCCTACACCTGACCCAGTTATACCACTCCTGGGTATAGTCCTACAAGTCATCCTATGGCAAAGATACATGCACATCCAATGTTTATTGCAGCTCTCTTCACATAGAGCCAACCCAAATGCCCTCCAACAGATGAGTGGATTACAAAAATGTGGAACATCTACAAAATAGAGTTCTCTTCAGAGACATGACAAAAATGAGGTACATCTACACAATGGAGTACTCTTCAGACAGTAAAGAAAGATGACATCCATGAACTTTGCAGGTAAATGTAATGGAAACTCAAGCTATTAGTGCTAGTAAATAAACACAGTCCCCAAAACAAATGGGGAACAGTTTCCCTCATTTGTGGATGCTAACCACCAAATCCCCAGTTGAAGGCAAGCAGAACAACACTATTATTGGTTAACTTCTGTTATCTGAAAGCAGCTAATGTTGTTATAGTGTGATTCTCTTAACAGGCTATAGAATGGACCCATCACTTATTTTCCAGACTCTATAATCACTGTACATGGGTAAGGTATATATTCCTATTTAAGAGTAATATAAATTAAAGGAGGAAAATATGAATTCCTAAACATAAAAAAAAGAAGAGAAAGATGCCAGGACATTTATGGCAGAGTGGCATGATCTGGGGTGGGTTGGGGGAGGGAAAGGGGAATATGTCTAAATTGAACTAAAACTATGTCTGAAATACCAAAACATCAATAAAAGTAATATTAAAAAAAAAAAAAAAAAAAAACCTTAATCCTAGCACTTGTGAAGAGAGGCAGAAGCGACTCTGTGAGTTCAAGGCTAAAAAGCCTGGTCTATTATAGTAGTTCCAGGAAAGCCAGTGCTACAGGGAGACCTGTCCTCAAAAAAAAAAAAAAAAAAGGCCAGGAATCAGTCAACTCTCATAATGTAGACCTATATTTTAAATTAAATAGATGTTAGTAATGTATTATGTGGTAAATATGTATATGTTTGTGTGCAAGCTCATGAAATTAGAAAAGGGATCATGAGAGGGAAGGAATAGATTTTAAGGAGCTGGGAGAAGAGATGACAGTGGAATATATGTGACATGAAAGAAGAAAGGGGAACCCGGAGAGGGAGAGAGGACAGAGACACTGGGGATTGAAAGGGAGGAAGGGAAACAAATTAGAACAAGGCATAATGAGTCCTATGTAAGAAAATGGTAAAATTAGCGGGCGTGGTGGTGCAACGCCTTTAATCCTAGACTTGGGAGACAATGAGGCAGGCGGATTCTTGTGAGTCAAGGCCAGCCTGGTCTACAGAGCAAGTTCAGGACAGTGGGACAGTGGGGGTACAGGGAGACCCTGTCTTGAAGCCAAAAAAAAAAAAAAAGAAAGAAAGAAAATGGTAAAACAAACCCATGACACTACATGCTAACTTAGGAGAAAAATTATGTTTCAAGATGAGTGTATGTGCTCACACAGTAAATCAGGATCCAGGAGGCTGAGGTAAAGGAACGTGGACTCGAGGTTGGCATGGGACACTGTCCTAAAAGAACCAAAAGATGCTTATATAAAATGCAAGTTTGTAGTTTCACAACTATTGCCTTTAACAAGGACATATTTTACATATGAAATGCATAAATACATGGTGAATAGTATTTCCTTGGCAATGTAGTATGTGATAATTTCTCAGAAGACAGTAATTGAAAAAGTAATTTTTTTATACATTCCTATCATAAAGAAACACATATGCTTCTGGAAACCATCCTTATGTGGGCACATAGCATGAAGGCTGACCTGTGAGCTTGCCGTTGGCATAACCGTAGCTCTTTGCAGCTGGACGAGGTTTACTTCTTGCATTTCCCAGCCATTCCTTAAACTTCCTCTCTGCCATCTCCTTTTTCTCCTGTAATTCTGCTTTTCTTTTTCCTTCTCCTAAAAATGACAAGAACTAAACATTGCAGTCAAATCTTACTGTGTTTGTTTTCCCGCAGTTGATTTCTGTCCCACTGACATACTGGACATAATACTGAATTCTGTTTCTGCAATTACAAAGCAAACATGATCAAGGATGTGTTATCCATCCATCTACCACTCAGCAACAATAAAACATCAATCACAAAGGGAAAAAATCGTCTTAAAAGAATAACAACTTATAATCAGTACAATGTCTACATAAAAATCATTACAAATATTTAAAACACTAACAAAAATTTTGAACCTGACTGAAAAGTATTAAAAAGTTTATTAATTCTCAAAGGAAACCACAAATGCATACTCATTTTGAAGCTTAAATGCAAAATAACAGAAATAAGGATAGTTTTGTATATTTTATACTAAAATAGTGCCAACCATCTATTTATATGTTTCTTTCTAAAATATACACATAAACACCAAGTTGAATTCTGACTAGTCAACATAATAAATACCTTCTCTTCTTTTTTCTTCTCACATTCTTCAGCCTTTTTTTCTTAACCATTCTTGGTAATTTTTCTTTTGCTTTTTCTTGCAAACATTCTTTCTCCAGTTTCTTTCTGCTTTTTTCCTCCATTTCTTTATTAATTTTTGTCAATTATAGTTTTTCTGTAAAAGATGACAAGGTCTTACTGTGGCTTATAACATCTCCTAACCACTAGAGGATGTAAGTTCGTGGCATCAGCCATGAATTATTCCTCCAAGGAGAGAGCTAATAGCCAATTAGATTTGGGATATACAGACATATGGCTGCCACTGCTGCACAGTATTTCCAGGCAGGTGAGGTCTAGCTGATGCTGATGAAGGAGTCTTGCTTGACTCAAGGAGACCAATATTTGCTTTATTGATTTAGTGGCCTTTGGTAACACTCTCTGGCTACTTGCTTTCTTTTTTATTTAATTTATTTTGGCTGGCATATACAAATATGAAGTTGTACATATTTATAGGGTCACATGATGTTTCATGCATATATATATATATATTGTTTAAAAGTTAAAACTGCTGAACATGTCTAGGTCATTAAACATGTATAATTTCTTTGTGGTTAAAAATTCCACAGTTCTGGGGCCTGGAGAGATGGCCTAGTGGTTAAGAGCACCAACTGCTCTTGCAGAGGACCCGGGTTTGATCCCCAGCACCCACATGGTGGCTGAGAACTGTCTGTAACTCCAATTCCAGGAGAACTCCAGTTCCAGGGGAATCCAACACCCTCTTCTGACCTCCACGGCATTGCACAACACAGGTGCACAAACCTACATACAACAGTACATTCATACACATAAAAAAAAAGTGTTCAACATCATTAATAATTAAGGAAATTCAAATTAAAACCACTCTCAGATATCATCTCACTCAAGAAAACAAAAGACACCAAATGTTGGAGAGGTTGCAGAGAAAGGGGAACACTCATTCACTGCTGGTAGGAACATAAACTTGTACAACCATTATGGAAAGCAGTATGGAGAACCCTTAAAAGACTCAAAATAAGCCTACCACCTGACCCAGTTATACCACTCCTGGGTATATACCTACAAGACTCATCCTACTGCAAAGATACATGCACATCCATGTTTATTGCAGCTCTCTTCACAATAGAGCCAACCCAAATGCCCCTCAACAGATGAGTGGATGACAAAAATGTGGAACATCTACACAATGGAGTACTCTTCAGAGTACATGACAAAAATGTAGTACATCTACACAATGGAGTACTCTTCAGCAGTAAAGAAAGATGACATCATGAACTTTGCAGGTAAATGTATGGAACTCAAAGCTATTAGGCTAAGTGAAATAACACAGTCCCAGAAAAACAAATGGGGAACAGTTTCCCTCATTTGTGGATGCTAACACCAAATCCCCAGTTGAAAGGCAAGTTGAACAACACATTATTGTTATACTTCTGTTTATCTGAAAGCAGCTATGTTGTTATAATGTACATCTCTTAACAGGCTCTAGAATGGACCCATCACTTATTTTCCAGACTCTATAATCACTGTACATGGGTAGAAGGTATGTATTCCTATTTTAGAGTAATATAAAATTAAAGGAGGAAAATATGAATTCCTAAACATAAAAAAAAGACAGAGAAAGATGCAGGACATTTATGGCAGAGTGCATGATCTGGGGTGGGTTGGGGGGAAGGGAAAGGGGAATATGTCTAAATTGAACTAAAAACTTATGTCTGAAATACACAAAACATCAATAAAAGTATATTAGGGCCAGGCCTGGTGGCAAATGTCTTTAATCCTAGCACTTGGGAAGAAGAGGCAAGCAGATCTCTGTGAGTTCAAGGCCAGCCTGGTCTATATAGTAAGTTCTAGGACAGCCAGAGCTACAGGGAGACCCTGTCTCAAAAAAAAAAAAAAAAAAAGGCCAGGATCATGTTAACTCTCATATGTAGAACCTATATTTAAAATTAAATAGATGTTATGTATGTATATGTGTATATATGTATATGTTTGTGTGCAAGCTCATGAAACTTAGAAAAGGGATCATGAGAGGGAAGGAATAGATTTTAAGGAGCTGGGAGAAGAGATGACAGTGGAATATATGTGACATGAAAGCAGAAGGGGGAACCCGGGAGGGCAGCCAGAGAGAGGACAGAGACACTGGGGATTGAAAGGGAGGAAGGGAAACAAATTAGAACAAGGCATAATGAGTCCTATGTAAGAAAATGGTAAAATAGCCGGGCGTGGTGGTGCACGCCTTTAATCCTAGCACTTGGGAGGCAGAGGCAGGCAGATCTTTGTGAGTTCAAGGCCAGCCTGGTCTACAGAGCAAGTTCCAGGACAGTGGGACAGTGGGGGCTACAGGGAGACCCTGTCTTGAAAAGACCAAAAAAAAAAAAAAGAAAGAAAGAAAATGGTAAAACAAACCCATGACACTACATGCTAACTTAGGAGAAAAATTATGTTTCAAGATGAGTGTATGTGCTCACACAGTAATCCAGTATTCAGGAGGCTGAGGTAGAAGGAACGTGGACTCGAGGTTGGCCTAAGCAACAGGGACACTGTCTAAAAGAACCAAAAAGAAATGAATAAATTATATAAAATGCAAGTTTGTAGTTTCACAACTATTGCCTTTAACAAGGACATATTTTACATATGAAATGCATAAATACATGGTGAATAGTATTTCCTTGGCAATGTAGTATGTGATAATTTCTCAGAAGACAGTAATTTGAAAAGTAATTTTTATACATTCCTATCAAAAGAAACTACATATGCTTCTGGAAACCATCCTTATGTGGGCACATAGCATGAAGGCTGACCTGTGAGCTTGCCGTTGGCATAACCGTAGCTCTTTGCAGCTGGACGAGGTTTACTTCTTGCATTTCCCAGCCATTCCTTAAACTTCCTCTCTGCCATCTCCTTTTTCTCCTGTAATTCTGCTTGCTGTTGCTTTTCCTTTTCCTAAAAATGACAAGAACTAAACATTGCAGTCAAATCTTACTGTGTTTGTTTTCCCGCAGTTGATTTCTGTCCCACTGACATACTGGACATAATACTGAATTCTGTTTCTGCAATTACAAAGCAAACATGATCAAGGATGTGTTATCCATCCATCTACCACTCAGCAACAATAAAACATCAAATCTACAAAGGAAAAAAAATCGTCTTAAAAGAATAACAACTTATAATCAGTACAATGTCTACATAAAAATCATTACAAATATTTAAAAGCACTAACAAAAATTTTGAACCTGACTGAAAAGTATTAAAAAGTTTATTAATTCTCAAAGGAAACCACAAATGCATACTCATTTTGAAGCTTAAATGCAAAATAACAGAAATAAGGATAGTTTTGTATATTTTATACTAAAATAGTGCCAACCATCTATTTATATGTTTCTTTCTAAAATATACACATAAACACCAAAGTATGAATTCTGACTGGTCACATCAATAAAATACCTTCTCTCTTTTTTTCTTCTCACATTCTTCAACCTTTTTTTTCTTTAACCATTCTTGGTATTTTTCTTTTGCTTTTTCTTGCAAACATTCTTTCTCCAGTTTCTTTGCTGCTTTTTCCTCCATTTCTTTATTAATTTTTTGTTCCCTTTCTTTCCTTTCCTTAAATAAAAATGGAGAAACTTTAATTGAAGTATCTGTAATTATCCTTATAGGAAAAAAAAGCCTTGCTACATAAAATCATTTTGTAAACTTCAATTATTTCTCAAATTAGTGGTATCATAGTAGTTGGCACACTTTATGAAAATATTTGACATACCTATCATTACTTGCTAAATGTCAGTCTCCTGACTGGGAAATAATTTCATGAGGGCAGTAATGAAGAACATACTCGAAGCTTTGGAACAGTTCAGAGTCAACAGTAGGTACTCAAGAAAGACTTGTTGAATCAATGCATAAAGACTACAATCTGACCAAAAAACCTGAAACAGGCATGATTGCATACACTTTTAGTCCAGGCAATTGGGAAGCAGAGGCACTTGGAGCTCTAAGAGATTAAATATGGTCTGGTTTACATTGTGAGATCAAGGCTAGCTGGGGCTACAGGGAAACTTTGCCTCAAAAAACAAAATAAGGGGTTGGAGAGATGGCTCAGCAGTTAAGAGCACCAACTGCTCTTGCAGAGGACCCGGGTTCTATTCCCAGCACCCACATGGCAGGTAAGAACCATCTTTAATTCCAGTTCCAGGGGAATCTGATGCCCTCTTCTGACCTCCACGGCATTGCATGACACGGGTGCACCAACCTACATGCAGACAGTACACTCATACACAATCCCCATCTCCTCTTTTATCATTGAAGATGGCATTGAGCTGCAACAATGCTAACAATTATGTTTTCCCTTCAGATGTGACTTTGTGAAGAATCTCTGGGCAATGAGATACAAAGAGCATGATCATGAAAGACAAGATGGAAGTGTCCTCCAAACAGAATGAGCCTGTTCTTTTATTCCTCCTCCTTGTTTCTCAAAATGAGTGGAAGACAAAGGCACCTCCGCCATCTCCAATGATGAGAAAATATATGAAGAACACCAGATCAGAGTCAGCACAGGATTCCTGGCGATGTTATGAAACTATCACCCAACCCTGCACTGACCACCTCCACATTTCCTTTACTGGAGAGAGAAATGAATCCCTACAGTGTTAACGCAACATTAACTTCAGATTTTTCTGTTGCATGCAGCTGGACCTCATTCTNTTCCAGTTCCAGGGGAATCTGATGCCCTCTTCTGACCTCCACGGCATTGCATGACACGGGTGCACCAACCTACATGCAGACAGTACACTCATACACATAAAAAATAATAAATAAATTTAAAAATTAAAAAAAATAAAACAATACATATAAAAGATTACAATTTAAAAAAACAAGAAAATTAAAAAAAAAAGATTACAATTTGTTGAGTTTGCCCTGAATTTTCTCATGGTTTAATGGATGTTCCTTATACTCTAAGCATGAATCAACAGAAGAACACGTTTGCTAGCTATTTTGCAAATATAAATACTTAGATAAATTATCACCATCAGCAGTAGTTATAGAGGACGAATGAATAAAACCTATTAGCTCGTACATATAAAGGCAAAACAGGCACATGTTTGGCTACACAATTCTTACACAGACCTGAAGTTAGTTATCTGGGCATGGTGGCTCACTCCTGTGATCCTACCATTTGAGAGGCTTAGGTCAGAGCAATACCACAAATTTGATGCTGCCTGGGCTACACAGTAAGTTCTAGGACAGCCTGAGCTACAAAGTAAGATGGAGAGTGTAGGGGAAGAAAGAAGAAGTTGGCAAAAGTTTAAAGGTCAGATCTGGCCCACTAGCCTCCTATTTGTACATAAAGTTTTATAGGAATGTGGCCACACCCATATATTTACATATTTATTGTTTATGGCTGCTTCTGCCTATAATAGCAAAGTTGACTGGTTGCCACAAAGAATGTATGGACAGAAAGGCCTAAAATATTTACTTATTTTACTATCTGGACATCTACAAAAATGAATTATGGACCTTTGACACAAACTATAATTTAGTATTTCTTCCTTCTTCAAATTATAACCCCCAAGCTTCAACTAAGTGCTAAATAACTGTGACACAGCTAGTTCTCTCTATTGAAGGTTTAGAAATTAACCTGTGAGATGTAAAAAGAAAATGCTGTACAAACGCTATTTCACAGAGCAAGGTATTATGAACCAAGAAAAGAAATTCCTTCTTGAAAGAACTGTAGCTGGGCGTGGTGGTGCACACCTTTAATCCCAGCACTAGGGAGGCAGAGGCAGGTGGGTCTCAGTGAGTTCAAGGCCAGCCTAGTCTACAGTGCGAGCTCTAGGCCAGCTGGGACTAAAGGGAGACCCTGTCTCAAAAAGAACAACAAGGAAAAGAATCTTACAGAACACTTTAACATTGGTAACTTACAACATAAGCCTAGTGCTGCTGTCCAAGAAAAGCAGCTCTTAACAGTTAAAGCCCAACTCACCCCTCAGGTTGTTCTATTTCCTTCTTGCTGGGCGGCCAATAGCTGTGGAATGGAATCCTTTCATGTTGACAGTCACAGCCACTGGAGCTACTTTGGGCTTTATCTATTTATTCTACTATGGCAGGATATCTACAATCTAAAGGAATGCTGAAGTGCAACTTGCTCAATCTGTGTGCCAGCCTCACCTAGGAATCACCTGATGGCCACAAAGTTTAACATTACAGTGCCTGACACACAGTCAATGCTAACTATGCTTGTAACTATTCTTGATGCTTTAGATATATATGCTCTCAATATTAATTCTCACAACAATATGAAATAGATAATATTATTATCCTGCTTTACAAAGAAGGAAAGGTACACACAGGGTTAGCAATCTGCCTAAGGTCACACAGTAGCAGATCACTATAAAATGAGATAAAAGGTAGAAACAACTTTATGCCAAAACTTAAAACATCTGAGCTATTGATGTTAATGTATCCCTTCTTGAAGCAAACTCAGAATAAAATACGGTCTGAATTACCATCTATTTGTAAAAACAATCCAAAAATTAGAACCCCCCCCCAAAACCCTCCAGTCTCTGCCTAAATTCTACCTAGGAGAGTCTATATACATTTGGGGAAAAAATAATTCTAAATAACTACACAAATTAGAGAAGAAACACATCCAAACTCATTTGAGAGACAAAAATTATTCTGACACCCAAATTGGATATAAAAATTTTAAGAAAGCAAGAAAACTGCTCTCATAATGAAAGGGATGAAGTACTTGGTAAATTTAATAAAATCGAAAAGACCAAATAAAATAAAATAAAAAAAAAATAAAATATATACAATACCAACATACATAAAAAAGTAAAAAGTACTGCTATTTTATTATTTTTGAGTGCTTATAAACAGACATTCATTCTACTCACATACACGTGTGCCTGCGCGCACACACACATGTACACATACACACCTGGTCACACTCACCTTACCACCCTCTCTTAACCATCCCACCCCACCAAGTTCCCATCCCACTTTCATATCTTTTTGTTTTTGCTTGGTCACCTAGTGGCTTTAACCAGAACCACTCACATGGGCATGAGTATGACTCCAACCAATGAAGCATGAGTAACTCAGGCTACATTACTAAAGACAATACTTTCCTCCAGCAGCCCTTGACTGCCATTAGTTCCTATAGGCAAAGTAGGCAGGATCTCATGAATCCCACCTCAATCTGAAGGTTAGACAGTGTAAATCAACCAATTTCTTAATCTTTGTTTTCCATATAATATTTTGATCTAGGTTATCAACTTTGTAATAATGCCTTGTTGGTAGTGTCTGGCACTGTTTGGGGGCTGAATAAAACACATAGGGATGGTGTATTCAGAAACAAAGCCATGTAAAGAGACAAAAACACGGCCACATACAAACCAAAGAGACAGACCTAAGGACAATCACACAAACCCTTGTGTTGATTTCCAGGCTCTCAATCTGTACAAAAACAAATTTCCTTTTTTATTTTTCCAGTTTGTAGTGATTTCTTATGGTATGCAAGACTAGTACAGTTAAGAAAAGCTGCTAAGCATCATTACATTTCAGGACAAAACAGCAATGGAAAACCACTCTACACTAACTAGAGAAGGGTTTAAATGAAAACACTGACTGTATCAAGTCTGGAAAACATGTAGACCAATTCAAATTTTTATACAATGATAGATAAAATGGTACAAGAGCTTTAGAAGTTTGGTGATTCCTATAAAGTTAAACACATAGTTCCCATCCAGCCCAATAATTTAACTATTAAGCATTTGTCTAAGACAAAAGAAAACCCACTGTATATAAGTCATTAGAGAATTTTATTCATAAACCTTCAAACTAAAAGCAACTCTATTATTTATTAGCTAGTGGACAGATAAGCAATTTATGCTATTCCATAAGATATTAGAACAATAAAAAGGGATCAACAATATATGAAATATAAATTAAAACAAAAGGGAGCCGGGCGTGGTGACGCACGCCTTCAATCCTAGCACTTGGGAAGCAGAGGCAGGCGGATCTTTGTGAGTTCAAGGCCAGCCTGGTCTACAGAGTGAGTTCCAGGACAGCTGGGGCTACAGGGAGACCCTGTCTCAAAAAGACCAAAAAAACAAAAAAAAGAAACAAATTAAAACAAAAGAAAATCAACACAACAGTATGCAATCTACTATTTAATACATGTAAATGAAATTATAGAAAAGAAAATCAAATGTACAGAACAGAGAGATGACTGCTTCCTTTGTTGCTGAGGCTGGCATGAACTAAGGAGTAGAGGATCTGGATACAAATTGTCCTGGGGAACTTTCCAGAATGATGAAAATGTTCTCTGGTTGTAGTGCTAGTCCATTGTACTGGTATAGAAGTTTATCAAGCTTCATGAACTTAAAATAGATACAATTTATTTATTTTTTTATTTTTTATTTTTTTTTGAGACAGGGTCTCCCTGTAGTCCCAGCTGTCCTGGAACTCACTCTGTAGACCAGGCTGGCTTTGAACTCACAAAGATCCGCCTGCCTCTGCCTCCCGAGTGCTAGGATTAAAGGCGTGCGCCACCACGCCCGGCGATACAATTTATTTTATGCAACTTATAGCTCAATGAAAAGTTTTAAAAATTAGACAGAGTGGGGAGTAGTAAGGGCTGAACATACCAGAAGTCAATTATAGACAAGCAGAAAAATGTCAATGAAACCCAGTGCTTTGTATAAAACATGCTAATAAAAAATGAGTTTAGAGTTAGTGAATACATACGTAAATGCATTTTAAAAGTTAGGCTATCTGCAGGACTTAAGCTGGAGAGAACAGAATGCCTCTGGCTAGCAGAGGACAGAGCAGACACTTTTCCAGGAGAAGACACACTCTCTCAGTGCCTTCAGATTTTTCTAGCACAGGGCTTCTACACCACAGAGCACAATCTTTTAAAGAAGGAAACAACAACAATGAGTATTTAAGTTTCTGACTTTCTGTTTTGGTTCTTCTACGGTGCCTGCCTGACTCAGAGAAAAACCTGAGTAAACATCTGAAAGCTGAAGCAGAGCCCTGATAACAGTGCCATCAGTCACAGCCTGCTCAGTGCTCCGCTCGTCAGTCACCCTTGGAAATTATCACTTGTGTTTTGAGAATTAAAGCACATTTTATTCTTAAGTAACTTTAAAACAATGAAAATAAAGGCCTTTTAAAAAATGTCTATTAAACATTGTAAAAAAAAAAAGAAGTCAAGAAAATAAATTAGTATGACAACACAAACACAAAAGTTCCAGATGAGATAAGCCTTTGTTTCAAAAGGAGTTAACAATTTATAGTCATAAGAAACTAGCTTTCTAATGGATACATAAATTCTTTTTGTCTGATTCTTAGATAGAACACAGTGAAAATGACAGGGGGAGCAGCAGCCGGATCCAGCTGAAATGTGACTGAAGCTGGGGCAGCAGAGGACCACACACCATGCAATGTAAACAGGAGAACCCTAGATGCCAGACGGAAGAGAAGGGCCAGGAGAGCGGCCTCCAAACAGATGCACATGAGGGGAAGGTCTTTCCGTGAATAAGAAACTTAACAGTTCTAAAGAAAATTAAAAAGGGTAATCAATTATCCCTTAGTAGGCACAATGGCGTTATAGCACAGCTGGTAAATTCAATTTTTCAGGGTTCATTTGTGAACTATTCTCAACCTTCTGGAATCTCACCTTCAATCGTTAGTGATTTATGTCAGGGAAAGCTACTCCCCCTGCCTGCCTCCCCCAAAGAAAGAAAGAGAAAAGAATTATTTTTCCTCAAATAATTAGATTAGATCTACTGCCATTAATTAAAACGGCAAATACATCATTCACCCGTCAGCAGTATCTCACAGTCTTAGACAAATAACAACTATGTGTGACTGGCATGGCAAAATTAGCCTAATGGAGTTAGAAGATAAGAGAAGCTTTTAGAAGAGACAGCATACCATTCTGCACATGGACAACTATTTTGATTTATGGTTAGAAACTTCTAAAAGGTATCACCCAAAACTTTGTCATGGTCACATACATATTTTGATTTTGGCATTTATTCACAAAGAACACTTTTCTTTATATTATAGATAAAGCAAACAAACCAAACCCACAATAATTGACTTTGAAGGAAGAAATCCATTTACATATAATTCAAACTAATCTCTTTCTTAAATTACGCCACCTGCAATTTACTGAAATTATTTACATGTTCCTCTTAGTAATATAACTGGGCATTAAATTTAACAATAAGGAAAAACTTAAATAGTTAAAGCTTTGCCCTACAATTTAAACATTTGTCTAAATTCATAAAACTAGATTTTAACCATGAGGCAGAACCATTATAAACATAAAAATTACAATAAAAAGCTGGGTTTGGTGGTGCACACTTTTAATCCCAGAACTCAGGAAGTAGAGGCAGGGGATCTCTGTGAGTTCAAGGCCAGCCTGGTCTACATAGTGAGTTCCAGGGCAGCTGGGACTACACTGTTTCAAAAAAAATAAAACAAAAACAAAAAATTACAATAAAAGACAAATTAACAATATTTAATTTTTAAGGTCCTGGGTTCAATTCTTAGTGCCCTATATATATTTTTTAATATTACAAATAGGAGCTGGAGAGATGGCCCAGCAGTTAAGAGCGCCGACTGCTCTTGCAGAGGACCCGGGTTCAATCCCCAGCACCCACATAGCGGCTGAAAACCATCTTTAAAGACCAAACCCCCCCGCCAAAAAAAAAATTGCAAAGGGTGTAAAGGCATGTATATAAAATATAACATCTGCCGGGCGTGGTGGCGCACGCCTTTAATCCTAGCACTTGGGAGGCAGAGGCAGGCGGATCTTTGTGAGTTCAAGGCCAGCCTGGTCTACAGAGTTCCAGGACAGCTGGGGCTACAGAGAGACCCTGTCTCGAAAAGACAAAAAAAAACAAAAAAAAAAAAAAAAAGAAGAAAATATAAATCTGAGCCGGGCGTGGTGGCGCACGCCTTTAATCCTAGACATTGGGAGGCAGAGGCAGGCGCTTTGTGAGTTCAAGGCCAGCCTGGTCTACAAAGTGAGTTCCAGGACAGCTGGGGCTACAGGGAGACCCTGTCTCGAAAAGACCAAAAAAAAATAAAATAAAATAAAATAAAATATAACATCTGGAGTTTTTCTTTTAACAAAATATAGACTTATATAGGGCAGTATATAACAAAACAAGGTACCACAATAGTGATATAAACTGAACAGATTCACAAGAAAGAATCTCAAACAATAAAAGGCAGAGCAGAGTGGATAATATGGGAGATTCCATCTTGATAAGGTACCACGCATAGGTGGATGATCCTAGAAGCCTTGAGTTATTAGAAGAAAATCCCTGTACCATGTATAAAACACCTTTTTAGGAACTGCTGACCAGGAAGGTTCTGGAGATCTCCAAAACTATACATGTTATAGCCACTACCAAAATGGAATGCTATGACCCTACTTCTGAAGGAAGGCACCACATACCTTGGTTGCAGAATGCAGAGGAAGCATATGAGAACTGGACTGGCAGCTTCCTCCTTGCTGGCTAGCCTTCACAGTGCTAGAAGTTACTATGTCGCAGCTGGGGGAGAAGAGTCAACAATGGTTTTCCCCAGCTTCAGACTGAGTGTGTTATAATACCAACTTGCCAGGCAAGAGGTGCTTATTGATGCAATACTGGCATAACTGTTATGGAGGTAACCAACTTATTTCCAATTGCCTCTGAAGCCTGCTCCCTAAGAGGACAGCTCCTGCTATCATGGACCTAGTCAAAATTTCATGGGGCTCATGAGGTCATAAGCACTAGAGTTGAACCCACTACTTTTGTCTTGGTAATTGGACATGTTGCCAAACTGCCACTTAAATATTTACATTTATACTCATAAACTAGTGCTGTCCTTAGCTTTCATCAAAGAAGGGTGTTTTGTTTTGTTTTGTTTTGTTTTGTTTTGTTTGTTTGTTTGCAGCCAAGGCAGTGACTCACAGGTGGTCAAGGTACGTAGAACTGTTAAGTGATCAGCCTTAAACAAGACATATCACCTCATCCAAGGCACAGGCAACATTGAGGAAAAAGAAGCAGAAAATTTAACAGCTGAACAAAGCATTTAAGAGGTGAATGACAGGAAAGAGGACAGTGAGATGCTGTCCATGGACCTGACAAGGCTGTGACATGAGCTCATAGCAGGTGTGGTTGCCTGCACAGAGCTCACATAAAACTGAACCAGTAAACCTGAAATCACAGACTGAGGCAGGGCTCATGGGACACTGCCCTACCTTGCCTACAGGAACTAATGGCAGTCAAGGGCTGCTGGAGGAAAGTATTGTCTTCAGTAATGTAGCCAGAGTTACTCATGCTTCATTGGATGGAGACATATTCATGCCCATGTGAGTGGTTCTTGTTAAAGCCAGTAGGTCACCAAACAAAAACAAAAAGATATGAAAGTGGGATGGGAACTTGGTGGGTTGGGATGGTTAAGAGAGGGTAAGATGAGTGTGAGCAAGAATGTGTGTGCATGTGTGCATGTGCGTGTGTGTGTGTGTGTGCGCGCACATGCGCATGAGTATGCATAAAATTGTCAAAAAATATATTTTAAAAAGTAGACTGAATAAGTCTGCTTTATAAGCACTCAAAAATAAATAAGTAATAAATAAATGAATAAAAAACAAAACCAAAAAATACCCCTCCCCCCCACCCAAAAAAGCGTAACTAAGCTGGGCTGGAGAGATGGCTCAGCAGTTAAGAATGTTTGCCACTCTTTCAGAAGACCTGGGTTTGTTTTCCAGCATCCATGTCAGATGGCTCACAACCGCAGGAATCTGATGCTCTTTTCTGGTTTCTGTGGGTACCCACACACCCACACACAGACAAATAATAAAATGAAATTCTTTTTTTTTTTTTTTTCTGGTCTTTTCGAGACAGGGTCTCCCTGTAGCCCCAGCTGTCTTGGAACTAACTCTGTAGACCAGGCTGGCCTTGAACTCACAAAGATCTGCCTGCCTCTGCCTCCCGAGTGCTAGGATTAAAGGTGTGTACCACCACGCCCAGCAATAAAATGAATCTTTAAAAAAAAAACTTAAAAAAAAATCTTTAAAATAAGGGAAATAAGGGATTAATTCTCAAAAATTCTCAGGAATACCTATTCCTGGAGGCTAGGAAGCATAGCCAAAGCTCTAGACCAAATTTCTAGGAAACATAGCTATATTTTAAAAATAACAAAAAGATCAATGGTTAGAGTACTTTCCTAGCACATGTGAGACCTTGGGTTCAATCCTCAGCTCCATGAAAAATAAATAAAACTTATTTTTACTGTATTCCATATGTGTGCTTGATTTAACAGAAAGCATTTTTATCTCTTAAAACTTTTCAGAGCCGGGCGTGGTGGCGCATGCCTTTAATCCTAGCACTTGGGAGGCAGAAGCAGGCGGATCTTTGTGAGTTCAAGGCCAGCCTGGTCTACAGAGCGAGTTCCAGGACAGCTGGGGCTACAGGGAGACCCTGTCTCGAAAATACCAAAAAGAAAAAATTAACAAAAAACCAAAAACTTTTCAGTAAACCAGTACTATCAGAGGGTGGACAATGGCTACCTTGTGTGTTCCCATTGTGAAATAAAGAGAGGCCCTGGTTAGAGAAATGCTGAAACAGAAGCCTGGCTCAGAGAGCACAGCAGAGTATCCTTAGCCAGCCAAGCTAGAGCTGGAAATTTTCATTCAGAAGACAGTGGGGATACATGAAAAGTAAATTTTAATTAGGAAATGACATTTAGACTTCTTCAGCAAGATGAATCCCATAGAGACACAGAGGGTGAATTTATTCATTCAATAAACATTTCTAGGTAACTATTATGTGCAGTACTGACCAAGCTGCTGGAGAACTGAATAGAAGAGCCAAAATTCCTGACCTTCATTGAGCTTCTATTCTAGAGTAGGAAAGTAAACAACGAAGCTGAAAGATGCAATGAGATTATTCAGAAGTGACTACAAAAAAGGAGATATTTAGGAACAAGAAATCTGATTATGACTGAGGAGACAGAAGTAACAGAAATACAGGAGTGAGAAGAAAGGCTCTGTGAAGGACAATGGGCGACAACAGCTTGTTTGAGATGTTTGTTTGAGATGCCTGCTGAGATGGAAATCCAAGACCCTAAAAATTCAGCTCTAAAGATACAGATTTAGTGACTATAGACAGACACTAGTGGAAGTCACAGGAAGAAAAGTAGAGTGCAGGGGGGCAGAGAAAAGACTTAATAAAGTTCCATGAGGGTATGGGAAAAAAACCCTCAACAATATCTAAAATAAAAAAAGCAAAAGCTACGCAGTCCTGGATACCAAGGGAATCAGAAGACAGACATAAGAGGAGAAGATACAAGTGTGTGATTTTTTTCTTTTTACCTGTTCATTTTTTTTCTGAACCCACTCTTTGTGCTTTTCTTCAGCAATTATCTTCCGTTTTTCACGTTCTTCCATTTCTTTTCTTTTCTCTAGTTGTTTATTTATTTCCTGTGGATTTTATTTAAACGAAAGGGAACATTTAACAGAAAAATCTCAAAACATATTTGAAAAAAGGCTGATCTTAAACAAGAATATAGTTTCCCCTACAGAATATATAACACTAGTGACAATATCTTATTTGAATAGCTACTCAGAATAAAAAAATAGCATTGGTACAAAGTATAAATCATTTTTTATAAATATAAATAATTGGTTGGCAGCAAAACACTGGTTTCTTAGTCTAAACTTCAGCTACATTACCTTCATGAAATCAACTTTTCCACACATAAATTCTGGCATCACTGTTAAGCTACTGGCAGGAACTCAAGAGAATTTTAACTTTCTTTTTACAGTTATAAAAAGCTTCTAGATTATTGATGAAGGTAAAGGATAAGAATGAAATAATCCTTATATTAAAATTTTAATTCATAGTTATAGCAAAGAAATATAAAGAAGCTATTTAATTTTCCTCAGAGGAAAAAAAAGAATATAGTTTTCTTCACTGATTTTACAGCTGCGGGGATGTAAAACAAAACCACATTCATATCCTGGATTATTTAACTGCCTTGCTTTCACTAGAACTACATGTCTGGGCATTTCCTCATGAGAAAGAATGAAGACACTGTGGCCAATGTAACTACAAGTTGGATGCCACCACTCTTGCCACTCAACAGTTACATTATAGCATTAGTTAAGGAACTGTTTCAACTAGACTTTTCTAGTATTCTATAATCATAATTACTGGTTATTATTTTTCTTTCCTTTCCTTAAAATACTTTTCACATGTCTTCCACTAGTCTACACTCCTCCCCATCTTTCTCTTTCCCTAAAACATATTGTTCTAGTTTGCTGTCTGTTGCTGGGATAAATACCATGTCCAAAATCAACTTGGGAAGGAAAGAGTTTATCTCGTCTTACAGGTTACAGTCCGTCATCAAGGGAAGCCAAGGCAGGAGCTCAAGGCTGAAACCTTGAGCCAGGAACGTGAAGCAGATACTACAGAAGGACACTGCTTCTGGCTTGCTCCCAGGCTCATGCTCAGCTACCTTTCTTATAATACAGCACAGGTCCACAGGCCACAGTGGGCTGGGCCCTCCCATACCAACCATCAATCAATACAATTCCCCACAGACATATCCACACAGGTCAATCTGATGAAGGAAATCCCTTTACTGAGGTTCCCTCTTCCAAGGTCACCCTAGTGTGTGTTTACATATATATCTGGGCATGACTGTCAACGAGAAGAATGATTTCCTAACTTGCAGACCAATTCCAGTATCTTAAATGAAGATAAAATCTGACACAAAGAATGGATTTTTTTGACACCTTAGAAAAATAATCACAGGATATCTGCTTCTATGATTACTCATCCTGAAATACTGCATAGAAGCTAGCTACTGTCAGTCACTCAGAAACTCGAATTTTAAACACTATTACCCCTAAAAAAAGAAAAAAATCTTGTTTTGAGGATTCTTTACTACTTCTTTGGCTGTTATTCCTTGACTACTCAATACATTTTATGAAATGCTTGCTATATGGTTAATAAGAACTGAGGTGATATGTAAACATGTGCTGTGGTGTGTGTGTGTAAACAGAAGGAGGGAGGAAGGAAGAGAGAGAAAATTTGAGAAATAGAGTTTACCATGGTTCCATAGTATGTAAAGTAAGTACTCTGCACTTTGTGAGAAATTTAAAGACAAAATCACAGAAGCCTCTAATATAATTTCATTTTCTATACAACAAAAATTATGTGCTAGATTGTGCATTTTCTATGTAGAAACAGGAGACCAGAGGAAGGAAGGAGAAGGAAAGAAAGATGAGGAAAACTATAGACCGGGAGTCAGAAATGAGTAGTTAAATTCAGACAGCATGGTTTTTCAAAAGGGCAAGATCGTGGGGTAGAGAAGTTAGGAAATTAGAATGTGGTATCAATTTCCTCTTTAGATGGTAAGGAGATTGCTCGAGACAGAGGAAATTGAATACTATGAGGCAATAATACATGGCAAAGGGGATGATTTAGCACTCTCAATGAAAAGGCTGAAGATTACGTTTGATGACTTGAAAACTATTCTGAGGAAGCCTGATTAGGAAATTGCTACAGTATATGTTATGAGGGGGAGACAGTCTGGACTTCTGTTGGAAAACAATGGGAAAAAAATATATACATGTGAACGTGTGTATAAGTGTCTAGACAAAGATCTCATAAGTATATAATCAATATTTTCTTTATTTTTTTTTTTTTGGTATTTTTGAGACAGGGTCTCCCTTTAGTTCCAGCTGTCCTGAAGCTCACTCTGTGGACCAGACTGGCCTTGAACTAACAGAGATCCACTTGCCTCTGCCTCCCAAGTGCTAGGATTAAAGGCTTTTTTTAAAAATAATCAATATTTTCTAAAACAGCCCTAAATCTTATTTATTTTTTGTTTCTATTGAGACAGGGTCTCCCTGTAGCCTCAGCTGGCCTGGAACTTGCTATGTAGACCAGGCTAGCCTTGAACTCACAGAGATCAGCTTGCCTCTGCCTCTCAAGTGCTGGGATTAAAGGTATGGGCTACCACACCTGGCTTAAATTTTACTTTTAGGAGGCAGGGTGGGGGTGGGGGTTCTGGAAGGATGGCTCAGCAGTTAAAAGCACTGGCTGCTTGTGCAGAGCACCTGAGTTCCGGTTTTCAGCACCTGTATGGCGGCTAACAACCATCTGTAACTCCAGGTCCAGGGAATCTGATACCCTTGTCCTGCCCCTGCATGACACAGGTATATGTACATACATGCAGGTAAAACACTCATATACAGAAAATAAAAATAAATTAATCTAAGAAGTTTTTTGTTTGTTTTTGAAACAAGGTCTCCCTGTAGCCTCAGATGGCCTGGACTTTATCAGGCTGTCCTCGATCTATCCTCCTGTGTCTGACTCCCTTGTACCAGGATCAAAGTATGCACCACCATTCCAAGTTTCTAAAAAATTAAAAAAAAAAAAAAGAGTTTAGGGGTAGGCGTGGTGGTGCACACCTTTAATCCCAGCACTAGGGAGGCAGAGGCAGGCGGATCTCTGTGAGTTCAAGGCCAGCCTGATCTATATAGTGTGAGCTGCAGGCCAACTAGGAATAAAGGTAACCCTGTCTCAAAGAAGACAAAAAAAAAAAAAAAAAGAGTTTAGGGACTGGGGAAAGCTCAATCCATACATTACTCGCTGTAAAAGCATATAGACCAGGGGCTGGAGAGATAGCCTAGCGGTTAAGAGCGCCAACTGCTCTTGCAGAGGACCTGGGATCCATCCCCAGCACCCACATGGCAGCTGAGAACCGTCTTTAATTCCAGTTCCAGGGGAATCCGACACCCTCTTCTGACCTCTGCGGCATTGCACGACATGGGTGCACAAACCGGCATGCAGACAGTACATTCATACACATAAAAAATAAAATTTAATAAATAAATAAAATAAAATAAAAAGAAAGCATATAGACCAAATTTGATTTCCCAAACCACCTTTACACAGCCGCATGTAGTGGCATGTCCTTTTATAACCCAGAGATGGGAAGGTTCCCAGGGATCACTGGCCAGTCAGCCTAGCCAAATCATCAAGCTCTAGGTCCCCGTGAGAAATCCTGTTCTCAAAAATAAGGTGACACCAACAAGATGGCTCCTGGGGTAAAGCTCTTGTCTACATGACTTGAGTTTGAGACCAAACCCTATGATGGAGGGAGAAAACCAACTCCCGAAGGGTGTTTTCTGATCTGTACATGTGCACTGTGGCATGCATGTGCCCACACTTCACAAACATACATCATATGCACACACGTACACATGCGTACACATGCACACACATGTGCATACACACACACACAAATAATGAATCTGCACATCCAAGTTCATTGCAGCTCTATTCACAATAGTTAGGAAAAGATGCCCATCAAACAAAAAATGGATAATGAATGTAGAGTACATATACATAATTGAATTTTACATAGCAATAAAAAATGAAATTTGTAGGAAAATGGATAGAAGTGGAAAATTTTATATTGAGTGAGGTAAGCCAGGCCCAGAAAGCCAAACGCTGTATGTTTTCTCTCCTGTGTGGATCCTAGCGCAGGCATGTTAGTTTTGTGTACTTACCTTGGAGTATGTCAGGAACCCAAAAAACCAGAATAGGGACAGGTAGGGTGTGTTCTTACTAGGAATGAGTACCACACAGGTTAATAAGCAAGAGTGTAAAGTGGGTACAATGGGGGTGTAAAGGTTCAAACTAGCAAGCAGGCGCCTGCACTTCACACATACCTCACTCACTCACATCAATGACAATACATTTTTAAAATAAAAAAAAAGGGAGGGGGGACACATCTCCTGAGGAGCCACACCCAGGGTTGATTTCTGTCCTCCACTTGCATGAGCATGCGTGCCCACGTGAGCACACACACAAAGACTAGTATAAACATACAACACAATTAAATATACTTACATATCTTTTAAAGGTTCTTTATAAAACTCAACAATTGAGGAGGGGGTAATGAGATCTTATATTTCTGGGTTTTAAAATTTTATTTATTATTTTATTTTCTGTGTTTGAGTGCCCTGCCCAGATGTGTGCAAATGCACTGCACTGAGCAATCCTCTCAGAGGTCAGAAGAAGGCATCTGATTCCCCTGAAACTGGAGTTACAAACAGTTGTCAGCCTCCATGTAGGTGCTGGGAATCTAACCTGGATCCGTTGCAAGAGCAGGGGGCAACCTCAACTGTTGAGCCATTTCTCCAGCCCCTTACATTTCTGTTTTATAGTTGGAAGTTGTTAGTTAATTGATATAAGGGTTAAAGAAAAGATCCAGCAGTACCTAAAAATGCTACCACTGACTTAGTGGTCTAATCTCAGGGGTCTGTTCAAGTGATTTGCCCATTCAGAATACACATCACATTCTGTCCACAAGAGTCTCCCCCAAGGCACCATGGCTTTCTTAGAATTTCCTGTCCTAACTGACCATCTGTTCAACACCAATGCAGCCCTCCTCCAGGACTCAGCAGGAGTTTTCCCTCTAAAGCCCCTCATAGTCTTCTGGTCTAACACCAAAATTTCAACAAGAGTATAGGTATTTTCTTATAGAGGGCTGTTGGCTAAAGACTTATTCAAAGGAATAAAAATGTAAATAAAATATAAACAGCCAACAAAACCCATGGTTTTTGATGTTCATAATGATGATGTTCAAAAATAATTACAAATGTTTTAAATTTTGTAAATGGCTATTCTTAATGGGTTAAAATAATTTCAACTCCATTTCACAGTGTCTGAAATAAACGTCTGTTGATGAGATCAGATTTATGATCCAACAACGTAACAATTCAACTTATCCTGCAAATTTTAAAAGAAGAGAATGCCAGAGATTTAAGAATAGAAAAGTCAAGGGAGCAGGAGGGATGGAAGAGGGTAATGGGGTGAATATGGTTAAAGTATATGACATATGAACAACAATGTCATTATGAAACTCATTGCTCTGTACAACAAATATACACTATGAAAAAGTTAAGCTAGATGTGGTAGCCTAGTTCTGAAATCTCAGCATTTGGGAGGCTGAAGCAGGAAGATCATGAATCTGGAGACAGTCTGGATGAGACAGCAAGTTTGAGGTCAAACTGGCCCTGTCTCAAAAGCAAACAATAATAATAATAATAATAATAATAATAATAATAATAATAATATAATCCTAACCTGTTTATTTCTAAAACAGACCTGACTAATGCAGAAAAGGTACCTATACTGAAAATCAAAACAACTGGATTCCAATTCCAACTCTGCCACTCACTGAAACCTTAGCTAAACTACTTCTCTGTCCTTCCTGCTTTTCAGCTTTAATAGGGATCTGGAATAAGCCATTCCTATGGTTTAAAAAGTCTGTGTTTCTAATGACATAGATCATAAAAACAAAGAGGGAATACTAGAATAAGGAAAGCAGGATTTAGAAAATAAAACAAAGAAAGGCATGAAAAATGCATAGATTACAACAACTGCTGAAAATAAGCTGACAAAAAGCTGGGTAGTCAAGCCTGTGTGTTTTGATAACCCTGGCATGACTGACGCCAAAGAATCATACAAAAATACTTTAATCACTTCACAGTTAAGTAATCAGGCAACCATAAGAAATGTTACATTATTTGAAACATGAAAAGGCTTTAATCCTTAGAAATAATTATACCCTGCTATATGCTTAATCATTGTGGTGGGGACTTCATATTATTTTAATTTGTTCTCAAAACAGTTCTTCGTGCTAATTATTGCTTTTCATACTCAATAGCAACTAACTGGTGCTGAGTGCTTTCTACATATACAGCCACATCCCCAAAGGCATTGAGTCCTAGTGACAATGCTATGTATAGTAAATATTTTCTCCCCTATCACTGATAAAGGTACTGAAGCACAGAAGAATCTGCTCAAAGTATAAGTTTTGAATATAGATGTATGGTTCAAGAATGTGTACTTTAACCACTCCTCTATTGCATCTTTAATATATGGCTCATGGGTGAAGAAACCAAGGCCAAGAGAATTTAAACCACTTTCCCAAATTAAAATTCCACCCTTGTTCTGTGCCTCTATAGGGCAGGCTCTCTTACTACTTTTCTCTAATTTAAGAACTTCTTTCTCCGTATTACTGACTAAAATCATCTTAAGTGACTCTCCTTAATAAGTAACTTGTAGGAGGTTCCAGATAAAGCCAAATACACAAACAGACTTTGCTCTACCACTAGCTTATCAAATCAGACTGTGAGACTAACATCAACTGACCAGGCTGAAACAAGTGAAGACAAAACACAGTACCAGGATCTGCACAAAACTGAGATTATTTCAGATTATATACATACATATTTATTTTATGTGTAACAAAAAATATAGATTTCTCACTGTGCATAAGGATTTTTATTTACTGATTTTTTTTTAACTTCCTGTGGCGAAGATGAACTTGAACTTCTCTTCCCACCTCCACCTCCCAAGAGCTGGGATTACAGGCTAGGATTATAGCCTTGTGCCATCATGCCCAGCTTATATTGTTCTGGGAAAAGAACTCAGAGCTTTATGCATGCTAGGAAAGCTCTCTATCAACTGATCCACATTCCCAGCTGTGAACGAGTATTTTCAAAAGGCACTGTACTAGGGATATGGGTGCAGTTCATTCAGAAACAAAGCCTTTCCCTAACATGCACAGGGCCCTAGACTTGATTCCCAGTACCCTGGTAGGGGGCGGGGGGAGGAGGGTAAAAGCTATTAAGAAAAAAAAATCTGAGGTTTCAAAATATAAATTAATAAACTGGGATTGGTTAATCCTAGAACTTGGAGGCAGGTAGATCTCTGTGAGATGGAGGCCAATCTGATCTACATAGCAAGTTCCAAGCCAGCTGAGGCTACAGGGAGATCCTGACTCAAACAACAACAAAAACAAAAACTAATATGCAAAATATATAAAAAAGCCTTAAGAAGCCCATGAATGCCAATGATACAAACAATAGTACCGATAAAAATAAAAATCAATTATCTTCATACTTTGATTCATTTTTAATCTTCATAATGATTAAAATATTATTATTTGGCCCTCTTGCATAGATAGGGAAAGTGAAGTACAGAAGTTTAAACAACTTGGCTAATATAACCCAGCAAGTGAAAAGGCTATTGCTAGGGCTTTTATTAAGCCTCCTGACACAAAATCATAAGGTCTTCCTAAAACCCTGGCCCATGCTAACAGGAAATAAGGGCTAGTCCCAGTGTATTTAAAAAAATTTGTTTTAAACTTCAATAAAAAATTGGCTTTGAAAAAAAAATTTATTATTTTTATTTTATGTGTATTACTGTATTACCTGCATGTGCATTAGGCCTACTCCAGCCCATCTCAGTGCACTTTTAAGGGCTATTCTCAGCGTATTTTCCAGAAAGGTATCATGTAATACAAAATAGGTGACTATATTGGTTTCTATAATCATTTAAATTATGCCAAATCTCATAAACATGTAACTATCTACATAGCTCGAAATTCAGGGGCTGGAGAAGTGGCCCAACAGTTAAGAAGCATTGGCTGCTCTTGCAGAGGACCTGGGTTCAAATCCCAGCAACCACACAGTGGTTAACAACTGTCTGTAACTCTAGTTCCAGGGAATATGACACCCTCTTCTGACCTCCATGGGGACAGCGTGACATAGGTTCTCTTATACACATGCAGGCAATACACTCATACACATAAAAATAATAAAAAATTCAACCAAAAAATAAGTAACTTTAAAACTGATATGGAAAATTTATTCCAAGGAAGACTATAAAGGCTTTAATTTACATGATTTTTATGGTAACATGGTTACTAACAGGTTAGGATAAACTGAAATCTTCAGTTAAATAGTTAACTTTAATATATAATTTAATGCATTCAAAATACAATATAAACAGACAACCACTTTAAAATTATGTTGAAAAATTATATTTTATTTATTTATTTATTTATTTATTTATTTATTTATTTATTTATTTATTTATTTGGTCTTTTTTGAGACAGGGTCTCCCTTTAGCCCCAGCTGTCCTGGAACTCAGTATGTAGACCAGGCTGGCCTTGAACTTACCTACCTCTGCCTCCCAAGTGCTAGGATTAAAGGAGTGCACCACCACGCATGGCTCTATTATTGGTTTTTTGAGAAGGGTCTCCTTGTAGCCCCAACTGGCCTGAAACTTGCTATGTAGACCAGGCTGGCCTCAATCTCACAAAGATCTACCTGCCTCTGACTCCTGACTGCTGACTGCTGGGATTAAAGGCATGCGCTACCATACCTTTAGCAAAAAATATTTAAGGAGGGCCGAGGATATAGTTAAATGGCAAGAGCACTTGCCTAGCTTGTTTCAAGGCCCTCAGTTAAACTCTCAGCACCACCAAGAAGGCTTTTCAATGATATGGAAATATATGAATATGTGATAGGCAGAAAAGTGCATGTTACAAAAAAACTTAAATTTCATTTAAAAAAAATGAGTATCCTAGAGCTAGAAAGGTGGCTCAATGGTCGAGAGCACAGGCTGCACTTGCAAAGACCCAGGTTCAGGTCCTAGCACCCACGTGGTGGCTAACAACCATCCTTAACTCCAGTTCCAGGAGATCTGACGCCCCCTTCCAGCCTCCACACACTTCACATAACCCAGGTGCACTTACATACATGCAGGCAAAACAGTCATACACATAAAATAAAAATAAATAAATGAATAATGTTTAAAAATTGAGCATCCTGGGCTGAGAGATGGCAAAGCGGTTAAGAGCACTGACTACTCTTGCAGAGGACCCAGGTTCGATTCCCAGCACCCACATGGTGGCTAAAAACAGTCTTAGGTCACGCGTGGTGGCACAGGCCTTTAATCCCAGTACTCGAGAGGCAGAGGCAGGCAGATCTCTGCGAGTTCAAGGCCAGCCTGGTCTATATACTGAGCTCCAGGGACTAAAGGGAGACCCTGTCTCTAAATAAATAAATAATTAAATAAATAAATAAATAAATAAATAAATAAATAAATAAATTGAGCATCTTTCAATACCCCTTGGTTTCTGTATTTGGATATGAAGAATAAGGACAGAAGGTCTGGATAGGGAGTTTGGGGGATGTCAAATTACATAAATCTAAAACTGAATTGGTTTTTTAGTTTGGACAGAGAATTCAAAAAAGGGAATCAAAGAGAAATTTCCATAAGCAACACAAACGAGAGAAACAGGAACTAGAGAAGATTCCATCCCTGGCATAGACTCACTCCAAGGTACATGCTCTCTGGGAGATCGTAGGTAGGTTCCTGTATCTATTTCAGGTTTTCTTTCCTTTCTTAAAATGTTTACTCAGTATCTAGGCACATTGGAAGGTTCTATCATATGTGTCTGTACATACACATTTATAGCACTCTGTACCCACTGATTCTGTATCTATGAATTCAATCACACATGGATCAAAAATATTCAAGGGAAAAATTTATGCTTAGACTTTTTTCATTATTCATAAATACAGCATAATAACTATTAACACAGTTATTTACATCACATTAGCTAATACAAGCAATCTAGAGATTATTTAAAATACATTAGATGATATGTGTAGATTAAATAAATATTATGCCATTTTATATAAAGAGCTTCGTGTATTCCAGTATCCATGAGTTTCTGGAACCCATCCTTTACTACCAATGACTTTTTTTTTTTTTTTTTTTTTTTTTTTTTTTTTTTTTTTTTTTTTAATTCCAGGCCCTGGCTAGCCTGGAATTCTCTACGTAGACCAGCCTGTCCTAGAACTCAGAGATCTGCCTGCCTCTGATTCCCAAGTGCTGAGTTAAAGTGCCACCTTGCTGGCAACATTAACGTTTAAATTGATAAACCAATCTCTTTCAACAAAAAGAACACTGTTTAGTTTTACCTCTAGAACTTTCTGTTGTAGCCGGTCACGTTCTTCTTTTTCTTTGCCAACAAACCACATCTCCCATGGTGTCAGGCTGCTTTCCGGTAAGTGCACCTGTTTCTCTTCTTGGTTATCCTCCGATTCAACTCCACTGATAAGAGAGAGGAAACTGCAGCACTTCATACAGGAAACTCTTTTCTTTCTACCCAAAAATCACTTATTTCTAATAGTTTGATTCTTATCATATATAATATGAATTATATAAATTCATATGAAAATTATGAAGCCCAATCTTTGGCTTTGTTTGGCCATCAAAATTCCTTTTCTTATAAAAGCACACTATTTAAGAACCCATTGGAGTGGCCCAAATCCAATCTACTTGCCTCAACTGAGGTGGGGTTTTTTTTTTTTCTTTTTTTCTATTCAGTCTTAAAAAGCTTGTTTTTTTAATTCCTAAAAATCCTATCTGGCCAACTCTTTAATTATCACATACAATCCTAATCAGATCCTGAAGCAGACTTTCCCCTTTCCCTCCCTTAAATAATACAAGTGGGAAAATAATCTGTATATACACAGAGGAAATAATAAACAGAATGTGTTAACAATTAAGGATTCTAGTGAACAGAAATGTTTTGGATTCTTTCAACATTTTTGTTAAGTTTGAAATTATTTTAAAGTTAAACATTACAAAAAATGGCCCTTCCCTGCTTTATTATTTTTTCACTGGTTGTTTTTGGTTTGGGTTTTGGTGCTGGGAATTGAAACCACAGCCTGGAGTATACTAAGTATGTGGTATGCACTAACAAGGAACCGGACCTACAGCCCTTATGGCCCTGTCTTCCTCAACATTTAGTATTTTGTTGGCTCCCTTTGCCAATTACCTTTAGAGCATCTATAACACTCCAGTCTACTGGTTTCCTGTCATAGTCTCCATCTCCACCATGTATCACAGAAATGTCAGTCTAACTCTTCTGGCTACAGTGAAGTACATGAGTAAATAAAGACCAGAGCAACTTGACTAGACACACAAACCTCACAAAACTTTGTAAAAGCTTCACAATCTGGATCCATAGGAAGATTGCTCAGGGTCTAGGTTGTTTTTTGATGTTCATTTACTTTTATTTCATGTGTATAAGTGTTTTGCCTGCATGTACGTGTGTACACGTGTCATGCAATCCTTGCAGAGGCCAGAAGAGGGTGTCAGATCCTCTGGAACTGGTGTTATGGATGGTTGTTGGGAGCCTGTAGGTGCTGGAAACTGAACCAAGGTCCTCTGTAAGTGCAGCCAGTGCTCTTAACCACTGAGCCAGCTCTCTAGCCCTGTTTTGTTTTGTTTTTTTTTAATTTTATTATTTAATTGTGTGACTGTGTGTGTGTATACTTAAGTGCTGTGCCCACAGAGGCCTCTGGAGCTGGAGTTACAAGTGTTGATAAGCCACAGATGTGAATGCTGGGAACCAAACTCGTCCTCTGCAAGAGCAGTACGTGCTCTTAATTGCTGAACCATTTCTATATCCCTTTCTCTTTGTTTTAATTTGTGTGTGTGGTGGGGGTGGTTGGTTATTGTGATACTAGTGATTGAACCCAGTGCCTAATAGTTGTTAAGTATTCTAGCAAAACCTTATCCCTATCCTTTAGAATCTAGTTTATAGATTCATCTCTTTCTGTCTTTAACATTGTTCCTTCTAGCAGAAAATTGCCTCATCAACTGCTTTACATAGATTTTCCACCTCATAAATTCAATTTTCTCATGTTCCTGCTTCTACCATTCATTTATTCATACCCTTATGGAATTTGTATTCTAATAGGGAAAAGACACTGCTAATGTATTATTTATACACATCCTTCTTTCTCAGTTTTGCAGAATGACCTTATCTGGTCCATCTTCAACTGCCAGTACATTTTGAGATGCCTATAGCAGTCATTCACCTCAGGGTTTTATCTTGGATTCCAGACATGTATTTCTGACCACTTGAATATCAAAGTCAGTTCAAAAGAAATTTAATCATTTTTGAGTATTACCTCTTCCCTTACAAAATCCTACCTTAGTGAAGAGTACTATGGTCCACCCAGATACTCAAGGCAGAAACCCACATCTGACTCCTCCTGCTTCTTCTCTATGTGTCCCTCCCACCTTCCACGTCCACATAAGCAATGTGTCATGTCAGCTCTACAGCCTTCATTTTCCTCAAGCCATCGTGTTCCCTAACCTCACAATCATTCTTTGACTATAAACAGCCCCTTTTCCTTCCCTTTTAAACCACTTTGAATGGCTGTGCCAAATTCACCTTGCAAACGAATTCTTCTCTCATGGCCTTCCTAATCACAAGCTCTTTCGTTGCTCCTTTGCCCTACAGGATAAAATCCAAACTCCCAAGCCTGACAGCCATGAATTTGTTGCTTCTCATCTTTCAACAGTAGCTGATCCAGACTACATTCAGCCAGGCTGAATACCTGTGGGCTAATAAATGTGCCATGCCCTTGTGTTCAGCAAGGAAATTCTTTTCCTCTGCCTCTCCCTAGGCCCAGATTAAGAATTTCAATTTGGAAGTAAAACAGCCTAGGGGTGAATCCTTACCTGCTTTGTCTTTGTATATTTTAAAAAAGATTTACTGGCTGGGGGGCTGGAGAGATGGCCTAGCGGTTAAGAGCACCGACCGCTCTTACAGAGGACCCAGGTTTGATCCCCAGCACCCACATGGCGGCTGAGAACCGTCTGAAACTCCAATTCCAGGAGAACTCCAGTTCCAGGGGAATCCGAGACCCTCTTCTGACCTCCGCGGCATTGCACGACACGGGTGCACAAACTTGTATGCAGACAGTACATTCATACACATACAGAAATAAATAAAAAATTAATAAAAAAAAAAAAAGATTTACTGGCTGGGCGTGGTGGTGCACACCTTTAATCTCAGCACCTGGGAGGCAGAAGCAGGGGATCTTTGCGAGTTCAAGGCCAGCCTGGTCTACATAGCAAGCTCCAAGCTGACTAAAGGGAGACCCTGTCTCAAAAAGATTAAAAAAAAAAAAAAATACAGCATAATAACTACTAACACAGTTATTTACATCACATTAGCTAATACAAGCAATCTAGAGATGATTTAAAGTACATGAGATGATTATGTGAGACCCTGTCTCAAAAAAAAAAAAAACAAAAAAAGATTTACCTATTTGAATTTTATGTCTATGAGTATTTTGCCTACATGTATGTAAATGCACTGTATGCACGCAGTGCTCTTGGAGGCCAGAGGAGAGAGTCAGATCCCCTGGAACTGGAGTTAGACAGTTTGGAGCTGTCATGTAGGTGCTGGGAACCAAACCTGGGTCCTCTGGAAGAGCAGAAAGGCTCTTAAACACAAAGCCATCTCTCCAGCCCCTTGTGTACATTTTACAAAACCTCTTTAAAGCTGTTTTCTTACCTGTAAAATGGAGAGGACAGTAGAAGCTACCTCATAGGGACTGAGGAATGCAACTATTTATGATAAAGCACTAGTACAGTCCCAAGCACTGAGTAAACACTTTGTATGTCATTTATTATTACTTTTCTTATTACTAACAAACCCCTACTCTCCTTCGAGATTCTGGGTATCATTACTGTCTGGGAAACTCTGCAAAACATCTAGACTAATGGTCTTGAGCTTCCGGTCACTAATCACCTCTGCATAGGCCATGATTTCCTCCTTAAAGAAAGAAAACAGCTGAGTGTGGCAGCTTACATTTTTAAGACCACAACTTGAGAGGCAGAGACAGGTAGATATCTCTGACTTCCAAGCCAGCCTGGAAGTCTACATAGTGAGAGCCTGAAGAAGGAAGGGAAGGAGGGAAGCATGGAAAAAAGAGAGGTAGAGTAAGTTTTGAGTAAGGGCCTAGAACCTGAAACATTAATGTTGTTATTAATATAACAACACTTCAAAGTTCTTGCCTTAACATTTTTAATAACTGTGTTCAAAATGTGCAACATCCATAGTATAGCTCTTTCCATAATCAAGAAAGGCTTGATAAAACAGCCATTTATAGCCAAAATATTACTTTCCTAAAAGTGACATAAAAACCAGGAAGGAGCTCAACAGATTAACAGTAGGCCCAAAATATAAGACTCCAGGAAAATACTTATTATTTGAAGCCACCTCTGAACTTCATCTTAATCTTATCAATACATCTGAATGTCAACATATCCTCTATGCATGGCTCTATTTATAATGAAAATATCTAGAGCACACATCCATCATGTGCAGCCAATACCTGAGTCCATCTGGAAGAGATCTTATTCTATTACTCTGCCACAGTCACAGCACTTTACTAGATGAAAGACTGAGAAAGTGCATACTCCTCCATCACTTCCACTTCAGCTTTATTCTCCTCTTCACATACAGGATACTTAACTCCCTAGTGGTCTGACCATGAGGCTACCTGCTTTCCTTATTCCATTACCCTCAAACTGTCCAAGGTGCCAATTGGAATAGGTAGAGGAAGAATGACATTTTCTAAATACTTTTATTGAAAGCATCAAGTTTTCTAAAGTGATTCAAAGTTATCAGTCCATCTCTGTTCTTTATTAGCACTTAATAAGCATTTCAGGCCTTTCATACCCAAGGCCTGACAAATTCCGCATTCCCTTTCCAGATCTAGTCTTTTTTTTTTTTTTCTCTTTTATTAGTTTATTTTTTAAGGGATTCTACAATATAATAACACAGCTGTTTTCAGATAACATTGAAGTTACTCAGTTTGCCATACAATTAGGTAATTGGTGCATTTTTTTTGAAGTGAGCCAAATTATTAAGCATAAGCAATGAATGTAAGTAACATTCATGTAAAACCAATTTGCAAGTATCTATGTCCAAATTTTGAACAACCCAAGGTTCCCATAGTCCAGTTGGAGATGCTTGTATGCACAGGCATGTTGATCAATTAGGAGTCCAGTCTATATTGCTGTAGTCTCATGATTCACCCCTATCTCTCCACAGCCCTTACATTCTACCACGCCTCCTCTTCCGCAATTTGTTCCCTAGGCTTTGGGAAAGGGGCACAAGTGGGTGAGAAGAAAACAGTCTAATTTCTTTGGAGTTGTCATTTTGGACTCCAGTCTGTTCAGGTTGTTTCCCTTCATGGATTGACAGCTTTCCCAGTGATACCCTTTTTAGTCATACTAACAAAGCACAAGCTATTGGATGTACAGGCATTTAAGCAGTACCACTTATTATGTCAAGCTAAGCTGTGAGCATAGACACAGATGCTTGGATGGTATGCTAATCCACAAACTGTGGTTTCTCTATAAAGGGTGACAAGTTCTTATTGTGGCTTATAACATCTCCTAACCACTAGAGGACATAAGCTTGTGGCATCCGCTGTGAGTTATTCCTCCAAGGAGAGAGCTAATAGCCAATTAGATTTGGGATATATATAGACACATGGCTGCCACTGTTGCACAGTATCTCCAGGCAATTGAGGTGTAGCTGATACTGACGGAGGAGTCTTGCTTGTCTCAAGGAGACCAATATTTTGCTCTATTGCTTTAGTGGCCTTTGGTAACACTCTCTGGCATTTCAGAGGCCAGTTGTACATTAGCAAGTGACGTCTCATAACATTCCTTTGACTCATGAGTGAAGTGTGAAATAGACCGAAGCCTAGGTGTTCAAACAAAGCTCAGTCAGGCTTCAACCAAGACTGAGATGTGCCTACTCCTTGGTAGCAATCTCCCTTTTGGTTAGCCTTTTGGCTCTTAGAAGCTAATGCAAGTCTCAGTAGCTGAGCTGTGGTTTTGATGACCATTTATTCCTCAAGCTGTTAAAATATGTCACACTGCTTAATTCTTTTTATTATAAAGTATTCACTGGGGAGCTGGAGAGATGGCTCAGAGGTTAAGAGCCTTGGCTGCTCTTGCAGAGGACTGCAGGTTTGGGTCCCAGGGACCACATGGAGGCTAACAACTGCTTGTAACTCCAGGGGATCCAACACCCTCTTCTGACCTCTGTAGGCATTGTACAACACAGGTGAACTTACATACATGCAAGCAATACACCCATATACACGTGAAATAAAAATATTTGCTTAAAAAGTATTCGTGCTGGGCATGGTGGCGCATGCCTTTAATCCCAGCACCCGGGAGGCAGAGGCAGGTGTATCTCTGTGAGTTCAAGACCAGCCTGGTCTATAGAGTGAACTCCAGGCTAGGTGGGACTAAAGGGAGACCCTGTCTTTAAAAAAAAAAAAAAAGTATTCATATTTTTAAAATATGTGAGACACACTCAGTCCTGAAGGCCCCTGTGAAAATGGATTCCTAAAACTCTAACCCAAAGCTCTATTAGGCTAATCAGAGAAGGCCCATTTCTTGTTGCTACAACAGCAGCCTAGAAAAGTGGCTTGCTTGATTATTCTTCCTGGTTTCCATTCTCGTGAATGTACAAGTTTCACCTTTCATCATGCATTTGAGTGACTTTGTATGGGCACATATTTGATTCACTAATTCTCATAATGCCTTATACTGAAGGGGACTTTCTTACTACTTACACAAAAAGCATGGGAATCTCTGGTATGAATGGCCTAGATCTCCTAAACTGTGCCTAACACAGCTTAACAATCAGAAACTTGTAAATGCTCCTGAAGATGACATCAGGAATATGCCCCAGAATGAGCTTGCATTATTAAGCCTGTCTTAGAAATATTTCTACAGAGAGTTGATGTCCCTGGATAGGACTCCCACACAGGGCTCAAGGGACCATTGCCAAAGAGCAGGCAGAAAGATTTTAAGAGCCAGGGGTGGTGCACGACCATAAGGAAACAAGAGTCTTCCAGGCCTCTGGGAACTTGTTCATAGCATGCACAAGACACAGGCAAATTCAATCGGACAAAAACCCAGCATAGAACTGGGGAAATGGGAAGGGGGCCCCAACCTTATCTGAGAAACTATTAGCAGCTTATCACTTCTGGGCGAAGGAGAATTGGTCTTCTTCAAAAGAGTTCAACTGGCTGAACAGGTTCCAGTGGATGAACTCACACTGAGAGATAACTGGGTACTCAAACTTGACTCAATTGGCCTTAACTTTATGACAGAGTGCATGCAATCCAGTGGGCAGGCTAAAGGAAGGGGTGCCGATCAGGGATGGGGTCTAAATGTTGAGATATATTGTATGAAAGGCAAAAAATTCAATTAAAATATATATTGAAAAAATATAAAATCATGGGATCTAAATTCATCAATTAAAAAAAAAAAAAAAAGAAATATTCCTGTAGGGATAGTCTTGTTGGCTGAACTTCAACACTCAATAATGGGTAGATGGGTAGATGGCATAGTGAAAAGAGAATCTGTCAGGGATACCTGAGTATTAAGCCCAAGCCTGCTTATAACTTGGCATGTCTTTGGGTCAGACATTTTTATCTGCTTTCTGAGACAGTTTTGTTAACTACAGTAAAATGGATGATCTGAACTTTAATTTCATGATACCATGTTTATCTTGTTTATGGTCCGCATGGTACCTAAACTAATGCGGCAAAATTTAAAATATTTGTTGAATGATGAGGAAACAAACACACTAAGATACTTTTTAAAATCCCCCTTGATGCAGTGCTCACTATTTCATTAAAAGGTCCTGGTCAGATCTGACACAACCTATTCCCCTAATGAGGTGGACATTGCTAGCCTCTGTACTCAGCACTTTGTAGTAAAAGAGCACGCTCACCATACAAGACATTTTTTCTGTATGTGTATGAATGTACTGTCTGCATGTAGGTTTGTGCACCCGTGTGCAATGCCGCGGAGGTCAGAAGAGGGTCTCGGATTCCCCTGGAACTGAAGTTCTCCTGGAATTGGAGTTACAGACGGTTCTTAGCCGCCATGTGGGTGCTGGGGATCGAACCCGGGTCCTCTGCAAGAGCAGTTGGTGCTCTTAACCGCTAGGCTCTCTCTCCAGCTCCTATACAAGACATTTTGATGTTAAGGTTATACACAAGAGCTCAGGAGTCTACGACGTTGGCTTTCGAGGATTCTCCATGCTCCTGAAATACCAGCCAAGCTGTGTGTGCTTGTGACTATGTACCTTAAGTTCTCCTGGAGGTTGAGACTACAATGATCACAGGCCTGGGGGGCGGGGGTGGGGGTGAGAGGACTAAGAATCATGGGAAATCTCTGGTCCTTGGTAACAGTTGGCCCAGCACCTGGGGATACAGGTGCTTCTCAGCTTTGGAGGTGGAAGGCGGGGTGCTGGGCCGCAGAGGGCTCTGAAGGTAGGGTGTCTAAGGGCTCTTGACATGAGCAGTGAGGGCTCGGGCCTCGAGTTTACCTGGAGTTCCCCAGTATCACCGTTCCTTGCAAGCTCACCACCTTGGCCTCTGAGTCACCGGCACCTTGGTCCACCGCTTCTTCATCCTCCCCGTCACTGTAGTCCTCATCAAAAGGGAAGCTCTGGTGGCCCAGGGGAGACAGCAGAGACAGGGTGGAGTTGCTGCAGCTCAGAGGCGGCGGCGACGCGCACTCGGACGCGCATTCCTCCAGCCCCGGACCCCGGGCGTCCTCCAGGAAATAGGGCAAGGTGCCCAAAGGGGGCCTGGGCCTGCAGCGGGCGAGGTAGCGGGTGCAGGGAGACGGGGAAGCAGCCCGCCTCGACCCGATCGCCTGCATCAGGCCCGCCAACTTCAAACCGCCTAGAGGAGCCGGGCGACGCGCGCTCCCAGAAGGCAGCGCGCGCGCCAGCCGGCCAATCCGCGCCAGCTCCGGGCCCGCGTTGTCATAGCGACGCTTGGAGGCGACTAAGGCTTTGTACCCGGCTGTGCAGCTTTGCTCCCTCAGGCCCGGAGGCCTCGACTAGAAGGTTCCTAAGGCAGAGCTCTTCAGCACCAAGCTTCCCAGTGTCACCAGCCAGGGACTGGCGCCCTATGGACTACTTTGTTTGAAGTAGTGTTGTAGACCACTTGGTACTAGAAATATGTCGGTGTCACTGAGTTGGGCCCTTTTAAAGGGAAAGAGGCAGAAGCTGCAGTGACTACTAGTCCCCCCGTATGAAGTCAGATTATGAAAATTTAGCAACTGTGATTTTTCTTTTTCTTTTTTTTTTTTTTTTTTAGCCCTAAGGGTGATATGATAGGGGAGAGAACATTATCCAGGTTTACAAGTTGTCCAAGAATCTCTTCGGGGACAGTCTTTCACTGTATTAGCAGATTCATTTGCCTGGCGTCGCAACGCTAAGCATTTGAACTTCATGCTTCTCAAGCCTTTGTGTTAGCGTGGCCTAAGCACTAGAGCAGACGATGCTCCAACTCTACACTCATTATGTTATAGTGAAAACATAAAGTGCTGCAATAGGCATTTTATGAGGACCTCAGAGACACGATCCTTTTAAGGACTGAGGATGAGTAAAAGCAAAGGTGACTCAGCGGACGTAGATGCTAGCGGTGATATTCATGCTCAAAAACTGCATCCATTGGTTAAACACAGCTTTTGTCTAGTACATAATGTATATCTCTGGTAGAAATAGCACAACGTGAAAAATGGCCGTGGTTAAAACACACAAAACTACCGTCAAAGATTAAAAAACAAACCAAAACACGAGTGGGAATGGTTAGTTATGGTAAATAATAGCAAACAACAAAGCAGCAAGGCTGCAGTTAACTATATCCCAAGTGACAGTGGAGCGATAGATCTATAGTATAGCACTATTTTAAGTTTTAGATTTAAAAACATTGAAACTGGAAGACAACTGGAATACAACTGAGTAATAAAAGTGGTTTGGTGAAATTATTTTCATGCTTTACCCCAGTTATTACTGGCATATCTGTTTAAAATATTTTATTAGAACACACCCTATAATCAATAACACAAAAATACCGGGCTACATTAGTTCTTCACAGGGATGGAAGCTTGAGAAACAGACAAAACAGACCAGTAAGGGAAAACAGGTTTAGTGGAAATGCACCTGGCTTTGAAGTGATTTTCTTCTTAATAAATTTCCTTAGATAAGCTGTTTGACCATTATGCTCTTTAAAAAAAAAAATATTTGTGTGCGTGTATGTGTGTTTTGTGTATGAGTGTATTGCCTGCTTGTAGGTAGGTAGGTAGGTCATGAAATGCTCCCTGAGGTCAGAAGAGAGCGTTGGATTGCCCTGGAACTCAGTTATGGACAGTTGTTGGCTACCGTGTGTGTGCTGGGACTCAATCCCTGGTCGTCTGCAAAAGCCCCCAGTGCTCTCAACTACTGAGCTATCTCTCCAGGCCCTGACCACTTATGATCATAACGTAGTCCTTTCTAAAATAGGAAAATAATCTACCTCGCTGTCACATTCTTTCATTAACCCTCCTCAAATCTATCTGGTGACCTGACAGGTACAATGATTAACACTTTCCCACTTTAAACCCCGTGTGAGCACCTAAAATTCCATTTACTTCCTTCTCCCACTTGATGCTTTACTAAAGTATCCTTGATGCTGTGGGGTCATCATTATTATCACCAGTTGCATTACACTTTACCAGTACTGGAGTCTCAAAGGGCTACAAGGCAGTTACATAGCCTGGTACTGGTATTTTAATGTAATTGAGTGCTGTGGTCTATTTTTACAGTGCCTTTCATTACCTGGACCAAGAAGCCATAATCAACATGAGTTAGAATTATACATAATGTACAAATTAGCTCAAGAGGATCTTTCCTCTTAAGTTATGGGTATTGACTTAATGTCTTTTCTTAGTACTCATTTACTTTTATTTTAATGGTGTATTTGAAATAGTTTTTTCTTGGCTCAGAAACCTGTAGGAGTACTTTGCTTCTATCTACATAGTGAGTTCTAGGCCAGTTGGTGCTACAGGGAGACCCTGCCTCAAAAAGACCCCCCCCCAAAAAAATCTGTATCTAGGGGTTGGAGAGATGGCTCCATGATTAAGAGCACTGGCTGCTCTTGCAGAGGATCCAAGTGAGTCCCAGGACGCACATGCCACATGGCAGCTAACAACTGCTCCTAACTCCAGTTTCAGGGGAATTCAACGCCCTCTTCAGACATCTGCAGGTGGTCATTGCAGGGCACAGGTGCACTTATGTATGTAAAACACACATAATATAAAAATTAAAAATATTCTACCAAATATTCCACCCTAATACCAGAGAATACACTTTCTACTCAGCACCCCATGAAACATTCTCCAAAATCGACCACATACTGGGACACAGAAGAAACCTCCACAAATACAAAAAGATTGAAATAATTTCATGCATTCTATCTGACCACAGTGCAATAAAGCTCAACATCAACACCAGGATAAGCCCTACTGCCAAGAACACATGGAGACTAAACAACACACTCTTGAATGGGTCAAGGAAGAGATAAAGAAAGAAATCAAAGCATTCCTGGGCCGGGCATGGTGGCGCACGTTTTTAATCCTAGCACTTGGGAGGCAGAGGCAGGCGGATCTTTGTGAGTTCAAGGCCAGCCTGGTCTACAGAGAGAGTTCCAGGACAGCTGGGACTACAGGGAGACCCTGTCTCGAAAAGACAAAAAAAAAAAAAAAAAAAAAAAAAAAAAAGTAAAAGAAAAAGACCAAAAAAAAAAAACCAAAGAAATTCCTGGAACTGAATAGACAATGACAATACAAACACAAAACAAAACCTATGGGGGATACCTTTAAAAGCATCCTAAGAGGGAAGTTTATAGCCCTGGGTCCTACATTAGAAAAACAGAAAAGAGCACAGAACAAGTGAATGATCTAACACTACAGCTAAAAGCACTTGAGAGGCAAAACAACAATGAACTCTAAACGCAACAGACAGGAAGAAATAACAAACATCAGAGCAGAAATCAATGAAATAGAAACAAAGAAAACAATACCAAAAAAAAAAATCAATGAATCCAAAAAGTTGGTGTCTTTTGAGAGAATAAACAAGATAGACCCTAGCCACCAGTTACCAAAAGAAAGAAGGAAAACTCCAAATGCAAATACGAATTCCGTGTGATAAAAGGGGAATATCATAACAGACAAGGAAATAGATTCCAGAAAATCATACAGAATACTTCAAGAACCTATACTCTACAAAATTTGAAAACCAAAGTTAAATATTGACCTGGAATCACCAAGGTCAACCAATGGAGGCACACAACTTAAAAAAAAAAAAAAATCCTGGGAATCACCAATACTCAACCAAGAAGA
>VZQC01001118.1:1183556-1267170 GCA_009823505.1 Rhizomys pruinosus | reverse complement strand
AGCACTTGGGAGGCAGAGGCAGGCAGATCTTTGTGAGTTCAAGGCCAGCCTGGTCTACAGAGTGAGTTCCAGGACAGCTGGGGCTACAGGGAGACCCTGTCTCAAAAAGACCAAAAAAAAAAAAAAAGAAAAAAAGAAAAAGAAAAAAGAAAAGGGTTAGTGAATTTGGTGAAGATACACCCAGATTTGTGTGCTGTGGACTATTGTCAAAGTGGTAGTGAGGACTTGGTGAGGAGCAAGCATAGAAAAGGGTTAATGAATTATATTGTGCTTTCTGCTACTGAAATTTCAAACATACATGAAGTTTAACACACACAAACAGACATCCAGCACTATATCCACAATTAAAAGGAACAGGTCTGGGAGGGGGACGACTCGGTAACGTGTCTACCTTCCAAGCATGAAGACCTGAGTTCAATCCCCAGTACCTACCTAAAAATGCTGAGCATGGTGACATAAGCTTGGAATAGTCAGACTAGCTCACCAGTCAGTCTAGCCTAATTGGTGGGTTTTTTAACGAAATATTAAGCTAGACTGAAGTTTAATAATTAAATTGCATAAACTGTGCATATGAATTTTTATCTTAAGTAAATTATTTTTAGAATATAAGTTGGGAACTGTGTCTTCTGTTCATTTCGTTTAATTAGAGCTACCTCCTAAACTATTGGTGACCCATGAGATAACCTGTCTCAAAGGAGGTGGACACCCTCCCTGAGGATGACAACAAGTTGTCCTCAGGCATGCGCATACCTGCACACATACCCACACTCATGAAACAGAGGTGGGGGATGTAGAGGGAAGAACTGGGCTCTGGTCGGGGTCAGATGTGGTTCAGTGATTTACTAAAATTTCATTAAGCCAATTGTCTTCTCATTTGAAAAATGAGAGTGAAATGAGGGCTTGACTAAGCACCTAGGCCCAGCGACTACATTCTTTTAAATAAAGATCTAATAGTATTCTCTTAAATATCACAATGTGGTTCAGACTTGGGCTAAAACTTCTAAATTTTAGCAAAGTGTTCTCAATTTTTATAGATATGCATCAAAACAGTGTTTTCCAGTAGTGCCTTCCAATATTTTTCCCAATATTTTCTACTTTAAATTTTTAGTTTGCCTGTATAATACTGTGCACATTCATTAATATACTTAGTTATGAATTAAGGCAAAATACATTGCTTTCTAGAAATTTTTAATAATTGAAAATGAGTACAATGCTCCATTTAATACCACACATATAGCACAGTTTACCACATATTTTATATGTTATTCTATCATTAAATGAATGAAATGAAAAGTTTTCAATAACTTGAATTTTAGGAAAAAAACCTTTAATCAGGATTTTCTTATCAAGTTATGATTTAATATTTATCAGATGTGTAAATATACAAACATAATAGCAATTTTTTTTAAGTTGTAAATAGTTGGCCTTACAAAATTACAACACACTGTAAATAAATCCCTCCCACATTTTATACAAACTACATGATTTTGATATACAAAGATTCTGTTTTTATTACACTGACAATGTACAACCAAGGCTATTTACAATGCAAAAACACATGTATATAAAGCACAATTTAACATTCTACTACTGGCAGCCACTATAGTTTAGGAGGTAGCTTTAATTAAACAAAATGAACAGAAGCCACAGTTCCCAACTTGTGTTCTAAAAATAATTTACATAAGATAAAAAAATCATTATATGCACAGTATGTACAGTTTAATTATTAAACTGCAATCTAGCTTACTTTTTTTAACCAGGATAACTAAGATGGAAATAGGTTTGCTACTGACTAAACACATTGTTAAGACTCCACATACTAACACATCAGAAGTCTAGCAGAAAGAATCAAGTACATTAAAAAAAAATTTAAAGACAAGGTCAAGCTTCACTCTTAATGGTATATTTGTCTTGTCTAGTCAGAGCATAGCATCTGTGCTATTGAATAGACTTTTTTTTTTAATCACAGGATGAGGAAAATGTATGCAAGTGCTTTGTGTGTTGGTTACTACCAGTTCCTTCCAATTACATAAAGTTATCCCAGTTTACTTCCTGCATCCAAACTGTAGATGACATAGCAACACTGGGGAATGTCAGTGCAGCCAATGATATTAGGAAGTGTTTATTAATGGGAACATTACATGGAGTCATACGGAGTCATCACATCCCTTGGGTATGATTAAAATCTCCATATTAGTTTAGCCACCTCTACTAAACCCACATAGCAATTAGTGTTTTGCCTTTTCCTTGAAAATACGCAGCAAAAGAAATTACTGTGATTTCACAAAAACAATGTATAATGACCAAAAACAAATGTTATGCTATTTTTAAAAAACCTAACAGCTGTTAATATTGTCTTTTAAAACATCTTCAGGTTTTAGATTTATAAATCATTTGAACCAAATCTATGGTTTTCTTTTGTCAAAGATGGAAATAGAAAACACATAAAGGTAATTCCTGCATAAACTCTCACAGTTCTAGCTGGAAGACAATCTCTTTTTTGGCCCAGCAGTAAGTTGTCCTGAGATTAATGATGAAACAGGTAATACAAGCAAGATAATTTTTCTCAGTTATGTAAAATCACATTTCCAAATATTTTTTTAAAAGATTAACAGCTATTCTTTATCTTGTGCTTAATTCAGAAGTTTGAAATTTACATATTATGGATCAGAAAAAAAAAACAATCTTATATTGTTATACCATACCTCAAATCTTTTTCAAGTTACATTTATTTCAAATAAACCACACATTGAACATTGCTTTTCTTTTTAACCAATTTATAATTTCGGCACCTGTTTTTCAAAAATGTCTGGTTTGAGAAATAAACTGTCACTTCCTCTTCTCAGTGACACCAGGCAATGACTGCAGAAGTGCTTCCCAGATGAAAGATCAAAAGATGGGTCCACTGTTTAAGCACTGTGGTTTTGGTTGATGAGGGAAATGGTTAAGAGACACAGTAGTTCAGTCTTTAACTCTTGGTAGATTGTAAGCATAGCGTACCAGAGGGAATCCTCGACTCTGGTAGAAGCAGGCTCGTCCACAGGCCTGGACCTGGTCAGAACTGTCTGAGACAAAGGAATCCTCTTCATCTGCATAGTCAGAGTGGGCTGACTGCGTACCACAATCAGACCAGTACCCCTCTTGTCTTTGGCAAGAAGCCACTGTCAACGCAGGACAACTGTGTGATTTTATTAAGTGTTTGCATGACACTGGCTTTGTCAAGAGAAATGATTCACAACAGTCACACACAGCCAGGTTACCCTGCAAATGTGAGTACATGCCACAGTCATAGTAGAAATCCTGTTCCACACAACCACCTTGGCTATTGATGGACACAGAAACAGACCCGTGTTTCCTGGTAACACGGCGCTTCAATAGCTTCCAGTCTTCTTTAAACTTTGGGTTGAAGAAAACATACAGGACTGGATTCAGGCAAGCAGGCAAGGGGAAAAATATCAGCGTAACAGACTTCATTATTTCAGGGCTGATAGAGATTGCCGTGATCAGTGGTGCAAATGAGAAAAATGCGACGGGGCAGAAAAAGATACAGTTGGTGAAGATTAACCAAGCAACATGCTTAATCATGCTAGACTGTGAGCTTTCTGAGAGGTCTTCTTTCTCCAAGTTGCAATAAAGTTTAGTATAGATAACAGCCATTAATAAAAATGCTAGTGAGTTCAACAGCACTAAGGTCACAGTGAATCCTAAGGATGGTGTTTCTCCTGTAGGAAATGGCAAGCACAAGGGAGATGCAGAATACTCCCCCCTGTGGAAAAGGGGGAAGCAGCCTGCTACTGCAGCACCCAGGAAAGCTACGAGGGCAGCAACCCGGAACTGTGTGAGATGATTGCTTTTCCCATTTTTCATTATATCTTTTGCAGATAAACTCCTTTCAACAGCTGCTAATGTTAATAAAAATATGACGCTTTCGGAGGAGAAGACTGCTAGGAACCCAGCTACTTTGCAGCCACTGCCAGTCTCCCACCAAATGCCAAATTCAGCAAATCGGCCCCAGGACACAGCATCAAGAAAAGTAAGGATGCCAGTATAGATGCCCATGAGTAAGTTAGACACAGAAATCAAGCCTACGAACAGTTTGGAAGCAGGCAGCAAGGTACAAGATGCAAATATTGTTAAAATGACAAGCAGGTTGAAAAACAAAGCCACCAAGAAAATGAACCACACGGTGAGGCGAATCATCCAGCTTCCCAGTAAATATTCACAGGGCTTAAAAGCACCTAAAAATGAAAAGAAAAGGTACAATCAAAGATGGTTTAGAAAACAGCGTATAATATGACGTATGACATGGAAAAAAGATTGACAGTTCAATCTAGAATAAGTCTGCTACCTGCTTGAACCAAACCAAAAGATCACTATTTCTTAGGGGCTAGAGAGATGGCTCAGCAGTTAAGAGCACTGGCTACTTGTGCAGAGGACCCAGGTTCTGGTCCCAGCACCCAAATGGTGGCTAACAACCATCCATAGCTCTAGTCCCAGGAGATCTGATGCCTCTGGTCTCCGTGTGCTTTGCATGCACATGGTGCACTTATATGCACTTGTAGAAAAGTACTGCTACTTCTAAGGGGCTAGAGAGATGGCACTGGCTGCTCTGGCAGGGGACCTGGGCTCAATGCCCAGCACCCACATGGTAGCTAACAATTGTCTGTAACTCCAGTTCCAAGGGAATCCAATACCTTCTTCTCATCTCTGTGGGCATGGCAGGACATGGGTGCACTCACACACATGGAGAGTGCACCATAGATTAGGTTATTTTAAAAATAAGCTGCTCTTGGCCAAGCATGGTGGCACATGCCTTTAATCACAAGTACATAGAGAGGCCAGCCAAGGCTACATTAAAAACAAAACCAACCAACCAAACAAACAAACAAAAAACATAAAACAAAAGAAGAATAACAAGAAAATAAACTGCTCTTCATTTCTTTTATCGAATACTTGGTAAAGTCACATGGAGATATTTGAAAGAAATGTTCACTTTAGGCCAAATTAATACACACGGTGCAATGTCTAGCTTGTGAATCAGTGGTTTGAACCTTGCTGCTGCTCTTACCCGAGAAAAGATTTAGACTTCTACAAATTTCATCTTCTCTCAGAGTTGTGTAGTAACTAACTTACACACTTAAAGATACTTAAGCAGGTTGCTGGATACACTTTTGGACTTTAGTAAATAGCCCCCCCCCTTTCTAGTCTCTGTATACCTTATAAGCGTGTGTGTGTGTGTGCGTGTGTGTGTGTGCATGTATGTATACCTATTTTCAATACATTTCTACCCATTTTTATGGTTTCAAAGGCAACCTGATGAGGCTGGTTAAGATAGATATGTTTCCCCATCTTAATCCAGAGAAACTGACATTTGAAACTTTAATTGAATTGACAAAAGTCATTCACTAAGCTAGCGTAGCTAGGATTAACATCACACAGGTATGAAATGTTTTTAACAAAGTTTGGTATATAAACAGTCCACACCAGCCAGCTCATTCGGTAGCTGCTTGGCTCGCCGTTGATCTTCACATGCCAGTTGTATCATCAATGACAGCTGTTTTATTTAAAAATTCAGATCAGAAAAATTTTGACTATGAAGCCCAAGAAAATTATACAGCTGGCTGAAAGAAATTTTATCGATTCTATGAAGTCCCTTAGTCATTTCTTAAACACATTTTTAAATTACATTTTTCTTCATTTATTTTGCAAGGTGAGCGTGTGGGCATACCACAGTGCGTGTATGGAAGTCACAGGACAACTTGTGGTAGTTTATTCTTTCCTTCTACAGTGTGGGTCACAGGGATTAAACTCGTCAGTCTTGGCAGCAAGTCCCCTTACCCGCTGAGCCATCTTGCCAGTCCTATCTTAGTTATATGAAAAATCACTTATGTACAATTTTTTATTTTCACATAACATAAGCTTTTGAAACTGTATTTTTGTTCCCCCTTTGGGAAGTTCTATGAGGAAAGTGTTTTATATCATTTTATTCCTGCATCAGAGTTCATCTCCCTTCACAAAAGAGAAGCAACTCATCTGACCTGGGAGAATGACATCTTCTGGGAACTATATCTCAGGCGCACAGGGTCACTTTCCTACCAGCTTAGCTTTAAAAGCCTGCTGCCTCCTCAACAGAAGCATCTGGATTCTAAACTAATGATGTCTCTCAGCTGCATAGGCCTGCAGTTCATCCTCAGTTTTCCTCTTGACCAATCGGGAGGAAAGAAATAGTCTCTACATGTTGAGGCCTCGTCCCCACTGTGAGAAAGGCAATCCCTTTTCACTGGGATCATCGGTTCTCATGTGCAGTCCCCAGCAAAATGTAGCCCAGTGGGTAAGTGACCACCCACCTCCAAAAGTCAACATAGAGACCAACGCACAATAAAATATATCAAATAAAGGTACAAGTTCTTGCCAATCTTAATCATGCATCTAGTAACTTCAAACATACTCTCTATATGACACTGTGCTAAGTATTCAAAGAATAAATAGACTACACCCTACGAAACAACAGTGATCATTAGTGAACCCATTATATTGTGGTTCTAAGATATAAAATCTAGCTCATCCTGTAATTTCATATTAACAAAGGGATCTACTTTATAGCACACAAATTTAACCAAAAACAGTCCTTTTTCTTCACACTAACATTGTAAATCCATCTTGTATGGTAGATTAGGCAGAATATGCCCTCATAATCATAACTAAATATGTGATATCAGTTTAGTAACTTTTCTACAGTATCAAATTCAGTGAAGTAAATTAGAAAGAAAGGGAAAGGTATAATTGCATTGAATAATAGTAGTAGGCACTGGGGGAGGCGGCAGGAGACAGGTAGTTCCCTGACCTGTCAGCTGGTCTAGAAATATCAGTGCACTAAGTAAGACAAAGAACCATGTCAAACACTAAGGCAGAGGGGAGATGAGGAAGACGCCTGATGTTGACCCCTGGCCTCTACACACAGGTGCACACATCCATATGAATGCATCTCCCTCCATACACACAAAAATTAAATCTGGATAAACCAGTGACTTATAGACCTTGTTCTCCAGTTGAAAGAGCATTAAGCTGGCCGGGCGTGGTGGCGCACGCCTTTAATCCTAGCACTTGGGAGGCAGAGGCAGGCGGATCTTTGTGAGTTCAAGGCCAGCCTGGTCTACAGAGTGAGTTCCAGGACAGCTGGGACTACAGGGAGAGCCTGTCTCGAAAAGACAAAAAAACAAAAAGAGCATTAAGCTAAGTCAGAAGGCCTCCAGGATCATCTACTCCCTCCCTTAACTGTAGAAATCACATCCATCCCCAGAAATTTTAGGTATAGTTATGTAATGCCACTTAAAGTGAGAAATTAAAGCAAAAATAGATTGAGCATTACCTGTTGAGGGTGTACAGTGGATAATTATTTGGCTGTGTTCTTCATTTTCAGAACTACTTGTAGCATTTGCTGCATCACTGGCACCTGAACATGTAACAAAGTATATTGAAGTTAAACTGCACAATTTAAAAGTACCAGATTTCCCTAGAGTTTTTCTTTTGTATGTCTTTGGTGTAAGAACAGCTTATGTGAGGCTTGACAGCATTAAAGATGCTGGTAACCAGCATTGGGGGGATGGGTCTTCGGGGACTGGGAAGGGAGCATTTGGGTTGGATATGATGAAGATACATTAATTACATACATGTATGAAATGGGTTGGATATGATGAAGGTACATTAATTACATACATGTATGAAATGGGTTGGATATGATGAAGGTACATTAATTACATACATGTATGAAATGGGTTGGATATGATGAAGATACATTAATTACATACATGTATGAAATGGGTTGGATATGATGAAGATACATTAATTACATACATGTATGAAACTGTCAAAGAATTTTTAAAATTCTGTAAAAATGTGATAACACAGTCAATGCTGTTTTTTTCATAGACTTCATATTGTTCCTTCCCAATCTGATTAGAATACAGACACACTGACTAATGCCTGAGGGGGTGCTCTATTTCTAAAAGCTGACACACTTGCCTTTCTCCTTTGTCACACTGTGGTCTGCCAGGCTGTTATCTTCAGTGTTTAAATTGGCATAAGAGTCACAACCCCAAAATGCACAACACTGATAAGCATAGGGTACGGATAAAGACCTGGAAAAGAATTGCAGAATACACACTGAATACCAACTTCACAGATAGGATTTAGTTTTGTGAAAACTATTTTAACTTTGACAACTCCAGCCCAGGAGTCAAAAAGACTGATCAATTAAGTATCTTAGATCAGCTTTCTAACCTCCTCCACCTCAGTCTCCTCATCTATGAAAGAGGTCTGGAAACCCTCAAGCACACAGCCGAGCTTACCCCTTCCAAGCTTGCCCCTTCCATTGGTTGTTTCTTAATACTTGAATGCAAATCAAGCCATATGCTAAATTTCATAATGGTAGAACAATCCTTGTGTGAAAAATTCCCAGTGCATCATAGGAAATGGATCATTTCTTTAAAGTTAATACCCTGGGTCACTTGTAGCTTTACCATTAATCAGTTTTATTTGGTTCATATAAATATAGTGAAAGTATTTATTCTCTCTTTGTATAAGAATATGATTAAGCCCTCTGTCTACTACACTGACCAAAGTCTCCTACAAATCCCGGTCTCTAAGAAGTATTACAATGCTGAGTCAGTTTTCTGTTGGTTCGCACTTAGGTTTTTGATGTGTTGTTGCTAATGACAAGCCCATTATATTAAAGTCTCGAGGCAGAGGTAGGCAGATTTCTGTGAGTTCAAAGCCAGCCTGGTCTACATAGCAAGTTCCAAGCCAGCTAAGACTAAAGCGAGACCCTGTCTCAAAAAGAAACACCCACAAAAAATTCAGATAATAACTCCCTGAGAGGAAGGAGGGCTTAGTGTATGTTCTTAACAACTAGGAAACAATGCTCATTGTTCTATTTTCACAAATTTTCAAGGATAGAGGTAGAAAATACTTTTAAATTATAGCCTTCAAAAAAAAAAATCTGGAAACCACAGAGGAAAAAAGGAGACTCTATAATTTTGAGCCTACCATAACTTTAAGAGAAAGGAGAAATAAGCAGAAATGTACCTGAGACTAGCAAAGTCTTTTGCTGCTAGGCCCTCTTTCAGCTTGAAGTTGCCCACAAGTTTTAGTTGATTTAGCCCATTCAGGCCTTCCGTAGGAAGTGAAGTTAATTCATTGAAACTCACATCCCTAAAATGTGAAAGAGACTTCAAGTTAACTTTCCAAAGTACAAGTCACATGAAGACATCTGTACTGGGCTGGTAAGATGGCTCAGTGGGCAAGGGTGCTTGCCTCCACATCTAATGATCTGAGATTAATCCCCAGAACCCCTGTATAGTAGAAGGAGAGAATCCACTTCCACAAGTTGTCCTTTGGCTACCACATGCACACTGTGGCACACATGCCTACACACACACACACACACACACACACACCCCAAATGCGAAAATATATATTAATATTATAAATATTAGTTACCTAAAATAAAGCTTAGGTGTGTTAAAATGATGGATCTAGCACAGGTCTCAACATCTAAGAAGCTGTTACTATGTCAACACAGCTTAGGATTTATATAAGAAAACAAGTAAAAAGTAATACTTTGATCTGACCATGCTATAACACGAGTTTCTATACACTATTTACTATGTTCATGATACTTCTGTGTACAGCCAGACATCTATCTACTTACAGGTTAGTGATTGGACCAAGCTTTGCAAAAGCTCTGCTGTGAATTTCATGGATCAGGTTTCTACTCAGATCTCTGCAATTGTAAGAGCAACATGTTAATTATTTAAAATAAACACTCAAAATGCAAGTTACTTAGACTATACTTTAGAATCTGAGCTAGTAACACAATATCCTTAAATCAAGATCTTCAGTCTTGTCTAACAACCTTTTTCAAATGTTTATGGTCACTGCCTCTCTTTTACAATAACCTACTTAATTATGCTCCCTATACAGTAATTGTGGCTGGCGTGCATTTCAAACCAGTTGTGAATTTTCTCTACTTTATCATTCTGGTACCACTTCCAAAATAGAAATGATAGGATATAACCTTTGGTCTTATTAACTAGGGCAGGAAAAGTCCAAGTCCTGACAAACCTGCAATAAAAATGGGTTTCATATTGTTTGCCTTCTCAAAGATTAGTTGTAAGGTCCCAAGAGCAGACAAATAATCAATAAGCAAACAAGAGCATTCCAAAAAGGCTTCAGATATCATTCTTTTCCCAAGGAGGAAATAAAAACCATACCGATAGCCCTACGGTTCAGGAACACACCCTGAAAAATTCTCATAGTACAGAACTCACAAACCACAGTAACAGAACCACGTTTAAATTGGACCTTAATGTTAATTAAAAGACTGTATAAATTCATAACATATGTTCTGGAAAGCAGAAAAATGAAGAAAAGACCAGCTTTTCATTGTCCTCTATCAGTGTTCTAGAAGTGGTGGCACCTAGGAGCTGGCTTGTGTCCCCACAACTGCCTAGGCCCACACAGAAAGCCGGCCCCAAGCAAACTGCAGCAACACAACTACAACTTTTATTTTGGTAGAAGCCATCCCTCCCTCCCTCCTTCCCTCCCTCCCTCCCTTCCTCCCTCTCTCCCTCCCTCCCTCCCTCCATCCTTCTCTCACTCCCTTTCTGTGTCTATGAGGCAAGTACACTGCCACCAAGCCCCATCTCCAGCCTGTTTTATTTCTTAAAGGGGAAACACTGAAAAAAGCAGATTCAATAGATGTAATTTCCTTCTGGCGTCAGTGTATCAAACCTTATCTATATTTTTAAAATTATGCATTAATTTAGTGCATCATGTTTCCTATACTGAAGTTTCGTGATATCAGTGAGTGTCAAGTTCTGTCTTAGTCAACTCCATATTCCCAGGTTTAGTAGAATTCCTAGCACAAAATATATGTAAATATAAATAGTTATTTCAAAACGTATGCTTCTGCTGCATATGAACACCGTCGGTTAGGTACTCCAGGGTCAGCACATTTCGTGTGGAAGGCTGAGCAGTAAATACTTTCACCTTTCTGGGTCACATGTTCTCTTCTGCTACTGCTCAATTGTGCCACAGCAGGAGAAAAGAAGCTTCAGAAACTGCAAAAAGAAACCTGGCTGTGTTCCAACAAAATGCATAAAAACAGGAGGCGAGCTGGAGATGGCACATGGGCTGGAGTTTCCTGACTCCTTTGCCAATAAAGTGCCAAACCTCACTATAACTTCAAAACAAACAAGTTGTTGCTTTCAGGTTCTACAAGTTCCACTTCCTTTACTGGGTAATGTACAATATCATCAATGAGCTAAGATAAAAAGTAGCAAAAGCCGATTTTTTAAAAAGTACCACATAGTAAACTTTGAACATTAAATATACACACACACACACACACACACACACACACACACACACACACACAGTATTCTAGGTGTAGCTAGTAACATGGAAATCACTATGGTTAATTTTGTCAACTTGACACAATCCAGAATCAATCACTTGGGAATGAAGGACTGTGTAGATTGGGTTAGCTTGTGGGTTATCTTGATTCCATTCACTGTGGTGGGAAGACATCACTAGGGGTGGGTGGCTGCATCCTCCCTGAGCAGAGGATCCTGGATTCTGAAGAGTGAGGCTAACCATCTGGGCAAGTGTGTATTCATGTGCTCTCTCTGTCATGACTATGGTGCAATGTGCCACCTTGACTTCCCTGCAGTGACTGTAACCGGGAAGTGGGAGTCAAACTCTGCCTCATGTTGCTTTTGTCAGGGTATTTTATCTCAGCAAAAGGAAACAAAGCTAAGACAACCATAATATATGAATCTGTAGTGTCACAAAACTTTTGTCTTTAATAATTGCAGGGAAACTTACAGAATCCTTAAAGATGTCAGGCCTTCGAAAGTGTTCTCCTTTATTTGGTAGATCTGATTACGTTGCAATGAACTAAAATAAATTAAAGATGGGGGGAGGATAGAGAGAAGGAATGAAAGATATGGAAGAAGAGAAAGATTAACTTCTATTTTAAAAATAACATTCTGTTAAGTTTCTTTCTAAGTTTACATATTCATATGTAACACTGATCTTATTAAAAGTAAGAACTGTAATTTCTTCATCTATAAAATGAAAACGGCCAGGCGTGGTGGCGCATACCTTTAATCCTAGCACTTGGGAGGCAGAGGCAGGTGGATCTTTGTGAGTTCAAGGCCAGCCTGGTCTACAGAGTGAGTTCCAGGATAGCTGGGGCTACAAGGAGACCCTGTCTCAAAAAGACCAAAATAAAATAAAAAAAAAATAAAAAGGAAAATGACTATCAGTTAGACTAACTGATAGTCCATCCCAAGTTATAGTAGGATTTAACTGGTACCCTACCAAATTCCTCCCAGAGAAGAAAGATGGTACAATGAGGAAGGATCCAAGACAAAGTGGGAGGGAAGTCCTTCCTCCGTCTCGGGGAGCTTTCTCCTGAGCTGCTCTACCCTGGAGGCACACTAACATACTGGATTACTGAATACTGGTTTTCATATCTTGTTTCCATCAGTAGGCAAAACACATTTTTCTGTTTCTAGGTACAACTACCCTTCCCTTAAAGCATCTAATAAAATGTCTGATAGATAGTAACCTAGTGTTCTTTTCCTGATAAGAAAATAAAAATCACAATCAACAGCAGAGCTAGTTCTACACCTAGGAATGCACCTTCAAAATATTGACATTACAGATTACAGAACTAATGAATGAGAAAACAGTCTATAGTCACACTTAAGTTGTGCCTTACAAGAAACTTAAAAATTAGACTGAATTTATTTGATCACACATTTCCCCAGTAACAGAAAACCCTGATAAAAACAGTTGCAAATGATGAAAAATAAAGGTCTATTGCAAGCTCATGTCAGACACTATGAAATTCTTTTAGAGGACACTTAACTATGCAAACTGCTGATTTCTTCAAATAATTTATTCAACACAGAATATACTCAATGAATTAATAGTACACCATGTCAAAGTGTAAGTCAAAGGCCAACTTACATTTCTTCAAGAGCATGACAGCCATTAAAACTCGGAAGGTCTCTTATATTGTTGTAAGACAAATCCCTAAACACAACAGAGATTAACAACTTAGTGTCATCATTACAATACTATATTAAAAGTGCTGTACCCAGAACTGGGAATGGTGGTGTGCATCTTTAATACCAGCACTCAGGAGGCAAGACAGGCCGATCTCTGTAAGGTCAAAGTCAGCCTATTCTAATAGTGAATCCCAAGCCAGCCAGGGCTATAGGGAGACCCTGTCTCAAAACAGTGCTGCATCCAGAAGCAGTGAAAGCAAGCCCTACTGTCGCTGATGATTGCAAGCTTCTAGAGCACCTCAGGCTTTAGGCTTATAAAGTATACGATGATGAATGTCAGCAAGATAAAAAATATGCCAAAATATATGAAATTATACAGATAAAACATGACAAAGTGCTTTAAAATTTTTTAAATGAAAAAGCTAAATATTTTTAGAAAATTTATTTTTCTAATATATTTTGGCATAAACATGCTGTTCTTTAAAGTGCTTTGATAGAAATGGTGCTTACATCTTTTAGAGTATTTATGTCAAAGAGTAGTAGCATTCAATGTCACTGAGTTTTCCCCTCAGTGGCTACCATCATGCTTTAAGTCTGAAACTCCACTATACTATTTAATTAGTTGATCACTCATGGGTTTTTGTTTTTTGTTTTGGGGTTTTTTTTGTGCATATTTTTGAGACGGTGTCTCCCTTTAGTCCCAGCTGGCCTGGAGCTTGCTCTGTAGACCAGGCTGGCCTTGAACTCACAGAGATCCACCTGCCTCTGCCTCCCGAGTGCTGGGATTAAAGTTGTGCGCCCCCATGTCCAGCACTAAAGATGGTTCTTAGCTGCCATGTGGGTGCTAGAAATCAAACCCAAGTCCTCTGCAAGAGCAGTCAGTGTTCTTAACCACTGAGCCATCTCTCCAGCCCCCAGTCATGTATTTTTTTATGACTCCTTTTAACTACTTAACAAATCAGTAGTTAATTGTTTGTTCTTGTGATGGTTTTACAACCTCATATACTCATTTATCTTTTCTAGGTCAGCTTGGAAATTTTAGAAAACTATAAATTTGTTCATTCTTTTTTGAAATGGGGTCCCCCTATAGCTCCAACTGGCCTGGAACTCCTGACTGCCCTCAGGCTCACAGAGATTCACCTTTCTCTGCTTCTTGAGAGATGGGATTGGCATACACCACAATGCCCAGTGTGGGTTATAGACAAAAGAGAAGATTACGGGGAATGCACATGTGGAAACTCAAATGACTAAATAATCTTAGTTTACTTTGCTCCAAATAAAGTAACAAAGTGTATATACATATATATGTATATATATATATATATATATATATATATATAAAATATATACACACACACACACACACACACACACACACACACACGGAGTTCTAGAAACCAAGTTAAGATGCATACTAACTTCCCTGTGAAGTACTAAAACTCCTGATTATTTTTATGAAAGGAACAAACAACAATTAAACCTCAAACCACCTTAGGAACATAGTTCATAAAAAATAAAAGTGAGCCGGGCGTGGTGGCACACGCCTTTAATCCTAGCACTTGGGAGGCAGAGGCAGGCAGATCTTTGTGAGTTCAAGGCCAGCCTGGTCTACAGAGTGTGTTCCAGGATAGCTGGGGCTACAGGGAGACCCTGTCTCAAAAAGACCAAAAAAAAAAAAAGAATGAACATCTGTAAAGTACACAAAATAAAGATATAAGGAGAAGAAGAGAGAATCCACTTACAAAGTCCTAAGCATCTTTTGGTTCTGGCACAAATTTTCAGGTATGCTGCTTATCTTTGTACCTGTCAAGGTCCTGTGGAAAAGCAATTGATTAAGAAATAGTTCACATCAGGACAGTAAACAAAATGTGACTCTCATATCCATATTGAATGCTAGCACACTGTGTACAAGAGCCTATGCACCCACTGCCTAACTATCCCCTAAAGTCAGGCGTAAGTGAACGTGCATGAATTAACTCTCCATACATCATCTTTACAATAATGAAAACAAGCTGTGGCACAAGATGTTAGTACTGTGCAGATGATGGGCTTGGTCTGCACACCGAGAAAGAGCAAGAGGAAAACATAAATTCATAGTCACAGCCCAGCCACCAGCAACTGCAACCTGCCATCTTTTCTCATGCCAACGCATTTCAAAACAACTCAGCATCCTGCCCCAAATACTGTTTCTGCCTTTTCTTTCCATCGCCCTGGCTCCTCGTTCTGGAACATTCCTGCTGGCCTCTTTACCTGTGCTCCCATTTGTAGTCAGTCACCAGCTCCAATTATTTCTTTCCCTGTAGTATTCTAGCATCTGACCCTTTCTCTCCATTTTATTGTGGCTCTGCAGGATCAAGGGTGAAATATTCCAGAGAGTTCTGAAAGAATCTGACCATGCTGTTTGTTCTGGGGGACCTCCAAAGATGGACTGGAGCACACATGGTTCAGTGTGTGCATCTGATCAAAGCCTCCCCCTGTTCTGTGTTCTCTCTGCACCGTGCTCTCCTCACACTATCAGATATTCTTAGCATGCACACAAATGACCTCAGGATCAAGTTGAATCTCTTTTCTCAGTGCTTCTCAACTTCTTTTGTTATTGTTGTTTTCCTAGTATCTTAGCATATATGAAAATCGTAGCACTCACATGACATGTGATAGCAAGTCTTCTACAGATAATGGCCCCGGCCGCTGCAGGCCTTACCTGGCTATCTAGAACAAGATTTTAGAAGCTCTCAAACTCTGTTCACAGACCACTCATTAGGAAACTTCACAATAATCAAAGGTACAAGGGTCAAGACTTGGTCAGTTAAAAGTCTTGTCCCAAATAATCTTCTAAATTTTTCCATCCCACACCCCCTAAACAAGCAATTTGTTTTTAAAATATTCTATTTATTATTTTTATTTTATGTGTATCAGTGTATTGCCTGCATGTAGGTTGATGCGGAGCTCATGGGGGTCAGAGAGGATGCCAGATCCCCTTGGACTAGATTTATGAAAGGTTGTCAGCCACAATGTGAGTGCTGGGAATTGAACCCGGGTCCTCTGCAAGAGCAGCCAGTGCTCTTAACTACTGAGCCATTGCTTCAGGCCCAATAAACATGCAATTCTTAACTATACTGATCATCTGTATACTACCGCAGTATGTTCTGAGTATCCCTTGATTTACTAAACTTGCCTTTGTAAGTAAAAGTCCCAGTTCTGAGGGACCTGGCAGAATTCACAACTTTCAAACATTTTGTCACCTCCATGAAGCCTTTTCCATCAATCTACATCATTTAGTTCTACTTCAGAATTCTTTTTTTTTTTTTTTTATGTGTATGAATGTACTGTCTGCATGTAGGTTTGTGCGCCCATGTCGTGCAATGCCGCAGAGGTCAGAAGAGGTGTCGGATTCCCCTGGAACTGGAGTTAAAGACGGTTCTCAGCACCATGTGAGTGCTGGGGATCGAACCCGGGTCCTCTGTAAGAGCGGTTGGCTCTCTTAACAGCTAGGCCACCTCCCCAGCCCCCAGAATTCTTAATTACTGCTTCTAATTTGGTGTTTACTTGCTGCTTTATATTTTCTTTCTTTTTTAATTTTTTTATTTTCTATGTGTATGAATGTACTGTCTGCATGTAGGTTTGTTTGTGCACCCGTGTCGTGCAATGCCACGGAGGTCAGAGGAGGGTCTCGGATTCCCCTGGAACTGGAGTTCTCCTGGAATTGGAGTTACAGACAGTTCTTAGCTGCCATGTGGGTGCCGGGGATTGAACCCGGGTCCTCTGCAAGAGCAGTCGGCGCTCTTACCCGCTAGGCTGTCTCTCCAGCCCCAACTGCTTTATATTTTCAATGAACATTTCAGCTCTTCTGTCCACACAGGGGGCTGCACTCCACCAGAGCTAAATGACCTCAGGCCACATACATCTCCGTGCATGATATTCACAAAAGGAGTTTGGGAGGATGATCACAACAAACCCATCTCTACCACTAAACAGCACTGCCCCCCTGCTGCCAGAATGGACTGCAGTGTTTTTATATGACTCCTCTTTAAGTACCACACTTACAGGCTTTCCAGATGGACAGTTCCAGTCAGATTGGGGAACCACTGCACCATGCTTGCACCACGAATGACTCTTTAAAAAATTGGGAGACAGGGAATGGGTATAAATTTGATTAAGAAATGTTGTATGAGATACACAAAATTTCAATAAAAAAAAAAAAGACATTGGGAGAGAAAAAAGTGATTTAAAATTATGTTTCCTCAAATAATTTCATTTTAGTTTTATTTTGAAATTTTGATATTATTATAACCAAAAAGTAATTAGTTTCATCTTTTGAAGAGACTTGAAGATGTGATAATTTGGTCAAGTATACATATAAATGAAAATCGCTACAAATTTTTATTCGACTTTGGTCTGCCACCCCAAAGGGCAGGGGGATAAAAAATATTTGTTTTCTGCAGCTACAATAATATAAATTCTGGTTTTTCACTTTAAAACCTGCATAAATATTCAGGTGTGTTTCCAAACTTGCATCATACTTACAAGGAATGCAGATCAGATAGGTTGTGAAATGCTGAGTTCCCCACAAAAGACAGAGGATTATCATACAAGTGTCTGTGAAAATATCCAAAAAAGGCAACGTTTTCATATGCTTAAAAGCATTCTAAGATTAAATCCATGTTCCCTGTGCACATATATCAAAAAGCCCAAATTTTTACTTTTCATACAGATGCCTGGCATTTTCCAGACATAGCTGCATGTGATTATACATTCAAAGAAACTTTCAAAATTACTTACATAGTTCTTAAGAGTGGATTACCACCAAATGCTCCATCAGGAATAACAGAAATAGAATTACTATGAAATCCCCTAGAAAGATAGGAAAAAAATTCTTTGAAACAAGTTTTAAAAGCTGAGTGTCTACTGCTGTTTACAATTACAGAAAACACACTTGATAACGTTAACACAAACACCTTCAAAACTGTAAGGAACCTGAACTTTGAATCCCCTGTCATGTTTTCCAGGACTTTGCCTGGTAAAATTTCTTTCTAAATCCACTTCTTAACCTGGTATCTTATATGCCCCTCATATTCATTTATCTGTTAACTCATCATCTAAGAACTTCATACCACGAGGATCTACGGAGTACTAGCCTCCAAATCTCGCTCTAGCAAGCCTGTATTTTATCTGTGATATGCGCTTTCGACTCATGACACAATTTCTATTGTGCATATATGTTCTTTTTTTTTGGTCTTTTTGAGACAGGGTCTCCCTGTAGCCCCAATTGTCCTGGAACTTGCTCTGTAGACCAGGCCGGCCTTGAACTCACAAAGATCCGCCTGCCTCTGCCTCCAGAGTGCTTGGTTTAAAGGCGTGCGCCACCATGGCTGGCACACGCATATATATTCTTATCTCTGCTTATGACAAACCCAGCACCCAGATGGATCCTCATCCCTTTCATTTGTTTAAATTTTCCATCCTTAAAGTCTACCCAAATTCCTTTCTTTTAGTGATGCATTTTCCAATGAGCCCTAGCTTCAATGAGATCTTTCTCTGGAATGACTTATCTTATTCATTCACCACTAATTTCTAACTAGAAATAGCTATCTGCCTATATTCCTGCTCTGCCTTTCCAGTGAGACTAAGACTGTAAGCTCCTCCAGGCAGACGGCACCTCCTATCTTTTTGTTTTACTAGCATCTAATCCTATACAGTAATATACACTCATAACCATTTCTGCCAGCTAATACAATTGGATTTATGGGCTGACTATGCATATATTTATGTGGTGCTCTAAGATCTAATATTGGAACATTAAATGATATGTTGTAGGGATATTCGGTGTAAAGAGAACAAAGCAATACTCACAGCTCTTTTAGGCTAGGAAGCGCTTTAATGGCCTGAGGAAATTCCTCCAAGTTATTATAATTCAAGTCCCTAGGAAATAATGGGACAAAATATGTAAGAATACTAAAGAGTAGACATAATTTATAAGACATTCTGGCACAAATAAATGTCAAAAGATAACAACCTCTAGTTAGTAACCTTTCTTTATCAATGACATTGTCATTCAAAACCCTATGAGTTTAATGTACAGCTTTTTAGAAAACAGCAAGATAAAAAAAAACCCTCATCTTCTATGACATTTTTAGGTCAATGAATTGATAACTTCAGAGAACTGTCAGATTTGTATTCACTGAAGGATTTGGGGAATGGTATTTCTCGGAAAATTTACCATAAAATGGAATTTAGTGACTATGTATAGACGGCTGTAGCACAGAACTGGGACCTCCTTTGGGAGTGGGGACTGAAGTCCTGCAATTCTGGTAAGAAAGCAGGAGACATGGGAAAAAGAGAAGGACCAGAGTTGTTCTAATGAAGGTTATGAATTATTGAAAAAGTCATATTCATTAGGGGCCAGAGCAGCCACAGTGGTCTATAGTAAAGCAAGCCTAGTTCTGAGCATGTTTAAATTAAAAAAAAAAAAAAGTCCACCTCCTTTGAAATCTACTGTTTTCCTTTTATACACAGAAGGAAAAAAAGGCAGATAAAAACCAAACTAAGAAGAGATTTAATTTTAATATAATTTGAAATGCATACAAAGACTAGCTTTTTTTTTCTTTATCTGCCACAGTAAAAAAATTACACACCAGCAAAGGAGTCTTGAATTTAAAATTAACTTTCCTCAGTTTTGTTTTGTCTTTTTGGGACAGGGTTTCCCTGTAGCCCCAGTTGTCCTGGAACTCACTATATAGGCCAGGCTGGCCTTAAACTCACAGAGATCTGCCTGCCTCTGCCTCCCAAGTGCTGGAATTAAAGGCATGTGCCATCATGCCCAGCCATAAGATTTTATTTTTTAAGTATTTTAACTTTTAAATCTCCAGTGGCATCAATCGTTTAGTTGTTTAGACAAGAAGGTGGATTCATAAGCTCCTGTTAAGTCTTGAAGTCTTCTTGGTAGCTAACTGTTAATCAGAAATTTCATATAACCCATAACTGTCAGTTAAATAAAATACTGCAAATCCACAGCCTTCCAATTAGGCATGAGCAATCTACCTCAGACATTCTCTGAATCATTTTACTATATCACAATAGTAAACATCATATATCTTGAATAAATGCAAAAATGTAACTAATACAAATTAAAACAGCAAAAATGACTATTTTATTCTCAATGGCACTCAGCAATACAAGGTCTGTTATTAAATAGTGGTACGGTATGCCATCTAAATAGCTAGCAAATCTGACGGGTTCGGCCAGTAGAAATAGTCTTATGCGATATTTAAAAAACTTAATTTGGCCAGGTCTGGTGGCGCACGCCTTTAATCCTAGCACTCGGGAGGCAGAGGCAGGTGGATCTTTGTGAGTTCAAGGCCAGCCTGGTCTACAGAGTTTGATTTCCAGGATAGCTGGGGCTACAGGGAGACTCTGTCTCGAAAAAACAAAAACAAAAAAACTTAATTTGTCATACTTCAGCATTTGAAAGCAGATGTAAGACTTCAATCCAATATAAACAATTTACCTAGGCAACTAAAATGGGAAAAAATAAAATAAACAGCAAACTACCCAGAATTCATTTTAGAAATGTCAAAGTTCCAAACAGGCACAATTAGACAAAAATCAACATTTTTTGACAAGGTATATTCTTTGCAGATTGAGCTGCTTTTAATATTTTAGGGGAAGAGAGATGAAGTTCACACTTAGATATCATTTTGAATCATAAACTGAAATAAATTTTCATAATGGGGTTATTTGATGGTGAGAATCGAGTCCTATATTAGCATTAAAGCAAATTAATAATGAGCTACACTCAAGAATGTCTTTTATCTCAGTGAATTATAAAACTTCACTGGTCCATTCATAATATGATTATCTGAAATATGAGTATACTTACAAGGTCTCCAGGTTATCGAGTCCATCAAAACAATTTTGACTGAGGCTTTTAATTTTATTGTTATGAAGATGCCTATGAAAAAAAGCATCAAAATTATTTTCACACTGCCCCAAAGCAACTTCTATAACTAAGCATTTCAACATCGAGTACAGAAAGCTCAGAGTCCCCCTGTACTACGCATTGCAGAGACTCCCTGAACAGAGAATACCAATGTTAAGGGGAAAAGTAATATAAAAATGGCCTCACGCACTGAAGATCACTCAACATTGACTCATATCAAAATAAAGATTTATATTAGCTCTTCATTTGTATTTAGTAGAAGGTTGGTGAACTCTCTGGGTAACAAGGTGTTACTGATACAGTTTACATCACTGAAGCTGGAAACAAATTCTCGAAGAAATGACATCCTACCATGTCTTCTTTTGTTTTGAAAGGTGTAAAAGCACAGAGAACAAAATACTTTTTCAGTAGAAAAGTTTGAAAAATACAAAACACCCTTGGAATTTATTTCTGTAAGCTGTTCAAAATGGTTTTACTTCTTTTAACACTGAATAAACGAACTTATTGTTGGGACAGAAACAAAAGTTATACAAAGTATTTGGTGAATAACCCAATGTTTAAAATTGTGACCACGGCCGGGCGTGGTGGTGCACGCCTTTAATCCTAGCACTTGGGAGGCAGAGGCAGGCGGCTCTCTATGAGTTCAAGGCCAGCCTGGTCTACAGAGTGAGTTCCAGGACAGCCAGAGCTACAGGAATACCCTGTCTCAAAAAGACCTAAATAAGTAAGTAAGTAAATAAATAAATAAATAAATAAATAAATAAATAAATAAATAAATAAAATTGTGGCCATGTATGTTAAAGAGACTCAACAGCTATTACTGGGCATTCTTTTCTTAAATTCTCTTATTTCAAAAAGCTGGCTTTTTTGTGTGTGTGTGTGTCTTTTCGAGACAGGGTCACCCTGTAGCCCTAGCTGTCCTGGAACTCACTCTGTAGACCAGGCTGGCCTTGAACTCACAAAGATCCACCTGCATCTGCCTCCCGAGTGCTGGGATTAAAAGTGTGTACCACCATACCCAGTTTAAAGCTGGCATTCTTGATCTTGTCCAATAGCAATGCCCAAATACAAACTATTTAGAAGCAGGCCCAATGAGTTACTTTCATAATGATTTGTTGTAAGAAACCCAGTTTTGCCCCCAAGCTAACACAAATAGATAGTAGTAAAAGGGATAGCCACTTACAGAACCACCAGGCTGGAAAGGTTGGTAAATGCAAAGTCAGGGATGCTTGAGATGTTGTTGAGAGCCAGAGTCAGAGCCTGCAGGGTAGGCAGGTTGCTGAGAGGACGCACAGGCACCTCCGTTAAACTGTTGTCATCCAGCCACAGGTGCCTTAACTGAACGAGCCCTTCAAAGCTGTCCTCGGGGACTGAGGTAATATGGTTGGCATCTAACCGTCTAAGAGACAGAAGCATCCAGTCAGTACTGAGTTCTAGTGGAACAAGTCCATTAGTCGCACATGATTCTAAAGCTTCCAAAGAAAAAAAGTTATAAAAACAAATTGTGCCATGTCATCTCGTCTTTAATTGTGCTAAAAGTCAAAAAACAACAAAACAAAACAAAACCCAGAACCATAAAAACACCTCTCCAAGACCAGTATTTGAAAGTTCTTTCCTTAATATATAACAGAGACACATATAAATCAAAATCCTTCCGCTATCTTTGCTTAACATGTAACTTAATTATAGAAAGCTACAAAAAGGAAAGAAAACTCGCAAAGCTCAAATTAGACATTTTTTACTTTGGAGTATATTTCTCAGAGTTACAGAAGGCAGGTTGGAGAGATGGCTTAACAGGGTAAAGCTCTTGAGTAAGAGCTGGATTGGGGTTTAGATCCTCAGAACCCATATACATGCCAGGGGGTGTGGCAGCTGCCCATAATTCCAGCAGTGGTAAGGCAGAAGCGGGGTCCCTGGATCAAGCGGGGTAGCTGTACTGGCATGACCCTCCCTCAGCAAATAAGATGAAGAGCAATGTAGGATGTTCCTCGCCACCAACTTCACACATACCCACATGAGCCCACATACACGTGAACATCCACGCAGACAGGCATGCACATCACACACATACACACATGAAACAAGATACATAAAGCATGAAAAATGAAGTTGAGAAAATAAACTCCTTTACCTCCAATATCACAGGATAACTAATATTTTGTATTAAATTTAATTATTACTCTGGTTGATACAACAGGGGAAAATGAGAAAATATTTACAATTTTTTAATAGCAATAAACCATTCCAGTAGACTCTCAACTACCTATCAGGCCAGTTAAAAATGCATCATGCATTGGCAAAGGAAATTTCTCTCTTCTCTTAACACTAAATGCTTTTAAAAATTAATTTGCCAGAATTATTACAAAAAAGTCAATTATCCATAGGTACATTAAAATTCCTGCTCCAATCAATGGTACTACTGTAGCTTTAAAGCTTTTTTTTTTTTTTGCTGAAAATTCGGGAATTAATTCAGAAATAATTAATAGGATTATTCATATTTAAAATTAAGTCCCTGTCTAAAAATCTGTGAACTAAATCCTAAGTGTTACTGTTGGCACAACCAAGTACAATTGTTGGAATAATCACTTCTCAATACAAAGGCAGCCTGGTATTCATTTGCTAAGGTACAGTATGCACCAGGAAATCACAACTTCCCTCACAGTCCTTGGCTGATGTTAACTCCTGCCTCACAGCCCTGGACTTCCTATGAAAATTAGGGAACAGAAAAAAACTGATGAAAACTCACAATGACATTTTTTACAGAAACGGAATCTGGCAACTTTTAAGTTAAAAAAAGTTGCAAGTTTAGAAAGATTCTGGGCCTCTAGTTTCCTTGTGCTGGCCCATCTTCCGTCCCCGCCATTTTTACAGCTTTCAGCTCCCAGGGTGCTGGGTTTCCACTCTCACTCCCAGCTACCTGCTCCGAGCCCCTGTGGGTCCCAAATGCATTCTCCTTTCTGGAGGCAGCTCACCAGGGGCAAATGACCACAGGTCTTAGTAAATGGCTAACGGTGACTTTATGACATAGTCAATACTAAAGAGGGAGACCTTGGGAAACAGCAGCTGCTTGTGACTTCACCAGTAATAAATATTTTTAGACTCATGTTCCTTGAGTATTTCTAGAGCTTACCCCTGAAAAGAGACTGACCAGTATCCAGGATCTAACAGCCTGACACAGTACCAGCTAGCTACAGAGCTGTTTAGGACATTCACTTTAATGAATGGATAAGACATTGTTAAATACACAGAAATCATTTACAACCTCTGGGAATATATTCTTAGGGAGAGACACTATGTATAATCTGATTATTAACCACAAAATACAACTGAGTTATACTTGTACACGATATTCGGTTAGCTGCAATTCACTCTTACCTATCCTGTTAGACACAAAGGATGAGCTAGTGAACACACAAGAATGAGGCTTGCCCTCATGACACACATTCTGGAGGTGAGGGATGCACAAACCAATAAATTACAACGTGGGCACAGAGTGCTTAAAAAAGGCTGAGAAGTGAACAAGGACACGGAGAGGGGCAGCAGCACATCTACCTAAGATGTACTTCACATCTTTAAAAAGAGGCTATCTAAACAGACCTAAGGAAATAGCAAGAGCAAGTGGAAGCTGTAGTTGGCAGGAAGTATTTTAGGCAAAGGTCAAGGGCAGAGATCCAGTAGCAGAAACCAGCTTGGTGAGATCTTTCAGCTCCCAGAAGGTCAGAGTAGTTAGAACACCACAGGGGGAAAAGGAGAGTCCAGTCTCAGGAAACATAGCTGAGACTGCAAGCAGGGTCCTGATTACACAGGCCCCTGCAGGGCAAGAAAAGAGTTGCGGTTTTATTTTGATTCCATATTAAGTTCTGCAGTTTCTCAGTGTTACAGTTGTTTAAAAGTTGAAGCTGCTTATTTCACCCCTGATGCAACTTGGACTCACATCTCCACGCATGCCAAAAATGCTCATTGAAAGCAAGTCTTCTCTGTAAGTGTTTCATTACACTAACACACAGCAAAATACTACAGTAAGCTGTCTCTATCCTTCTAATGTGACTCTAGCACTATATACACTACTCACATTCCTGGGAATTCTTTAATATACCATCACCAGGGGAATTCTGAACTAAGAAAGCAATGAAACTATCTCCTATATGAAATGGTAATATAGTATTTAATGTTTTTCTATACTTTCTATAATACAAAATTTCCAAAATTAGAAACGTGTACATTAAGAAATCAAAAGGAGCCGGGCATGGTGGTACACACCTTTAATCCCAGAGGCAGGTGGATCTCTGTGAGTTCAAGGCCAACCTGGTCTACACAGTGAGTTCCAGGCTAGCTGGGACTACAGGGAGACCATGTCTCAAAAACGAACGAACGAACAAACGAACGAACGAACAAACGAAGGAAGGAAGGAATGAAGACCCCAGCGGGAGATCAAAAGAAAAACCTATAGAAAAAAAAGGAACCCTAAAATAAGAAAGTAAATGAATAAAAAAAGATTTTGTGGTGACTCAAATGGTTAATCTTTATATTCAGTTCGAATATGGGTGTTGCTGACACACCCATAAGTATAGATAGAGTCCACACTTACTCTGGGATCAAAGCTTTAAGGAAAAACTTTCTTGAAATGTGGCTTTGTGGGGGTAGGGAGTGTAACACAGTGGTAGAGCACTTGCTTACTATTTACAAGGCCCTGGGTTCAATCCCTAACACTGCAAACAAAAGACTGTACCTGTGTACCAGTGAGTTACATTACATATATCTTCTAACAGAATGACAAGTACAATGGAATGCTTTATTAGATATCTCAATGTGCAGAGTCTGAATTTCTTCAAGGTTTTCTGCTATCAAAACTCAGCAAAAAATAACTACTATATTCAAGTACTTAAAAATGCTTTCATCAGGCCAGGCACGGTGGTGTACACCTTTAATCCCAGCACTCAGGAGGCAGAGGCAGAAGCAGGAGAATCTCTATGAGGTCAAGGCCAGCCTGGTCCATAGAGCGAGTTCCAGGCCAGCTGGAACTACAGGGAGACCCTGTCTAAAAAAGAAAAAAAGGCCGGGCGTGGTGGCGCACGCCTTTAATCCTAGCACTGGGGAGGCAGAGGCAGGCGGATCTTTGTGAGTTCAAGTCCAGCCTGGTCTACAGAGTGAGTTCCAGGACAGCTGGGGCTACAGGGAGACCCTGTCTCAAAAAGATCAAAAAGAAAAAAAGAAAAAAAAAATGCTTAGTAATTTTTTATCTTGAAAATATGTCTGTTATCAATTCTTAAACTATTCAAGTCTTATAAGTTACATCTCTTTTAATTTTGTTGCCTTAAATAAAATTATATTAACAAAATACTACATGTAGTTCTAGTATTGAAAGTCTGTTATCAATAAAATATTCTGTGTAATCAAAAACTCTCTTTTTCTAACTTTCTCATAAAGTAAACATTACAGTTATACTTTTAAAGTAATGAGGAAAATAAAGACATCTGACCTCCTAGACCCTTTAATAGCTGAAATAAACGTGACATAAAGAAATCTATAGTGGAGCTCATTCAACATGTCCTTTTAATATTCTACTCAGATAGTACTTTAGCCACTTTCAGGGCATTGTGAAAGGTTATACTATCTTTTTGTTAATACCTACAAATTCGCTATCTGATTTGGTAGACACTATCAAGTATATACTTGAATCAAATCCTTTCTGGTCAATTTCAATGCCTAATGAACTTTGTTCCTTTTATGAACTACGGGAAACTACAAGGAAATCTTTAATGTAATTCAGGTCTTAGGTCAGATTTGAAAACTGACTCAAGTGCTGATAAGACTGCTACACGGGGGCAGAATTTCAATGATATCTAACTTGCCAGAAACACCCACTATGCTATCAGACCCAAGAAGAGTCCTTCTTAAATATAAGCCTAACACAGGTTTTCTGTTATTTATGAAAGGAATCCAGTACTTAAAAAAAAAAAAGAAAAAAGACAAAAGGTTTGTTTTGAATTTACTCTCTCATCACAATTTTGGAGATAAGCAAATAATGAATTATGAGCTCGGGGGGCTTTGGTTAATGCAGTTTTAGAAGGGCAATACTAGGGTTTTTGTGGAACCCTAGTATTGCCTAGTATGCCCGCTTTAAATCATCCATGTTACTAACAAACACCACAAGGACTTTAATGTACTTACAGACTACAGATTAGAATTTGTTTATGTTTTCTTGTTAACTTTTCTGTTCTGAAATTGAAAGTGAGATTTTAGTCTTCTCTTTTTTCGCCTTCAAACTATATAAAATGATACTTTGAGGAGTAAAATTCAATGTGAAGGTCTTTAAGTCAAATTAATGAATTGTGAAGTATCAAGAGAAAACAGGAACTGAGATCAGGGATTTCCTAAGACCACCTGAAGCATAGGTACCTGGTTGCAGGCTAAACAGGAAGTGTCCTGCCCCCCCCCGCCACCCCCCCCCCAACCAACTGGGATTGCTGAAAGAGTGTCCAAGTGGATTCTTTGGAGAAACTTCAGAACAGAAAAAGGAAGAATGACTTAGACTTCCAGTAGAAAGCCTAAAACTTAGTCAAGTCAACACTCCATAAGCAAGGAGAAAAGAAGAAAAACAAATCAATCAATCAAACAACGAAGGCATCTGAAGGAGGCAAACAAAGCAAGTCTTCAACACAGTGAAGAAGCATTTGGGAATACAGGCAAAGAGAAAACCACATGCCAGGGACACGAAGAAAAGACAACATGGGAAAGGTGCTGGATAATTCCACACCAAGCTCTACCAACCCTGTGGAAGACTCCTACAGTGGGATCCCCCTGGGGATGGCCCAGGACACAGATATTAGAAGTAAAATTGTGGACATACTCAAAGAAATCAAAGAGTATAAAGAACAAGTCAGAGAACTAAGGAGAGAGAATGAAAAACTCAAGAAGGACCTAGAGAAGAAGAATGACAAACTCCGGAAGGAAGTGGAAACACTGAAAAGATCCCATGTTGAAAATGATAAGGAAACCAACCAGCAAAGCAAAGAGCTACAGGAAGAGAATGAGAAGCTCCAAAGGGAAATGGAAATACTAAAGAAATCAGAAGACAAAATGAAAAAGGAAATCAAACACTCATCCAATCAAGAGGCAAGGAATGGAAAAAGCCTCAGAAGCAGAATGGAGGAAACAAAGAATATCAGACCTGGAAGATAACACAGAACAACTAAAAATCTCAAGGAAAGATTATGAAAAATTTAAAAACACACAAAAGTAGAACAACCAGGAACTGTGGGACACTATGAAAAGATCAAACCTCTGTATGATAGGAATAGAGGAAGGAGAAGAATCCCAAGAGAATGGTATTGATCAGATCTTCAACAGAATAATAGATGTAAACTTCCCCAAACTTAAAAAAGACAAACCAATACAAATACAAGAAGCACATAGAACTCCAAACAGACAATATCAGAAAAGAAACTCTCCACCCCACATCATAGTTAAAATGCTAGACAACCCAAAACAAAGACAAAAATCCTTAAAGCCACAAGAGAAAAACAACAAGTGACCTATAAGGGGAAACCTATTAGAATTACAACTGACTTCTCAGTGCAAACTATGAAAGCAAGAAGAATATGGAGCAAAGCATTCCCAGTGTTAAAGGACTATAGTTGCAACCCAGGTTACTATACCCAGCAAAAATGTCGATTATAGTTGAAGGAGAGAGAAAAATCTTCCATGACATAAACAAGATGAAAGAATACATGTCTAGAAAACCAATCCTTCAGAGAATACTTGAAGCAATTCAAAGGACAGAAGAAAGGAGCAACTATCCCCAGACACCTAGAAAGAGAAATGAATAAAAGCGTAACTGCAGAAGTAGAAACCTAGACTAAAAATGCAAATGGATGAAGGAAGCAACACACATCTATCAGTTATAACCTTAAATATTAATGGACTAAACTCCCCAATCAAAAGACATAGACTAGGGGATTGGATTAGGAAACAGAACCCATCAATATGCTGTCTACAAGAAACACATTCTTTTTTTTTTTGTTTTTGAGCAGGTATAGCACTGTGGATTTTTTACTAGATAAGAGCCCTAATACAGGTGCTGGGGCTTGCCCATGGTGCTCTTGAGTGTACAAGAGCCCGGACATTCTGCGAGTTCTTCTTGAGCAAAGACACCAAGCAAATTGACAGCCAGGGTGGATGTTGTAAGACCAGGCCTCATCATCTGTCATCTTCAACATGTACCAACAGCAACAGCCAGACACAGCACCTTCTTCATCGAACTTGATTGTGGAGCTTCACCTCATCAACTTTGGCCACCATGGTTTTCATTGTGTGTCAGCAGAGAGAGGGAAACTTGCCAAGCCTTGTTTCAGGCTGGGCCCAGGATTCGTGGGATCTGCTTGATCAGAGACTCAGAGGCCAGCAAGGCATCAACTTCTTGGCCAGCTGTCTTCAACCCAATTTCTTGTTTTGTTTCAACTTTCTTTAGGGCTTCAGATGTCGCAGTGTGGGGATGTCACCAGCAGCGCCTTGGCCTCATCACAGTGCTGCGTGGTCCCCCAGACGCACACAGAAAACTTGGGGCGGGGGGTGGACTTAAGTCTGACGGTGCCTGAGAAACGTTTGTCCTTCTGAGAGGTCATAGTTCTTCAGAACTGATCTGCAGCTCCACCGTCTTTCCAGAAACTGTTCGGCTTCTTGCCGCTGGTTCCCGTGTAGGACTTCCACGACCCGCCCATCGTACAGGGGTGGTCGCGAGAGACTTTGCTGCTCATGGCTACTCGCATTTGCAAAGACCAGGAAGAGCGAACACATATTACTTCAAGGATTAGGTGCGGCACCTTCAGGGAAAGTGGAAAAAAATATCCATAGCAAATGGTACCACAAGAACAGGCAGGTGTTGCTATTTTTAAATCCAGATAAAATAGACTGTCAAAGTAAAGAAGACAATCAAGAAGCAAAGAAGGCCATGTCATTACATTTTATCAAAGGAACAATCACCATGAATATTTCACAATTTAGAAAGGATATTTATTAATAAATTTTCACCAGAACTCCTAGTGCGCCAGAACTTTATAAAGACAATTCTCCAGGGACGCACAAGGCACAGATTGAAACCAGTACAGCTCATACGTGGGGGACCTTCATAAATACCGGCCACTGAGCTCTTTGGACAGGATCGATACCTCAGGACAACGGAATGAGAGCAGAGAGACAGTCTGAACTGAATTGATGACAATAATACCAATGGACCTCTCACAGAGATCTACTGAAATTCCACCGTAATACCAGAGAGATACACTTTCTACTCAGCAACCCCACAGAACATTCTCCAAAGAGACCACAGAGTACTGGACACAGAAAGAACCTCGCACGAATAGCACAAAAGAGGACTGAAGATAATTCAGTGCAGTTCTATCAGACCAGCGATGCATAAAGGGTAGCTCGACTCTCCATACACCAAGGATAAGCCCTAGCTATCTACAAGAACACATGGAGGAGACTATAACAAACACCTCCGTGATTATGAATGGGTCCAATCGGAAAGAGATAAAGAAAGGAAATAGATTAAAGCTTCCTGAACTGAATGATAATGATAATACAATACAACAAAAACCATGGATACTTTAAAAGCAGACCTAGAGGTAAGTGTTAAGCGCTTGGGTGTGGCCTACATTAAAATCAGGGGTCTGCAGAGATAGCCTAGACGGTATAGAGCACAACACTTGCTCTGCATGAGAGGACGCAGGTTTGATCCTCAGCACCCACATGCGGCAGGCTGACGAACCTTCTGTAACCTCCAATTCAGAGACTCCGTTCCAGGGGAATTCTGACAGCCTCTTCTGACCTCCATGGGAGACACCCAAACACGTGCACAAACCTACAGATGCACATCCAGTAACACCATACACATAAAAAATTATAATTAATTAATTAAATTTAAAAAGAAAAAGAAAAAACAGAAGAGAGCACAAGTGAACTATCTAACAATGCACTGAAAAACACTTGGAAGACCACAGAAGATGAACCCTAAATGCAACCAGACGAGGAAAGAAATAAAAAAATCAGAAGCAAGGAAATCTAATGAAACAGAAACAAGAAAACAATAGACAACGACACAACAACAACAACAACAACGAAAAATAAATGACATCCACAAAGTTGGCTTTGAAAGAATAAACAAGATAACCTCTAGCCCCGTAGTTAACCAACAAGAAAGAAGGAAACAATCTCAAATCAACAAGTGCCACTGGATGAACGGGGAAAAATATCACAACATCTGTGATGAAAGGGGAAATATCGCAACAGACAATGGAAAGACCAGAAAGGGATTCGATTTTTTTCCGGGAATACTTTCAAAAACCCTTTACTTGCTATAGCTAGTTGAAAACCTAGACAGAAATGGATGAATATCTGAAATCCTGGGAATCACCAAAGCTCAACCAAGAAGCAGACAACTTAAAACAGACAAAATTTAATGATGATGAAAATTTAAGATAAAAAAAAAGAAGCCTCCCCCAACTACAAAAAAGCCCAGGCCGCAGAATGGGTTTTCAACTGCAGAATTCTAAAAACATTTGAAATGAACTTGACAACCATTGTATTGACTCAAATTGTTTCTGAAGATTACAAACAGAGGAATTTCCTCCCCAAATTCGCTGTCTATGAGAGCCATCATCGCCTCTATTCCCCAAACAAGGCAAGATACAACCGGCAAAAAGGAGATAGGCTACAGAACCCGATCTCTAATTAATAGGACATAGGATTGCCAAAGATTAACTAAACCATCGGATACTGGCCAGAATCGCAAACAGACCCACATGCTAGAAGATATCATCATGGCCTTGGGCGGAACCGCAAGTTGTGATTCATACTCAGAGATGCAGGGATGGTTCAATATCACGAAATCAATAAATATCATGCATAAGCATATAAATGGAAAGTACAAAAAACACACCTCATGTCAATTGACCGCTGAAAAAAGCCTTTGACAAATACAGTCATCCCTTTCATGCTTAACGTCCTAGAAGGGAACTGAAATGGAGGGTTCATTCCATCAGTGTAATCAACAAGTCATATACAGGAAAACCCACAGCTCACTATCATCCTAAATGAGGAAAGGACAGAAACATTCCCCTTAAAGGGTAGGAACCTGGCAAGGCTGCCCCACTGATCACCGATCCTCTTCAATTTAGTGCTTGAAACACTTGCAAGGGCAATAGGAAAGAAAAGTAAAACTAAAGGAGTACTAATTTGGAAAAGAGGAAGTCACAGTATCCCTTATTTTGCTGTGAATATGATTTTTAGCTATCAGGGATGGCTTAAAAATTCCACGCAGAAACTCCTAGGAAATGATTAAGAGCTTTCAGTCAAGTGGCAGGAACAAAATAAAACTAGAAAATTACGTACTCCTTTCTTGTACCACCAAAACAACACAAGTTGAAGAATGGAATTCAAAGGACGTTCCCATTCAGAAATAGCCCTCCAAAAAAACATAAATACCTAGAACAGAACCTAACCAAAGATACTAAAGATCTGTACAACCAAAATTTATAAAACCCTGAAGAAAAAAGTTGACAGAAAACATACAGAAGATGGAAAAACCTCCCCATGCTCAGCGATTGGGGAAATTAATATAGTAAAGAATGTCCATTTACCCCAAACTTGTGTATAGGTTTAATGGCAATCCCAATTAAGAAATGCCCAAGAGTTTCTTCACAGGTTTGGAAGAAAAAGTCCCTAATTTATTTGGAAATGAAAACAAAAGACCCCGAATACCAAACAACCTGAGTGCAAAAAGAGCAATACAAGGAGGGGGGATCTCTATAGACTTCCAAACTATACTACATGGCTATAGTCAAAAAAACAGCTTGTACTGCAAAAAACAGAGAATCTGTTGACATGGAGCACAACTGATAGATCAAGCTTGATAGCATCATACAGCATTGTAGGACCACCGTCATATTTGACAAGGTGGGCCAAGAAGACACAATTGGGAAAGACAGCATCTTCAGCAAGTGGTGTTGGCAAAACTGGATCACCACTTGTAGAATAAATGAAATTAAAACCCCTACCTCTTTGCCCTTCTACAAAGTCAACTCCAGATGGATTAAAAGACCTCAACGTGAAAACTGACCAAAACTCTGAAAAAAAAAGTTGGCCAAGCACAGACTAAAAGACATAGGTTTAGGAAATGACTTCTCTAAATTCAGACCGCAGCTGTGCAAGAATTAAGGTAAAATCTGACAAATGGGACCTCATTCAAACTCAAAATCTTCTGTAACATCTAAAGAATACCATCAAGGAAGTGAAGAGAAATCCCCACAGAGTGGGGGAGGAAACCTTCACGCGATTAACATCTGACAAGGCATTGATTCCAGAATATTTAAGACTCCATTCAAAAAAACAAAGGAGAAAAAAAAAATGACCCAATAAGATGGGGCAAAGAGCTGAACAGAGACTTTCACAGAGAGGAATTAGAGATGGCGAAGAAACATCTTAAGAAGTGGTCGCAACGTCGCCTAATAAATTAAGGAAATGCAAATTAAAACGCGACTTTAAAAGATATCATTCACTCCAAATAAGCTGGGGCTAGGATTAAGAGAAACAAATGATACATAATGCTAGAAAAGGTTTGGGGAAAGGGGAAGCACTCATCCACTCCTGGTTGAGAATGTAAATTCTTGGTACAGGCCCAATGGAAAGGCAAGTGTGGCAGAACCCTTGAGGAAGACTTGAAATGAGTCTTGCCCCTGACCAGCCTATACCACTTCCTGGGTATGTACACCACAACACAAGACTCATCTTATTACAGAAGGATACATGGCACAGGCCATGTTTTATTTCAGCCTCTTCTACCGAATCAGCAAGGAGGCTGGAACCAGCCTAAGTGCCATGGCTCAAGCGACAAGTGGAATAGAGAAAATGTGTTACATCTACACAATGAGTGTTTATGCAGGCAGTAAGAAAGATGACATCCATGAATTTGTAGGTAAATGGATGGAGCTAAGAAGATATCATGACTAAGTGAAGTAACAGCAGTCCAAGAAGAAAAACAAATGAGGAACGGTTTCCCTCAACTGTGGATGCTGTGCCGAAATTACCATACATTGTATGGCAAAATGGCAACGTCAATGTGATCTGAATAAAAACATGTGCTTTTATATTGTAGAATGCCCTTAAACAGTAAACAAATAAGGGGGAGAAAAAAAAAAAGACATACAAGAGGCCGGGCATAGTGGCATATGTGCCTTTAATCCAGCACTGTGGGAGGCAGAGGCAGAGCAGTGGCGGATCTTTGTGAGTTCAAGGCCACTGGTCTTAGCAGAGTGAGTTCAGCACAGCTGGGGCTACAGGAAGAAAAAAAAAAAAAAAACCTCAAAAAAAGAGCAAAAAAAAAAAAAAAAGAAAAAAGAAAACTTGATTCATGTATAAAATATATTTGTGGGCTGGAGAGATGGTCTTAGGGTTTAAGAGCACACATGGCTCTTGCAGAGGCCGCAGGTTCGATCCCCAGACACCCAACATGGCAGGCTGAAATGCGCATCTTTAATTCGCAGTTCCAGGGGAATCCAACACCGTTCTTCTGACCTCCACGCGCAGTGCACAACCATGGGTGCAACAAACCTACATGCAGACAGTCCATTCATACACTACAAATAAATTAAAATTTTTAAAAATTAAAAATGTATTTGGTAACCTAGCTCAGACTATCAGTGAACAACAAATTCTTATATTCTATAAATTACCACTTTTGTAAAGTCGACTGCTTAATATACTCTATCTAAACTCCTATTTGAACTAAAAATTAAATGGTAATACCCTGGATAATCCTTTTATTATGACAGATACAATTTAAAGTTTAACTTTTACAATGTGTGTTTATTTAAGTATATATTTTTATTCTCACATTTTCTTCACACTGACTACTAGAATCTCAGCTAATAAATTCAGATTAATTAGGAATCTGAAACAGGTTTGTCTAGTTTTGAGTCCCCACTGTGTCTTTACTAGCTATGTGAAGCTAGGCAAGTTACTTAAAATTCTCCTACAGCCATTTGCTCATTACCTATCATGAGCAGTAATCCAAGAAAACCACTTAGAATTCATATAAAAACAGAGTTCTTTGTCTATAATTATTGTAAAATGATGATGACATGAAGGATATTTGAAAAGCTTTTAGGGGCGTTTGGCTCAATGTTAAGAGCAGCCCAACTGCTCTTGCAGAGGACCCGGGTTCGATTCCCAGCACCCACATGGCAGTTAAGAAACTGTATCTTTAACTCGGCAGTTCCAGGGGAATCTCTGACACCCTCTTCTGCCAGTCATCAGCACTTGCACTTGAACAGGTTAGCAACTTACATAATGACTCACTTTCATACACATAAAAATACATAATAAATAAATAAATTTAAAAAGAAGAAGAAAAAGAAAAAGCTTTTAAAGTTAATGACTGTTCATGGTAAAAACCAAGAGAACACCCTGATTATGCCACACAAAGCCAAGTTTTTACCAAAAAGGAAAAACCTGGGAAGTGGCAGCTTAGGCAATCTTTAAGTTATGCTTAATATGTATTTAGCATTCACAGGTAAGGCACTAGACTCAATTTATTCCAGTTATTGCTACTTGAATCAGAAGCTTCTTTCTAGCTGTTAGGGCATTAAGATGCCAGTAGAACCTCTGTACACTAGTTTAACCAGACAAGAAAAGGTAAACTGAACCACCATCTTCTCCCTTACCTAAGGATATTTTGATAACAGCAACCAGCAACTAGCCTCCTCCATTTTCATCCCAGTTGAGAGGATAAATCAGCCCTGTTCTTGGGATTCCAATTCCTTACTTGTTTAGCAGCTAGAGTGGCCTAATGATTCTAGAATGCCAAAGACCAAAAAGTTACTTACAAAGACTGCAGAGCACTCAGTCCATGAATAGCTCCACTGGGTACTGTTTTCAACTGATTATTCGCTGCAGCGTTCTGGAAGGAAATTTTTGATTAGTGATAATAAGCCATTGTTGTCATTTGTTTTTTTTTCCTTGAAGACTCTGGAGTCATTTCGGTTCCTAAAATAGTCTTCAGTGGTATCACAAGAGAGTTGGGGTGGGATGGGAATGGAAAGAATCCAAGGCAAGGAACTTTTTAAAAAGCAAGAAGCACTTGTTTTAAATTCCGAAATTTATGGTGCTATCCCTAGCCTTCTCTTAACATGGAACTGCCTGCTAACCCACATTGTCAGGGCTTGTTCCCTGCTGGGAACTGAGGCATTCTGTTAATGTTTTTATTTATTTTATTATTTTTTTTTTTATTTTCGGTATGTGTATCCATATGTACTGTCTGCATGCAGGTTTGTGACCCGTGGTCGTGCAATGCCGCGGAGGTCAGAAGAGGGTCTCAGATTCCCCTGGAATCTGGAGTTCTCCTGAGATTGGAGTTCAGACGGGCTCTCAGCCGGCATTTGTTGGTGCTGGGGAGTCGAACCCGGTCCTCTGTAAGGAGCGGTTCGGTCGCTCTTAACCGCTAGGCATCTCTCCGCCCTCTAGTTATGTTAACTTGAAAAGTATAACGAAAATTAATTGGATGTCCAATAAGCAAACTCATTAGCAATTCCTAATGCCTTTTCAGATTGGGAAAGAAAGCAGATCCCAGAACCACATGAGTGTTAGAGAAACTCGATTTTGTCAGGGGGAAACTTTGGGCTCTTAAGAGTAGGAGCAGTGTGTTCAGTACCAGCGGGGGAGTGCAGAAATTAAGCCTTTAATCATCTCAGAGCTAGGACCTGAAGAACAGAGACACAGGTCTCTAAAAACAAAATCCTTCTCAGTTTTACCTAAAGCCATTCCTGTCACAATGAACAAAATGACTGGGCATGAAATCATAAGCACAGAGTAGAAATGGTAACAAGACTACCTAGTACCACTAAACCAGAGAGGCCTGGGGACCTAGCCCAGGGAGAAGTAGGGACAGTCAGTTCCACCACACGTGTTCTGGTCTGTCACCTCCCAAGGCTCCCTGACACATGGCCAGGAATCTTCTGATCCTTTAGCAAGTCATATCCGAAAGTAAGGGCAACCGTGAAATTCTATCAGCTTTAAAATATTTTTTAACATTTAAAGCACTTATAAACATTTATGCCTTTAGAGCTGGCTAATTGAAAAATTCTTGTAGCTATGAAGTAAGTATAATAAAACCCTATCAGTAAAGCTTAAATATGCTTTTGATTCAATGTCTAAACTGCACAGAAAACCTTAACGTTCAACTATAATGGCTTGGAGGTCAGAATACTTACTATTTAGAATTTTAACTCTTGTTATCTAGACCTAAGTTTGTTCAACCTCTATTCTCCTCCACTACCCAATGGCCACTCCTTAAATCTTTTAATCCTGAACTAAAAGAAACTGTGCTTAACCTAGCCCCAAGCATGTTGACTATGCAGAAAGTACACAGCCAGCTGTGAAACTCTAAAATTGCATTACTTACAGGACTTTGAGTTCTTTCAACCCAGACAAGGCTTTTGGGTGGATAAAAGAAAGGTCGTTGCCAGCCAGTTGTCTAGAAAGAAAAAAAAAAAAAAAAAGGTGGTAGAAATGAGGGGGAAAAAATCGTAATTCAGACTTTAAAATTCAGAAAGAAGCCACAGTAACCTAATCTGCAATTAAAGTGCTCTGCTAAACTTTTCTCTGGACTATCTGACATTAAACATGAACTTAAACCTTTGCTAAAAACGATCCCAAGAGTCTTCTACTGAAATTAAGTGCGTTCTAGCATTTTTTTTTAAAAAACTTCCAATAATTTAAGCAGGCACATTTTTATTTTGGTGAGGTCAAGCAAACCAAAACACATTAAGCCAAATTAAGTTTGCTATTCATGGTCACTCTACAGCTTGCAATGTTTTCCAAGGGCCTCATAAATACAGACTACTAGTCAGCAGACAGGAGTGTTTACACAGAGCAGAGCATAAACGAGTCTGTCAAGGAAGAATGCTTTTGGGAGGCAAGTCATCCTGTTATCTCTGCAAAAACCCAGGACACCATATTCCAGGCATGAAGTGAGAGTTGTTGGAAACCTAACTATACATACACTTTTAAAGAAATACTTTTGTAAGGAAATTTTGAAATGGCAGGTTTAAGTGTGGGTATGATTTAAGGAATATGAATTCGTTCTTTGTGTCCTTTTGTAAGACGGCTGAGCACACAATTCATACACCCCAATTTCCCTCCCGTTTCCTCAGGCATGCAGTGCAGAAGCATCAGAAGACAAAGCAGGAAACAGCAGCTCAAATAAACTATCACCTGCCAACGGTCATTGGCCTGGAAAACTGTAAGCGTGCAGAGCTAGATGACAGCTCTGTGTCCCAATGAGCTAGCCCAGGACTCTCTGCTTCTGCCAAGGTTAGTCTTTCGAGCAGCTGGATTCTCTAACTGATGTTAAAAATAAAATGTTCTCTCCTCTCCTTTTTGTTTTTTTTTTTCTTAGAATGGGAAATCATTAAAGTCTTCCATTAAATTCTATTACCATTTAAGCATTCAATTTTTTTTTTTTTAAGGCAGAGTCTCCGTCTGTAGGCCAGGCTGTCCTGAAACTCACTATATAGACTAGGATGCTTTGAACTCACAGAGATCACCTGCTTGTGCCTCCTAAATGCTAGGATAAAAGGCATTGCAATAGCATGCCTAGCTTATCAATTATCAACTTTTTAAATTTATACTTAATTCCTCTTTAAAAGGTTTATTTCCAAGCCAGACTTGGTGGTACATGCCTGCATTCAAGAGCCTGAGGCAGGACAATCACAACGTTCAAAAAAGCCATCCTGACATATATAGTGAGAGCCTGTCTCAAACATAGCAAAACAAACAATACCCATGGTCCTTTCTATTCTGTAGAACTCTGTAAGAACTCTATATCCCAAGCACCCCACTCATCAGTTTACTTCATTTAAAACCATCAAATTCTCGTTAATATTCCACTGTCAAACCCACTCAACAACCCTTTTCCCTTCCTCTTTAACGTGTTACACTTACTTTTGATTCTAGGAACAAGGAAAAAATTCCTTTACTTGCCCTGCAGTTCAGAGTCACAGAGGTCTGAAATTCAACTATTAAAGAGCATTATTTTCTTCTAAGGTTTTGTACCACTTAAAATGCAACAGCCTCAGAAAACCCGACTCTTAACCCACAACAGACATATGTACTGAAGATGGGCAGAGAAGTAAAACAACTCAGAAACCCCAAAGGTGAGTATGACAACTTTGTCCAAAGCTGGATTATCAGTCAGTACCATGAGCTTAACACGAGCTTAACATGAGCTTAACATGTCTGCCCCCACTCACAGGCCTTCTGCCCACACCTGAGCTCTATTCTGCATGCCTAAAGGCTTCTAGGGCTTCTTTCTCATAATCTGAATCTCACAACACCTCACTCGATTCCCAATTTTAGCCCTGTCCTGCATCTAAACTGGAGACGAGGCCTAAAGTTACTTGGCTTATTGCCAAAAATGGCAAACTTGATTTATATGCCTATAAACAAATTCTGGTTCAAAAGAAAAATAGCCTTTATTGCTCAATGAGACTGAAGCTAGGCACACGCACATCTAAAGTAAACATCTTACCTCGCAAGTGATGGTGAACATCTCTTTGCTTTACTTTCCCTCAGTTTCCTCCATGGAGCTTACAAACTACTTCTGGCAGGGAGCTGCGTAACTGATAAACTGCTCAAAACAAGCTTTAAACCTTTTTTTTCTGTTGCCTTAGCTTCTTTTTTTTGAAAAGTTCATCGGGCCTTTTACCACCTAGAGTTCATATGTTATTAAAATGAGACAATTGAGGTCGTTTGGGAAACCTCTTCAGGCTCCATTTCCAAAGATTTCTCTCTTGGTTCTCAGTCGGCCCTCACTGCAACCACACTTCTACTCTTCCCATGCTCAAGTGCAATGCTACTTCTCTTGACGACTTCATTTGACAATATTTTTTTTTTTGTATGTATACAAATGTTTTTGCCTGAATGGATTTTGCTCAGGTGCACCACATGGCAACTAATGAATTGGCCCTCGGGAGGCCAGAAGAGGGCAACTGGATACCCGGCACAGGAGTTATGTATGGTTGTTAGCAGCATGGGATGCTTGGGAACCAAATCCATGTCCTCTGGAATGAGAAGCCAGTGCTCTTAAACCACTGAAGCCATTTCTCCAGGCAGATGATTTCACTTTTTTTTATAAGCACCCTAATGTATAATCAGGGCAAAATTAAACGTGGCCACAAGTTACCTTCTGGTTGTTTCTTACAACAGTGGTCTCACAAGTCAAGTACAAATGCTTCTCAGAATGGAGTACACATCTCACACTTCCATAACCACCGATCAGTATTGGCACATCATTAGGTAGACATGTCTCGGCTAGGAATCACTACTACAAACTTTCTCAGAAGTTCCCCAGCACTTGAGCGCTTGCTATTAGAGGACAGGGTAAAGAGCAGAGATGTTTTTTGCAAATGCTCCTTACGCCAATGCACAGCTTCCCATAGCCTGTCTCGGTGCCAGCTCAGCATAAACTCTAAAGAGGATTGCTACACTGAAGCGCTCATTAAAGTCAACCAATGTTGCTCACAACTATAACAGAGTATTTAAAAGGCCACATTTTCAAAGCTTGACCTACACAATAAGGACCTTAAGAGGCAGTAGCCATCCTTCCTCCAGGACCTCAATAGTCTTGTAATTCTGTCCTCCTCCCCTCAACCACCACTGTCTTTAAAAAAAACCCAGTGTTAGTGTTAAAAGCATCTGCTAAAAAAGAAATACTATAAACAGTGAGCCTTTCCAGGATTCTTATCCCTGGGTCTCTAATACTAGCTCATACCATCCTGGTATCTGTGGGCTTTCCTTGAGGGGTTTAGCATACTGTGCTAGCAGACTCATGAAAAAGAACATAAAGTAACTAAGGAAGTGGCAAAACACAGAGCACCTGATTATCTTAACTTGTCAACAAAAAAGATTGTTTAACCACATTTAGTCAAAATATTTGCTTCCTTTTCCCCAAATCTCTGCTCTTTTATAAACTATGGGGTTATTAAAGTAACCTGGTTTCAAAAAGCATTCCCTTTTCCCTCTACTTATCATTAATAGAAATGACACAATGAGCTCTCTGCATGAGGCTTATCCTGAAACACAAGCCAACTGTCAGGAGAAATGAACTATAAACACCCACTAGTACCCATCGGGACGGCGAAATGTGTAACAAAAGGACACGCTTACTTGCTGCCTTTGTCTCTTGGGAGAGAAAACATATTCATGTGCAGCCATTAGGAATGCATCTACCCAAGTTTACCAAGCTGCAGTGCTGTCCACAGCCTCGACAGCCACACCCTCCAGAGCCTTTTCAGTTTGCAGTTTCACGAGGCAGCACGTGTAGCACGTCCTGGGGATGTGTCTAAAAGCTTAGATCCAGAAAAGAGCAAAGTGGAGGAATGACGAGACTTGGGGGCAATGTCTCCAAATCTTTAGGAGACAAACCCCTACGACCTGGTAGGAGCAAGGGCGATAACCTCTGCTCTTTCGTCTTAATCACCTCATAACAGCCCTGCTTCTTGATTATCTGAGGAGTTAGGTGACTTAACAAAAGTCACGCCACTACAGGGAGGACACACCAGCACTCCAGTGCTTGCCTAGCTGGGTGTAGTGTTTATCAACTTGCTCCTGACCTGAGATGCTTCCACGGTGTCATCAAAAGATTAGGAAATCATTCCCAGAGAGGAGAGGTGGAACACTGTGGACCTGGGCAAGCTAGCAGCTTGTTTGCATGTCACTAGATCTCACCAGCAGCCCCAAGCTAACAAAGCTGTGCCCGTGCACTAGGAACTCTGAGCTGTAGACTGACAGTGTCTGCCACCGACAGCCAAAGATGTCCAGCAGAGGAGGAAACAGCCAAAGATGTCCAGCAGAGGAGGAAAGGAACTCCGGAATGCCCACATGCAGAGATTCTTACTGGGACGCTCCATAGGTTTTAAAGCAGTCTGTTGTGCGTTTTGTTTGTTTTAGGAACTTTCAAGAAAAAAGAAGTGGCTGATCCTGGGGAAGAACTAAAACCAATGACTATCCTTCAGTAAGGGCCAGCTATTATTCCCCATTCCCTGCCTAGGATTACATCTCTGTGGCATGGTCACCGGCATCTTTACTTGAGAGCTACTCACGGGACCTGGTGCGACCTCTCAGAAAACACCTTTCATTTGCTATAGCAATATTTTAATTTTTCTATCCCATGAAAACATCTTTTAATTACTATATTCCTCAATGGCTGCTCATTGGAAAAAAATACCATCAAGGTGAGAACAGCGCACGCAGATGTGTCTGATTTTCTCAAATCTATGCAGACAGTCCCCGGCATCTAGTCTTTCACCCTAGTAGCACCCTAGTAGCTTCTATCTCTCAAGATAATGAGCACCACTCTGCGAGCCTTCAAGCCATCTAGTCTTTCTGCTCTTGTCTGAGTTTTGGCTGGACATTTTTCATCTGGATCACTGCCACCGACTTCCACAGAGCTCCTGCCTCACCCCACTTAATTATGATAGTGGGAGATCTAAATCTTCAAATGTACAACTCTGGGAATTTTCTCCAAGGTTCATCTTCCCCTGCTGGATGTGCTGGACCTTCCGCACAACCCTCCTCTCCCCCCTTAATCCTACGTTTCTTGTCTTTTATAATTTAGCACTGACTGTTGCATGTCCAAACACACCAGGCTTTCCCAACTTCTGACTCTTCACTCACACCACTTTTTCTTCACCTGAAATACCCCTGCACTCCAGCTTCTGCCAACTGAAATCTCTCTGATGGCCTGAGTTGAATATTACCACCAATACGAAACTGTCACTTTCCTTTGATGCCGCAGCCACCTTAAGTAAAACGTCTTCACTGGGTGCATCTTAATTTGCTTCTAGGCACTATTCACTTCTTCCATCTGCTATGACATTTTGTCCTTTGAGGAGGCTTTGGTCACATTCATTTTGCATTCCCTTGCATAAGACCTTACGTACTGGATATGCTGTGATACCTCAACTAAGCTCCAACACAAGATTCTGGATTTGAGAATGTAACACAGCTACGTATAAATGGGAGAGTCTCCTGGTTACGTTTTGCACGTTTTCTCCCCTTTCTATTCCTTTGTTCTCTCTATCTCACTCTTTTTTTCGTTTTTTGTGTTAAAAAAAAAAAATATATTATTATTCTATATATATATATCTTAATGTTCTTATTTATTTATTTTATTTATTATTTATGGATTTACTGTCTTGCATGTAGGTTTGTGCACCATGTCGTTCAATGAACGCGGGGGTCCGAAGAGGGTGTCGGGTTCCCCTGGCACTGGAGTTCTCCTGGCATGGAGTTACAGACGGTTCCCAAGCCCCATGTGGGTGCGGGATCGAACCTGGGTCCTCTGCAAGCGCGGTCAGCACTCTTCTTAACCGCTATAGTAGGCCATCCCTCCAGCCCCTATCTTCCACTCTTAACCGGAAGGTATATTAGGCTAGATTTTAAAGTAGCAAATGTCAGGGCAACAAAACCATCTCTCTCAGTCTATGCTGCAAGTGTACTTCCTCAAGGACAGGCTGAAGAGGAGCTTCAAGTCTCAAAGACCAGTTCACTGGTCAAGAGTGTCAACTCACTGCACTGTGTACATGGTCATGTAGAACTGAACAAGCCCAACAGCACTTCAAATGGTAGCAGAGCTGACCTCACGCCGGGCCTATTTACTCTGCTTGTTCTGGGAGGCCCAGAGCAAAGAAAGCAAAAAGCCAAAGCAAGGGGAGGTCGGAGGGAAACCTCAGTCCACCAGGCTTTGGGTCACCAGTGCATGCGAAGCTGCTGCGGGGACCAGGATACAGGGCTGTAGTGTGAATGTCTTTCAAATCTGTTTTGTATGTGTTTATTATTCATGAGCACCATGGATTTGTATTAGAAGCTCCTTAAAGAGGAAGAAAAGAAGAAAGAGAAAAAAAAAAAAAAAAAATTATTTTCTTTTATTTATTTATTTATTTATTTATTTATTATTTATTTATTTATTTATCTTTCTGAGACCGGGTCTCATATAAGCTATGGCTGTCTGGACTCACTTCTGAGACCAGGCTGGCCCTGAACCTCCAGCGATCCTGCTCCTCTGCCTCCAAGTGCTAGGGATTAAAGGTGGCGCCACCATACCTGCGCCTTATTTATTATTTTACTTTATGTGTGTACTGCCTTCATGTATGTAGTTCACCGTGTCATCATTGCTCACAGAGCTCAGAAGAACGCATTGGTTCCCCTGGAATGGAGAGTTACAGCCAGTTTCTAGCATCACTTTGTGGTTGCTGGGGAATCAAACCCGGTCCTCTGCAAGAGCAGCCATGATCTTAACCACTGACCCACTCTTAAACCCCCTATCCTCTAGTAGTAGTGAATATACTACATAAAACTTCCATCTGTGAGTAGGAATAAAAATTAGCACAGGTTAAACATGACAGCTGGTCAATGGTGGGTGTGAATGAGTTGGTCACAGTTCAGGAGGAAATCTGGGCCAGGGAGCTGATAATCTCATAGAACACAGCATGGGATTTCTTCACTTGGGAAAGATAAGAGAAGCAAATGTGAAACTCAGAATAAACCAATTGGTGTTCTTCCCGTGTGACATGCTTGGATTTAGGTCATTCCATTAAGTTCACTGTGGCTGGAATTCTAGTCAAGAAGACTACAACCTGTATACTAACTAGACATTTATAGAGCTAGGGGAAGGGTAGATGAGGGCTCCACACTTCCAGCAGCTGCTGTGAGGAGACATGGAGTGAGAAGGAGGGAGAGACAACAGCAACTGTGCGAAGAGGCCAGCCGGAAGCATATGATTCACATGAAACACAAAACCACCTAACAAGTGACACCCCCTCACATCTTGGAGAGGCTGTGCAGTAGGTCACAACACCTTTCCATCCATTCCGGTCCCTAGCCTTCATTCTGCGGGTGATTACAAGACATCTTGACATTGAGCTGCTCTCAAATCCCCAGGGAAAACACCTAAGTACCACCCCACTCTCTAATTTTTCTGCTCCTCAGCAATGTGTTCTATCTACCTTTACTGTTTCTTTCTATACAACCTTTGAAGCCACACATAAGGATATACTATAGATCATACTCAAATACTTCCAAGATACTCTCCTGGGACTCCACTGAATTCCTTTAAGTAGATAGATCTCCAGTGTCATTTATACTGGAATGGGCTAAGAGATCAGCCTGTGACACTTCCTTTAGAAATACAGTTCTAGGTCAGAACTAGCCTGGCCAGGCATACCACAAGAAAACACATGACAGGATTTAAGTGGTATTTTTGCAAATATTACCTGAAATCAGCAAGATCTAAATGTTAGCAAACGTTTTAAAGAGCACCAAAACATGCTAATATTTGTTTCTTTTTCTTTTTTTTTTTTTTTTTTTTTTTGTCTTTTTGAGACAGGGTCTCCCGTTAGCTCCGGCTGTCCTGGAACTCACAGAGATCCGAGTGCCTCTGCCTCCCAAGTGGCCTAGGATTAAGGCATGCACCAACACGCCCGTGCAATTATTACTTTCTGTATGTGTATAATGTATTGTCTGCATGACGTTTGTGCACCCGTGTTCGGCAATGCGCGGAGGTCAAAGAGGGTGTCTGATTCCCTGGAACTGGGAGTTCTCCCGGCATTGGCCGCTCAGACAGTTCTCCTGCCGCCATGTGGTGCTGGGGATCGAACCGGGTCCTCTTGCACAGCGCGGTCGGCCGCCTCTTACCGCAGGCATCTCTCCAGCCCCTATTTTTTTCTATTTGAAATCCTAAGCCATCTATTAATTTATTTGTGAAGCTCTGACTATGTGCTCAGAACTATGGGGGCTTCAGTGAAAAACAAAGACCTAAAAGGTTTGCTNCATTCCTGGAACTGAATGACAATGACAATACAACACAACAAAACCTATGGGATACCTTAAAAGCAGTCCTAAGAGGGAAGTTTATAGCCCTGGGTGCCTACATTAGAAAAACAGAAAGAGCACAAGTGAATGATCTAACACTACAGCTAAAAGCACTTGAGAGGCAACAACAGATGAACCCTAAATGCAACAGACAGGAAGAAATAACAAAAATCAGAGCAGAAATCAATGAAACAGAAACAAAGAAAACAATACAACAACAACAACAACAACAACAACAACAAAAATCAATGAATCCACAGTTGGTTCTTTGAAAGAATAAACAAGATAGACCTCTAGCCCAGTTAACCAAAAGAAAGAAGGAACAACTCCAAATCAATACAGTCCATGATGAAAGGGGAAATATCACAACATCTGTGATGAAAGGGGAAATATCACAACAGACAATGAAAAGATCCAGAAAGTCATTCGGGAATACTTCAAAAACCTTTACTCTACTAAGTTTGAAAACCTAGAAGAAATGGATGAATATCTGAAATCCTGGGAATCACCAAAGCTCAACCAAGAAGACATCGACAACTTAAACAGACCCATAATATATGAAGAAATTGAAGATGTAATAAGAAGCCTCCCAACTAAAAAAAGCCCAGGCCCAGATGGTTTCACTGCAGAATTCTAAAAAACATTTCAAAATGACTTACAACCATTATTACTCAAATTGTTTATAAGGATACAAACAGAGGGAATTCTCCCAAATTCCTTCTATGAAGCCATCATCACTCTATTCCCAAAACAAGGCAAAGATACAACCAAAAAGGAGAACTACAGACCCATCTCATTAATGAACATAGATGCCAAAATTCTAAACAGGATACTGGCAAATCGCAAACAGACCCACATCTAGAAGATCATCCATCATGACCAAGTTGGATTCATACCAGAGATGCAGGGATGGTTCAATATACGACAATCAATAAATATCATCAAGCATATAAATGGAAAGACAAAAAACACACCATCATCTCAATTGACGCTGAAAAAGCCTTTGACAAAATCCAGCATCCCTTCATGCTTAAAGTCCTAGAGGGAACTGAATTGGAGGTATCATTCCTCAGTGTAATCAAAGCCATATACAGGAAACCCACAGCCAATATCATCCTAAATGAGGAAAGGACAGAAACATTCCCTTTAAAGGTAGGAACTCGGCAAGGCTGCCCCCTGTCACCACTCCTCTTCAATTTAGTGCTTGAAACACTTGCAAGGGCAATAAGGAAAGAAAAGGAAACTAAAGGAGTACTAATTGGAAAAGAGGAAGTCAAGCTTTCCCTATTTGCTGATGATATGATTGTTTACTTAAGGGATGCTAAAAATTCCACCAGAAACTCCTAGAAATGATTAAGAGCTTCAGTCAAGTGGCAGGACACAAAATTAACATAGAAAAATAAGTATCCTTTCTTTACACCAACAACAAGCAATTGAAGAAGGAATTCAAAGAGAACTTCCCATTCAAAATAGCCTCAAAAACAATAAAATACCTAGGAACAAACCTAACCAAAGATACTAAAGATCTGTACAACAAAAATTTTAAACCCCTGAAGAAAAAAATTGAAGACAACAGAAGATGGAAAAACCTCCCATGCTCATGGATTGGGAAAATTAATATAGTAAAAATGTCCATTTTACCCAAACTCTTGTATAGGTTTAAATGCAATTCCAATTAAAATCCCCAAGAGTTTCTTCACAGGTTTGGAGAAAAAAGTCCCTAATTTCATTTGGAAATGAAAACAAAAGACCCCGAATAGCCAAAACAACCCTGAGTGAAAAGAGCAATACAGAGGGAGGGGGATCTCTATCCCAGACTTCAAACTATACTACAGGGCTATAGTCATAAAAACAGCTTGGTACTGGCACAAAAACAGAACTGTTGACCAGTGGAACAAAACTGAAGATCCAAACTTGAGCACATACAATTTTAGCCACCTCATATTTGACAAGGGGGCCAAGAAGACACAATGGAGGAAAGACAGCATCTTCAGCAAGTGGTGTTGGCAAAACTGGATCACCACTTGTAGAAGAATGAAATTAAACCCCTACCTCTTGCCCTCTACAAAAGTCAACTCCAGATGGATTAAAGACCTCAACGTGAAACCCAAAACTCTGAAAAAAAAAGTTGGCAGCAGACTACAAGACATAGGTGTAGGAAAAGACTTCCTAAATTAGACAGCAGCTGTGCAAGAATTAAGGCCAACAATTGACAAATGGGACCTCATTAAACTCAAAATCTTCTGTACATCTAAAGAAACAATCAAGGAAGTGAAGAGAAATCCCACAGAGTGGGAGGAAACCTTCACCGCAGATACATGTGACAAAGCATTGATTTCCAGAATATATAAACTACTCAAAAAACAAAGGAGAAAGAAAACAAATGACCCAATAGATGGAGCAAAGAGCTGAACAGAGACTTCACAAGAGAGGAATTAGAGATGGCTGAGAAACATCTTAAGAAGTGGTCAACGTCCCTAATAATTAAGGAAATGCAAATTAAAACCACTTTAAAATATCATCTCACTCCAATAAGACTGGCTAGGATTAAGAAAACAAATGATACCAAATGCTAGAAAGGTTGTGGGGAAAGGGGAACACTCATCCACTCCTGGTGAGAATGTAAACTGGTACAGCCACATGGAAAGCAGTGTGGAGAACCCTTGGAAGACTTAGAATGGTCTTGCCACCTGACCCAGCCATACCACTCCTGGGTATGTACACACCACACAAGACTCATCTTATTACAGAGATACATGCACAGCCATGTTTATTTCAGCTCTCTTCACAATAGCAAGGAGCTGGAACCAGCCTAAGTGCCCCTCAACTGACAAGTGGATAGAGAAAATGTGTACATCTACACAATGGAGTTTTATGCAGCAGTAAAGAAAGATGACATCATGAACTTTGTAGGTAAATGGTTGGAGCTAGAAGATATCATGCTAAGTGAAGTAACACAGTCCCAGAAAAACAAATGAGGAACGGTATCCCTCATCTGTGGATGCTAGTGCCAATTACCTAATTGTATGGCAAACTGAGCAACGTCAATGTGATCTGAAAACAACTGTGCTTTTATATTGTAGAATCCCTTTAAAAAGTAAACAAATAAAGGGGGAAAAAAAAAAAGAATACCAAGAGGCCGGGCATAGTGGCATATGCCTTTAATCCTAGCACTTGGGAGGCAGAGGCAGAGGCAGGCGGATCTTTGTGAGTTCAAGGCCAACCTGGTCTACAGAGTGAGTTCCAGCACAGCTGGGGCTACAGGGAGACCCTGTCTCGAAAAGACCTAAAAAAAAAAAGAAAAAGAAATGCATTCTAACTGATTCATTTAAAAATATATTTGTGGGCTGGAGAGATGGTCTAGCGGTTAAGAGCACCACTGCTCTTGCAGAGGACCCAGGTTCGATCCCCAGCACCCACATGGCAGCTGAAAGCCATCTTTAATTCCAGTTCCAGGGGAATCCAACACCGTCTTCTGACCTCCACGGCAGTGCACAACATGGGTGCACAAACCTACATGCAGACAGTACATTCATACACATACAAAATAAATAAAATTTTTAAAAATTAAAAAATGTATTTGTAACCTACTCAACTATCAGTGAACAACAAATTCTTATATTCTATAAATTACCACTTTTGTAAAGTCGACTGCTTAATATACTCTATCTAAACTCCTATTTGAACTAAAAATTAAATGGTAATACCCTGGATAATCCTTTTATTATGACAGATACAATTTAAAGTTTAACTTTTACAATGTGTGTTTTATTAGTATATATTTTTATTCTCACATTTTCTTCACACTGACTACTAGAATCTCAGCTAATAAATTCAGATTAATTAGGAATCTGAAACAGGTTTGTCTAGTTTTGAGTCCCCACTGTGTCTTTACTAGCTATGTGAAGCTAGGCAAGTTACTTAAAATTCTCCTACAGCCATTTGCTCATTACCTATCATGAGCAGTAATCCAAGAAAACCACTTAGAATTCATATAAAAACAGAGTTCTTTGTCTATAATTATTGTAAAATGAATGAATGAATGAAGTGATATTTGAAAAAGCTTTTAGGGGCTTTGGCTCAATGGTTAAGAGCACCAACTGCTCTTGCAGAGGACCCGGGTTCGATTCCCAGCACCCACATGGCAGTTAAGAACTGTCTTTAACTCCAGTTCCAGGGGAATCTGACACCCTCTACTGACCTCCACAGCACTGCACAACATGGGTGTACCAACCTACATGAAGACAGTACACTCATACACATAAAAATAATAATAAATAAATAAATTTAAAAAAGAAAAAAGAAAAAGCTTTTAAAGTTAATGACTGTTCATGGTAAAAACCAAGAGAACACCCTGATTATGCCACACAAAGCCAAGTTTTTACCAAAAAGGAAAAACCTGGGAAGTGGCAGCTTAGGCAATCTTTAAGTTATGCTTAATATGTATTTAGCATTCACAGGTAAGGCACTAGACTCAATTTATTCCAGTTATTGCTACTTGAATCAGAAGCTTCTTTCTAGCTGTTAGGGCATTAAGATGCCAGTAGAACCTCTGTACACTAGTTTAACCAGACAAGAAAAGGTAAACTGAACCACCATCTTCTCCCTTACCTAAGGATATTTTGATAACAGCAACCAGCAACTAGCCTCCTCCATTTTCATCCCAGTTGAGAGGATAAATCAGCCCTGTTCTTGGGATTCCAATTCCTTACTTGTTTAGCAGCTAGAGTGGCCTAATGATTCTAGAATGCCAAAGACCAAAAAGTTACTTACAAAGACTGCAGAGCACTCAGTCCATGAATAGCTCCACTGGGTACTGTTTTCAACTGATTATTCTGCAGCGTTCTGGAAGGAAATTTTTGATTAGTGATTAATAAGCCATTGTTGTCATTTTTTTTTTTCCTTGAAGACTATGGAGTCATTTCTTCCTAAAATAGTCTTCAGTGGTATCACAAGAGAGTTGGGGTGGGATGGGAATGGAAAGAATCCAAGGCAAGGAACTTTTTAAAAAGCAAGAAGCACTTGTTTTAAATTCCGAAATTTATGGTGCTATCCCTAGCCTTCTCTTAACATGGAACTGCCTGCTAACCCACATTGTCAGGGCTTGTTCCCTGCTGGGAACTGAGGCATTCTAGTTAATGTTTTTATTTATTTATTTATTTTTTTTTTTTATTTCGGTATGTGTATCAATGTACTGTCTGCATGCAGGTTTGTGCACCCGTGTCGTGCAATGCCGCGGAGGTCAGAAGAGGGTCTCAGATTCCCCTGGAACTGGAGTTCTCCTGGAATTGGAGTTTCAGACGGCTCTCTGCCGCCATGTGGGTGCTGGGGATCGAACCCGGGTCCTCTGTAAGAGCGGTCGGCGCTCTTAACCGCTAGGCCATCTCTCCAGCCCTCTAGTTAATGTTAACTTGAAAGTATAACAAATTAATTGGGATGTCCAATAAGCAAACTCATTAGAATTCCTAATGCCTTTTCAGATTGGAAGAAAGCAGATCCCAGAAACATGAGTGTTAGAGAAACTCGATTTTGTCAGGGGGAAACTTTGGGCTCTTAAGAGTAGGAGCAGTGTGTTCAGTACCAGCGGGGGAGTGCAGAAATTAAGCCTTTAATCATCTCAGAGCTAGGACCTGAAGAACAGAGACACAGGTCTCTAAAAACAAAATCCTTCTCAGTTTTACCTAAAGCCATTCCTGTCACATGAACAAAATGACTGGCATGAATCATAAGCACAGAGTAGAAATGGTAACAAGACTACCTAGTACCACTAAACCAGAGAGGCCTGGGGACCTAGCCCAGGGAGAAGTAGGGACAGTCAGTTCACACGTTTCCTGGTCTGTCACCCTCCAAGCTCCTGACCATGGCCAGGAATTTCCTGATCCTTTACAGTCTATCCAAGTCAAGGGCAACTGAATTCTATCAGCTTTAAAATATTTTTTAACATTTAAAGCACTTATAAACATTTATGCCTTTAGAGCTGGCTAATTGAAAAATTCTTGTAGCTATGAAGTAAGTATAATAAAACCCTATCAGTAAAGCTTAAATATGCTTTTGATTCAATGTCTAAACTGCACAGAAAACCTTAACGTTCAACTATAATGGCTTGGAGGTCAGAATACTTACTATTTAGAATTTTAACTCTTGTTATCTAGACCTAAGTTTGTTCAACCTCTATTCTCCTCCACTACCCAATGGCCACTCCTTAAATCTTTTAATCCTGAACTAAAAGAAACTGTGCTTAACCTAGCCCCAAGCATGTTGACTATGCAGAAAGTACACAGCCAGCTGTGAAACTCTAAAATTGCATTACTTACAGGACTTTGAGTTCTTTCAACCCAGACAAGGCTTTTGGGTGGATAAAAGAAAGGTCGTTGCCAGCCAGTTGTCTAGAAAGAAAAAAAAAAAAAGGTAGCAAGAGGGGGAAAAAAATAGTAATTCAGACTTAAAATTCAGAAGCCACAGTAACCTAATCTGCAATTAAAGTGCTCTGCTAAACTTTTCTCTGGACTATCTGACATTAAACATGAACTTAAACCTTTGCTAAAAACGATCCCAAGAGTCTTCTACTGAATTAAGTGCGTCTAGAATTTTTTTTTAAAAAACTTCCAATAATTTAAGCAGGCACATTTTTATTTTGGTGAGGTCAAGCAAACCAAAACACATTAAGCCAAATTAAGTTTGCTATTCATGGTCACTCTACAGCTTGCAATGTTTTCCAAGGGCCTCATAAATACAGACTACTAGTCAGCAGACAGGAGTGTTTACACAGAGCAGAGCATAAACGAGTCTGTCAAGGAAGAATGCTTTTGGGAGGCAAGTCATCCTGTTATCTCTGCAAAAACCCAGGACACCATATTCCAGGCATGAAGTGAGAGTTGTTGGAAACCTAACTATACATACACTTTTAAAGAAATACTTTTGTAAGGAAATTTTGAAATGGCAGGTTTAAGTGTGGGTATGATTTAAGGAATATGAATTCGTTCTTTGTGTCCTTTTGTAAGACGGCTGAGCACACAATTCATACACCCCAATTTCCCTCCCGTTTCCTCAGGCATGCAGTGCAGAAGCATCAGAAGACAAAGCAGGAAACAAGCAGCTCATATAAATCACCTGCAAACAGGTGGCCTGGAAAACTGTAAGCGTGCAGAGCTAGATGACAGCTCTGTGTCCCAATGAGCTAGCCCAGGACTCTCTGCTTCTGCCAAGGTTAGTCTTTCGAGCAGCTGGATTCTCTAACTGATGTTTAAAAATAAATGTTCTCTCTCTCCTTGTCTTAGAATGAGATAATCATAAAGTCTTCCATTAATAATTCCTATTTAAAATTTAGTATTCAATTTTTTTTTTTTAAGGCAGAGTCTCCGTATGTAGGCCAGGCTGTCCTGAAACTCACTATATAGACTAGGATGGCTTTGAACTCACAGAGATTCACCTGCCTCTGCCTCCCAAATGGTGGGATTAAAGGCATGCAATAGCATGCCTAGCTTATCAATTATCAACTTTTTAAATTTATAATTAATTCCTCCTTTAAAAAGGTTTATTTCCAGCCAGACTTGGTGGTACATGCCTGCATTCAAGAGCCTGAGGCAGGACAATCACAAGTTCAAAGCCATCCTGACATATATAGTGAGAGCCTGTCTCAAAAATAAGCAAAACAAACAATACCCATGGTCCTTTCTATTCTGTAGAACTCTGTAAGAACTCTATATCCAAGAACCCCACTCATCAGTTTACTCATTTAACCATCAAATTCTAGTTACTATTCACTGTCAAACACTCAACACCCTTTTCCCTTCCTTTAATGTGTTACACTTACTTTGATTTTAGGAACAAGGGAAAAAATTCCTTTACTTGCCCTGCAGTTCAGAGTCACAGAGGTCTGAAATTCAACTATTAAAGAGCATTATTTTCTTCTAAGGTTTTGTACCACTTAAAATGCAACAGCCTCAGAAAACCCGACTCTTAACCCACAACAGACATATGTACTGAAGATGGGCAGAGAAGTAAAACAACTCAGAAACCCCAAAGGTGAGTATGACAACTTTGTCCAAAGCTGGATTATCAGTCAGTACCATGAGCTTAACACGAGCTTAACATGAGCTTAACATGTCTGCCCCCACTCACAGGCCTTCTGCCCACACCTGAGCTCTATTCTGCATGCCTAAAGGCTTCTAGGGCTTCTTTCTCATAATCTGAATCTCACAACACCTCACTCGATCCCATTAGCCCTATCAATGTCATCTAAAATGGAGACGAGGCCTAAAGTACTTTGCTTACTTTGCAAACATTGGCAAAACTTGAGTTATGCCTTATAAACAAATTCCTGGTTCAAAGAAAAATAGAATTTATGCTCAATGAGCCTGAAGCAGGCAACGAACATCTAAAGTAACTATCTACCTAGAAGTGATGGAACATTCTCTTTGCTTTACTTTCCCTCAGTTTCCTCCATGGAGCTTACAAACTACTTCTGGCAGGGAGCTGCGTAACTGATAAACTGCTCAAAAAAGCTTTAAAAATTTTTTTCTGTGCCTTAGCTTCTTTTTTGAAAAGTTCATGGCCTTTTACCACCTAGAGTTCATATGTAAAATGAGAAAATGAAGGTAGTTTGGGAACCTCTTCAGTGCTTCCATTTCCAAAGATTTCTCCTCTTGGTTCTCAGTCGGCCTCACTGCAACCACACTTCTACTCTTCCCATGCTCAAGTGCAATGCTACTTCTCTTGACGACTTCATTTGAAATATTTTTTTTTTTGTATGTATACAAATGTTTTTGCCTGAATGGATGTCAGTGCACCACATGGCACATAATGAATGACCTCGGAGGCCAGAAGAGGGCACTGGATACCCTGGAACAGGAGTTATGTATGGTTGTTAGTCAGCATGTGGATGCTGGGAACCAAATCCAGGTCCTCTGGAAGAGCAGCCAGTGCTCTTAACCACTGAGCCATTTCTCCAGGCAGATGATTTCACTTTTTTTTATAAGCACCCTAATGTATAATCAGGGCAAAATTAAACGTGGCCACAAGTTACCTTCTGGTTGTTTCTTACAACAGTGGTCTCACAAGTCAAGTACAAATGCTTCTCAGAATGGAGTACACATCTCACACTTCCATAACCACCGATCAGTATTGGCACATCATTAGGTAGACATGTCTCGGCTAGGAATCACTACTACAAACTTTCTCAGAAGTTCCCCAGCACTTGAGCGCTTGCTATTAGAGGACAGGGTAAAGAGCAGAGATGTTTTTTGCAAATGCTCCTTACGCCAATGCACAGCTTCCCATAGCCTGTCTCGGTGCCAGCTCAGCATAAACTCTAAAGAGGATTGCTACACTGAAGCGCTCATTAAAGTCAACCAATGTTGCTCACAACTATAACAGAGTATTTAAAAGGCCACATTTTCAAAGCTTGACCTACACAATAAGGACCTTAAGAGGCAGTAGCCATCCTTCCTCCAGGACCTCAATAGTCTTGTAATTCTGTCCTCCTCCCCCTCCACCACCACTGTCTTTAAAACCAGTGTTAAAAGCATCTGCTAAAAAAGAAATACTATAAACAGTGAGCCTTTCCAGGATTCTTATCCCTGGGTCTCTAATACTAGCTCATACCATCCTGGTATCTGTGGGCTTTCCTTGAGGGGTTTAGCATACTGTGCTAGCAGACTCATGAAAAAGAACATAAAGTAACTAAGGAAGTGGCAAAACACAGAGCACCTGATTATCTTAACTTGTCAACAAAAAAGATTGTTTAACCACATTTAGTCAAAATATTTGCTTCCTTTTCCCCAAATCTCTGCTCTTTTATAAACTATGGGGTTATTAAAGTAACCTGGTTTCAAAAAGCATTCCCTTTTCCCTCTACTTATCATTAATAGAAATGACACAATGAGCTCTCTGCATGAGGCTTATCCTGAAACACAAGCCAACTGTCAGGAGAAATGAAATAAACACCACTAGTACACAGCGGACGGCGATAATGCTGTACAAAAGGACACGCTACTTTGATGACTTTGTCTCTTAGGAGAGTAAACATATCATGTGCAGCCATTAGGAATGCATCTACCCAAGTTTACCAAGCTGCAGTGCTGTCCACAGCCTCGACAGCCACACCCTCCAGAGCCTTTTCAGTTTGCAGTTTCACGAGGCAGCACGTGTAGCACGTCCTGGGGATGTGTCTAAAAGCTTAGATCCAGAAAAGAGCAAAGTGGAGGAATGACGAGACTTGGGGGCAATGTCTCCAAATCTTTAGGAGACAAACCCCTACGACCTGGTAGGAGCAAGGGCGATAACCTCTGCTCTTTCGTCTTAATCACCTCATAACAGCCCTGCTTCTTGATTATCTGAGGAGTTAGGTGACTTAACAAAAGTCACGCCACTACAGGGAGGACACACCAGCACTCCAGTGCTTGCCTAGCTGGGTGTAGTGTTTATCAACTTGCTCCTGACCTGAGATGCTTCCACGGTGTCATCAAAAGATTAGGAAATCATTCCCAGAGAGGAGAGGTGGAACACTGTGGACCTGGGCAAGCTAGCAGCTTGTTTGCATGTCACTAGATCTCACCAGCAGCCCCAAGCTAACAAAGCTGTGCCCGTGCACTAGGAACTCTGAGCTGTAGACTGACAGTGTCTGCCACCGACAGCCAAAGATGTCCAGCAGAGGAGGAAACAGCCAAAGATGTCCAGCAGAGGAGGAAAGGAACTCCGGAATGCCCACATGCAGAGATTCTTACTGGGACGCTCCATAGGTTTTAAAGCAGTCTGTTGTGCGTTTTGTTTGTTTTAGGAACTTTCAAGAAAAAAGAAGTGGCTGATCCTGGGGAAGAACTAAAACCAATGACTATCCTTCAGTAAGGGCCAGCTATTATTCCCCATTCCCTGCCTAGGATTACATCTCTGTGGCATGGTCACCGGCATCTTACTTGAGAGCTACTCAAGGACCTGGGTGCGGCTCTCAGAAAACCTTTTCAATTTGCTAAGCAATATTTTAATTTTTCTATCCCATGAAAACATCTTTTAATTACTATATTCCTCAATGGCTGCTCATTGGAAAAAAATACCATCAAGGTGAGAACAGCGCACGCAGATGTGTCTGATTTTCTCAAATCTATGCAGACAGTCCCCGGCATCTAGTCTTTCACCCTAGTAGCACCCTAGTAGCTTCTATCTCTCAAGATAATGAGCACCACTCTGCGAGCCTTCAAGCCATCTAGTCTTTCTGCTCTTGTCTGAGTTTTGGCTGGACATTTTTCATCTGGATCACTGCCACCGACTTCCACAGAGCTCCTGCCTCACCCCACTTAATTATGATAGTGGGAGATCTAAATCTTCAAATGTACAACTCTGGGAATTTTCTCCAAGGTTCATCTTCCCCTGCTGGATGTGCTGGACCTTCCGCACAACCCTCCTCTCCCCCCTTAATCCTACGTTTCTTGTCTTTTATAATTTAGCACTGACTGTTGCATGTCCAAACACACCAGGCTTTCCCAACTTCTGACTCTTCACTCACACCACTTTTTCTTCACCTGAAATACCCCTGCACTCCAGCTTCTGCCAACTGAAATCTCTCTGATGGCCTGAGTTGAATATTACCACCAATACGAAACTGTCACTTTCCTTTGATGCCGCAGCCACCTTAAGTAAAACGTCTTCACTGGGTGCATCTTAATTTGCTTCTAGGCACTATTCACTTCTTCCATCTGCTATGACATTTTGTCCTTTGAGGAGGCTTTGGTCACATTCATTTTGCATTCCCTTGCATAAGACCTTACGTACTGGATATGCTGTGATACCTCAACTAAGCTCCAACACAAGATTCTGGATTTGAGAATGTAACACAGCTACGTATAAATGGGAGAGTCTCCTGGTTACGTTTTGCACGTTTTCTCCCCTTTCTATTCCTTTGTTCTCTCTATCTCACTCTTTTTTCGTTGTTAAAAAAAAAAAATATATATATATATATATATATATATCTTTAATGTTCTTATTTATTTATTTATTTATTTATTTTATGGATGTACTGTCTGCATGTAGGTTTGTGCACCCATGTCGTGCAATGCAGCGGAGGTCAGAAGAGGGTGTCGGGTTCCCCTGGAACTGGAGTTCTCCTGGAATTGGAGTTACAGACAGTTCTCAGCCGCCATGTGGGTGCTGGGGATCGAACCTGGGTCCTCTGCAAGAGCGGTCAGCACTCTTAACCGCTAGGCCATCTCTCCAGCCCCTATCTCACTCTTAACAGGAAAGGTATATTAGGCTAGATTTTAAAGTAGCAAATGTCAGGGCAACAAAACCATCTCTCTCAGTCTATGCTGCAAGTGTACTTCCTCAAGGACAGGCTGAAGAGGAGCTTCAAGTCTCAAAGACCAGTTCACTGGTCAAGAGTGTCAACTCACTGCACTGTGTACATGGTCATGTAGAACTGAACAAGCCCAACAGCACTTCAAATGGTAGCAGAGCTGACCTCACGCCGGGCCTATTTACTCTGCTTGTTCTGGGAGGCCCAGAGCAAAGAAAGCAAAAAGCCAAAGCAAGGGGAGGTCGGAGGGAAACCTCAGTCCACCAGGCTTTGGGTCACCAGTGCATGCGAAGCTGCTGCGGGGACCAGGATACAGGGCTGTAGTGTGAATGTCTTTCAAATCTGTTTTGTATGTGTTTATTATTCATGAGCACCATGGATTTGTATTAGAAGCTCCTTAAAGAGGAAGAAAGAGTTTAATTATATCCTCTACTTATTTTATTTTATTTATTTATTTATTTATTTATTTATTTATTTATTTATTTATTTATCTTTCTGAGACAGGGTCTCCCTATAGCTCTGGCTGTCCTGGAACTCACTCTGTAGACCAGGCTGGCCCTGAACTCACAGAGATCCACCTCCCTCTGCCTCCCAAGTGCTAGGATTAAAGGTGTGCGCCACCATACCTGGCCTTATTTATTATTTTACTTTATGTGTGTACTGCCTTCATGTATGTAAGTTCACCCGTGTCATCATTGCTCACAGAGCTCAGAAGAACGCATTGGTTCCCCTGGAACTGGAGTTACAGCCAGTTTTTAGCCATCACGTGGGTGCTGGGAATCAAACCCTGGTCCTCTGCAAGAGCAGCCATGATCTTAACCACTGACCCATCTCTCTAACCCCATATCCTCTAGTAGTAGTGAATATACTACATAAAACTTCCATCTGTGAGTAGGAATAAAAATTAGCACAGGTTAAACATGACAGCTGGTCAATGGTGGGTGTGAATGAGTTGGTCACAGTTCAGGAGGAAATCTGGGCCAGGGAGCTGATAATCTCATAGAACACAGCATGGGATTTCTTCACTTGGGAAAGATAAGAGAAGCAAATGTGAAACTCAGAATAAACCAATTGGTGTTCTTCCCGTGTGACATGCTTGGATTTAGGTCATTCCATTAAGTTCACTGTGGCTGGAATTCTAGTCAAGAAGACTACAACCTGTATACTAACTAGACATTTATAGAGCTAGGGGAAGGGTAGATGAGGGCTCCACACTTCCAGCAGCTGCTGTGAGGAGACATGGAGTGGAGAAGGCAGGGGAGACCACAGCAACTGTGGAAGAGGAGCAGGAAGCATATGCTTCACATGAAACACAAAACCACCTAACAAGTGACACCCCCTCACATCTTGGAGAGGCTGTGCAGTAGGTCACAACACCTTTCCATCCATTCCGGTCCCTAGCCTTCATTCTGCGGGTGATTACAAGACATCTTGACATTGAGCTGCTCTCAAATCCCCAGGGAAAACACCTAAGTACCACCCCACTCTCTAATTTTTCTGCTCCTCAGCAATGTGTTCTATCTACCTTTACTGTTTCTTTCTATACAACCTTTGAAGCCACACATAAGGATATACTATAGATCATACTCAAATACTTCCAAGATACTCTCCTGGGACTCCACTGAATTCCTTTAAGTAGATAGATCTCCAGTGTCATTTATACTGGAATGGGCTAAGAGATCAGCCTGTGACACTTCCTTTAGAAATACAGTTCTAGGTCAGAACTAGCCTGGCCAGGCATACCACAAGAAAACACATGACAGGATTTAAGTGGTATTTTTGCAAATATTACCTGAAATCAGCAAGATCTAAATGTTAGCAACTGTTTTAAAGAGCACAAAACATGATAATATTTGTTTCTTTTTCTTTTTTTTTTTTTTTTTTTTTTTTTGTCTTTTTGAGACAGGGTCTCCCGTTAGCTCCGGCTGTCCTGGAACTCACAGAGATCCGAGTGCCTCTGCCTCCCAAGTGCTAGGATTAAAGGCATGCACCACCACGCCCGGCATTTATTTATTTCTGTATGTGTATCAATGTATTGTCTGCATGCAAGTTTGTGCACCCGTGTCGTGCAATGCCGCGGAGGTCAGAAGAGGGTGTCGGATTCCCCTGGAACTGGAGTTCTCCTGGAATTGGAGTCTCAGACAGTTCTCGGCCGCCATGTGGGTGCTGGGGATCGAACCCGGGTCCTCTGCAAGAGCGGTCGGCGCTCTTAACCGCTAGGCCATCTCTCCAGCCCCTATTTGTTTCTATTTTAAATCCTAAGCCATATATTAATTTATTTGTGAAGCTCTGACTATGTGCTCAGAACTATGGGGGCTTCAGTGAAAAACAAAGACCTAAAAGGTTTGCTGGTTCCCATGTATTGGTATTCACGTAGACAATAAAAAGGTGAAGATTGGTTTGGCCCTTTCATTTCCATTATCCCGTTACATTGGCCCCTAACACAGTCTTGTGACATGCACCTTGAGAGCTTATATGACCCACTCTTCTGTTTATTTAAAAAAAAAAAAAAATGGAGAAGGGCTAGAGAATGCTCAGTGGTTAACAGCCCTCGCTGTTCTCAGAGAGAGCAGTTTCAGGTCCAGTTCCCTCTTCTGGCCTCTGTGGGTATTGTATGACAGGTACACTAACATACATGGAGGCAAAATACTCATCCATTAGATAGATAGATAGATAGATAGATAGATAGATAGATAGATAGATAGATAGATAGATAGATGATAGATAGATGATAGATAGATAAAATGTTTTAAAATGGAGAATGTGAACTTCTGCTTCTTACATGTCTAGTCAAATGTCCTACAACATAGCTAAATAATACAAATCCTAGAGATACAACAAGGCAAATAAGTAATGTAAATCCTCATAGCAGAACACTATGCTTGGTGTTTACTACTGACTTTAGCAGAACCACAAGACAATGTTACTTCTTAGTGAATAAAAAAGGCCAATAATTTAGCAGTATTCTTCTTATTTCCTTTTGGACATCTTCCTATCGGGGTTAAACCCATTTGATACAGTAGATGAAAGCAGTCCTAAGCCCAGTAACCATGCCTTGCTTACTTCCCCATTGCTCCTTTGACTGCTTCCCCCAGACTCTCCAATCTAGTGCTCCCTATCCCCCCCACCCCATGCAGGAACTGAAACCCAGGGCCATGGACATGCTGAGCTACATCTTTAGCCTTCTCATCCTGTTTTTTTAATCTATTTTTATTTATTTGGGGGTAGGGGGGTATTTTTGAGACAAGGTCTCCCTGTAGCCCTAACTGGCCTAGAACTCACTCTGTAGACCAGGCTGACCTTGAACTCACAGAGATCAGCTTGCCTCAGCCTTCCAAGTGCTGGGATTAAAGGAGTGTACCACACCAAGCCCATTTTGGTTTTGTTTTTTTTTTACAAATTGGTGAAGACTTTTTTTTTTTTAACATTTTTTTTATTGATGTTTTGTGCATTTCATACTTCATCCAACTCCTATGAAAGTAAATACAAAAGCTGGATGTTGTGCATATGTCACCCAGGACTTTGAGGCTGAGGCAACAGAATCACAAGTTTGAGGCCAGCCTAGATTACATAGCTGCACAGACTGTACTGAGTAGGTTACACAATGAAACCCTATTACAAAAGGCAAATTAAACAAAGAAGGCATGTATGTGTAAAAATTTAATGATTTAAGAACATACATGTATTTAGAACCCATTCCATAGAAAAAAATGTTAGTGTCTTTAAAGTGGACTGCTTTTGCAAGAGGAGGGAAATTATTACACACACACTTAAAAGCACAGAATCTAAAAACTAAATAAATAATACATAAAAAAAGTAACTATGACCCTGTTAAAACTTGGTATGTAGGACAATCAGAATTCTTCCATACATTGAAGAACTTGATGTGGTTCAAAGTTCTACCTGGATCAAAATGGCCTTTTATGTCTCCTACTACTCCTAGTAACTTAGAAGACCTTATTCTGAAGGTCATTCACTAAGAATCCTGGCAGCAATTCTTGATTCCAGAGCAAAGTTATCTGAACAATCTTATCATTTACCTCTAGGCAATAAGCACTTAACACTATCCACCCATATGAGTAAATTATATAGCTTTAGAACAATGTATTACTAACAATGACCAAACAAATATTTACTGAGCTTCTACCAGGGAGCGAGCAAAGAAAGCACTGGAAGCACTGGTGTTCTCCTAGAGCTTCTCAATTATGTAGGAACCCACTAACAAATTTCAATAGAATTTAGTTTTTATATAGTCTGACCAAGTTTCTTATTGCAATAAATTAAAGATGAGAAGAAATCCTTTGCCTTAAACTCCCTCAAGTTTAAGTTTAAAAATATGGTTTCTAGGCTGATGAGATGGCCCAGTGAATAAAGGCATTTACCACCAAGGCTGATGACCTGACTTTGATCCCCAGATCCCCAAAGTAGTTCTCTGACCTCTACACACAAGCCTTGACACGCACACCTGCTCTCACACATGCATATCACACATACATAATAATAAGTGAATAAAAGTCAATAAATTTTAAAATGTGGTTATTGCCTCTATAAAGAACCTGGGGTGGTTCTTTGTTCATTTCAGATAAACATTTCCAGCCTGTGTGGTGGCGCATGCCTTTAATCCCAGCACTCAGGAGGCAGAGGCAGGTGGATCTCTGTAAGTTCAAGGCCAGCCTGGTCTACATAGTGAGTTCCAGGACAGCTGGAGCTACAGGGAAACCCTCTCTCAAAAATACCAAAAAAGAAGAAACATTTCCTGCGATTGTGTCCAGTGGATGGGTTCTAGACGGATGAGATCACCGTGGTATCTCTCTATGTAAGGTCTTCCCCTTCTGCTTGCTTTGGGGGGCACTTCTCCCACCCAAGTAGTTCTACTAGGGATGAACTGATGAACTCAACAGACCTTACCATCCTAAACAGGATGAATGGCTTCAGAATGGGCAAGACTGCCAAGGCCTCTGCTAAAATCAGCTGCAGACATTCACATGGGATCTTATTTCATATGCATGTACTGTATGCATACAGGTTTGTGCACCCGTGTCCTGCAGTGCCGCAGAGGTCAGAAGAGGGTGTGGGATTCCCCTGGAACTGGAGTTGACAGTTTTCAGCCACCAGGTAGCTGCTGGGGATCGAACCAGGATCCTCTGCAAGAGCAGACGGTGCTCTTAACCGCTAGGCCATCTCTCCAGCCCCCTCACATGGGATCTTAAGATGCAATGATACACAGGGCAAGCACCTCGGAAGGTTATAATTCCGCTCACATGAAGACAAGAAACTTACAACAGACAAGGATGAAGAAAAAAACCACAAAAATAGAGATAACCAGAACTAAAATATAGAACTTGAGAAAACTCTGATAACATTTTAGCCGCAAGAGCCGGTATCACCTGAAACAACTCCATTTTACACCTTTCTGTTCTCCACGAAGCGACATGTCCTCTACTACACTTCAGTTGGCTTGTCTCTCAACTCAGTGCACTCTTGTCACATATAGGCCATACCACAAGCTTTATTCATGCTCCAAACCCTAGGACCCACCTAGTAGAGGTCCCCAAATGCCTTTCTTAATGGAACCCCTTCCCCCACCAAGTCACCACACTACTGAAATAATTTTAAAGATACTTAAAGCAATCAAAATCTTTTTTTTTTTTTTGGTCTTTTCGAGACAGGGTCTCCCTTTAGTTCCAGCTGTCCTGGAACTCGCTCTGTAGACCAGGCTGGTCTTGAACTCACAAAGATCCGCCTGCCTCTGCCTCCCAAGTGCTAGGATTAAAGGCATGAGCCAACACACAGGCTAAATGTGGTGGTGCACGCTGGTAGGATATGCTGAAGAGGCGGAGGCAGGAAAATCTTTTTATTTTAAATCTGGCCATAGGCATCGGTCTCTAGCATGCCAATGCTGATCCGTTTCCTCCAGAGCCCCTGGGAAGAGTCTGGCCCTTCTCACCTTGGCAGTTGTCTTATTCCCACACCTTGATGCAAGCATTTCCCAAGGAGTTTTATCTTTGGCCTCCTTCCCTTTTCTTCTGCCCTCTCTTCCTTGGCAAGCCTTTTCAATCTGTTTCCAGCAATCACCTCAAAATGAAAGACTCTCAAATCTACGCCCATGGTACACTATTCTATAATCTTCACCTATGAAAGTCTATTCTGGAGTGCCATGTTTCCTTCCTATATCCTATTTGAACTCAAAATGCCTATTTGAAACTGAATTTGGTATTTTTCTCTTCTGGAGTAATTTCTTTTTGCACATTATCTCTAATTCTGTTAAATCACCACTAAACTCCTGGTAATCCTGAAATTAAGTATTACTGATGCCACCTTAGCTGAAATACCCCCTTGATCTATCTCCCTAACATCTTTCACGCAGGTTCCTTCCTCCCTCTCATCTGTCCTAATTCAGATTCTCCTAATCTCACCCTCACTCTTACAGTCAGCTCCTGTATTTGTTTCCTTGATACTTTCAATTCCAAGCTCTCTGCTAGGAAGTTACCTTTACTGAGAGTCCTATCTGATCAAATTATCACCTAGCTCAAAAAATGTCGTCACTCAAGACCCCCTCAGTCTACCTTGTAGGTCTGGCTTCAAATGTGTTTCTAGGTTTCTTTTAAGAATTCAGCACTACAGCCAAAGCTAACATTTTTTTTTTTAAGCTAACATTTTTTTACTGCCCATCTCTGTCTATTTCTGTCTCCCTTTCTCTGCTTGAGCTCCTTTGCATATCTACTCATGACTAACTCCTACCATTCCTCAAGGCTCTCCAAAAATGCCAACTCTTTGATGAGGTCTTCTTTAATCTTTCTTGCTAGATGTAATTTCTCTTTCCTTTGAACTCCCATAACTAGAGTACACTGTTCCTCTCCCTTAAAGGCAAAAAATCTTGTTTAATTCAGCATTGAACAGAGTGCTTTTTTTTTTTTTTTTTTTGAGACAGGGTCTCCCAATTGCCCCAGCTGGCCTGGAACCCACTCTGTAGACCAGGCTGGCCTTGAACTCACAGAATCCACTTGCCTCTACCTCCCAAATGTCAGGATTAAAGGCGTGCACCACCACGCCTGGCTTAAAGACGGTTCTTAGCCACCACGTGGGTGCTGGGAATCAAACCCGGGTCCTCTACAATAATAGTTGGTGCTCTTAACCGCTGAGCCATCTCTCCAGCCCCAAACAGAGTGCTTTAGCTGAAAATATTTTGTTGAATTAATGAATGGTCTAGTAAGCCTTTCTGCAACCACCCCCCTTTTACAGGAGACCAGTCTGTCCTAGGAATGATAGCAGCCATCATTACTAATAAACTCTGACACTCTGGGCAAGGTACGTTTTTGTACAGAAAAACTCAACCTCCTTATCAAAATGAGAATAAATATAGCTTAAAGAATTTTATAAGCTAAAACAAAACCAAGAAAACAATGTTCTAAGAGGGCTTATCTAACAATTATTAGGCTCCAATTAGTACAATCTCCCTTCCCATTTCTCTCTTCTAACCATTCCTTTCTAATCTGAGAGCTTCCCAAATGGGCCACTCCAGGAAAAAACAAGAGTCAGATGGGTAGAGGCCTCTGGAGCAGACTGTAGACAGGTACAGACTTCTGGAGCTGACTGTAGAACAGAAGATCTTCACTGCCAAGTCCTCCTTTTAGAGGGGACAAAAGAGAAGAGAATGCTACTGAGGAACTTATTATGGCACCAGGTGACTAAGAACTATCTCACTTTATCTGAGTAATTACTGCAGTCAGTGGTGCTTATCTGGAAGGCTTCATCAGGGACTAGCTCAGATGCAATTCCCTCTAACTACCATATTAGCAGGGAATAAGTCAGTTACTCTCCACTGCTGTGATCAAACAACCAGATGAGTTTATTTGACAATAATTCATTTCAAATTTCTGAAATTATTTCATACTTTATACATGATCCAATTAATACAAATAATTAAAATTATTCAAGCCTGGTAAAAAGAAAATTATTGTATAGTAAAACAGATTCAATAGTGACAGCCAACACTGATTGGGAGCTTCTTACATGCTTAGAGCTCACTATATTGCTTACTTATTGCTCACAAGACTCCTACAAGAAACTGGAACATATCTCCATGAATTACGGATAAGAACATGCAGTGGGCATACTGGTGCACACCTATAATCCCAGCAGTTGGGAGGCAGAGGCAGGTAGGTCTCTGTGAGTTCAAGGCCAGCCTGGTCAACATAGCCAGCTGGGGCTACAGGGAGACCCTATCTCAAAAAGACACCCCCCCCCAAAAAAAAAGAACATGGATGCTTCAGAGGGGTAAAAATCTAGCTGTGATCAAATACTTGATATTTAATTACCTGTCCTGGTTCCAATAATTCACTTGTCCCCTTTTACACAGTTGTGGCTCCATTTAGAACTAAGCAGATGAAACAAAATAAGTAACCTTGAATTGGTACTCAAAATCCTAGGCTTCACTTTAGAATCCTGAAGTCTTCGGAGTCAAAGCGTTTGAAAATGATGGAATTACCTTAGTCACAGAGTGCATTCAACAATAACTGAGTGAGTGCCAACTGCTGTTGCCACATCCCTATGATATCTATAATTTTTTCAGTGACAGCCTATAGACAAGTAGTTGATATTCTTCTTGCTGTTTCTAACTAAACTGTTTTCACAACTCTAAACTCCAGCCATTCCCCAAATGGCTACCAATGCCTTGACAAGTTTAAGGGGGAACCAAAACCATTTGTAGCTGTGTAGATAGTATCAGGCAATATATCCTGTCATTGCTAAATGAATGTTTCCCCTGGCTTTCCTTGAACATATTTACCAATGTATATCTGTTACTACTCAAATTCCTCAAGCAAAATTACCTATTCCCTAGATATTTCAAGAAAAAGAAAAGTCATGTTTATAACTAGTGAATTTTCTTAACTCACATGGATACTTTTAGAAGTTACACACTATCCCTTTTAGTAGTCCTGTGAGGACTGTCATTTCAGAGACTAGGAAACCGACCCACAAAATTCAAGACACTTTCTAAGACTTGAGAACCTTTGAATGTACGGAGGCCGAATCTATGGGGCCTTCTATTTAAAGAAGAAGGAATATGGGACTATCACTGGCCAACAACCTTTATAAGCTACAAAACTTTTTTTTTCTTATAGTTATCAGAAAGGACTTATGCACATTGTAAGACTTTATATACATGCTATTGAGCATTTTAATCTTTATAAGATTGAATTCTACAGGTCTCAAGCAAATTTACTACCAGTGCCTCTAGCTTGCAACTGATAACTAGTACCCATTCGTTCAGTAGAAAAACTCTAGTCTCCTCACGATGAACTTATCAAATGAAACTCTTTCTCTTAGGTACTTAAACCCCTCAGCTTGGCTCAAAGAACTCCATGAACCAGCATCACCTGGGCAATGTCTTGAGATTACCTTCAATCCTGTCACAAGTCACTTCACCTATCTCAGTACTTTTGAAACTTCTGCCTTCACACCTTCCTATTTAAGAAGTTCTTACAGGGAACCCTTGCTGCCTGTCTTCATTTGGCAAATTCCTACAGCTTACCAGAGTCAGTGGAAGTGAATCTGAGAACCCTTTCCCACATTCTACAGTCTCAAGTAAATCTAGTGCTTTAGGCATCTACTCACGCTGCACACACTCCTTCAGTACAGTGCACAAACTATTAGTTTCACCTCTCCCAGAGATTGGATCAACTTTGCCCCTCAGGATTTTCTGCAATGCTGAAAATGATAGTGGCAGCTGTTAACCAGAGCTAGTTAGCTACTGAAGTACAGTTCAGGGCTGGGGATATGGCTCAGTGAAAAACATTTGTATAGCATGTATGACGCCATGGGTTTGAGTACTAGCACTACAAAAAATAAAACATCTGTGAAATGTGGCTAATTCAGCTAGAGCTAAAACTTTATAATTTTCTTCAACATGATTTTATCTCTAAATTTAAACAGGCACATACCGCTGGTTGGTATGGTATTAGACAGATACTCTAGGGAGACTGTCAACTCCTGTCAAGACTATATTTGTGTGTGTATTCCTAGCATTCGCCACAGAAACTGGCAAGGAGCAGGATTCAGTGTTTGTTGAAAGAATAAGTGAAATCTATAAACATTTCTTACATATTGCTGGGAACTGAGTCCACCCCACCATTTCAAGCATTCCAGATCCCTATATGAAGTAAGGCCAAACCCAGTTATATGCTGTAAAGAACACCTCATTAACTAACATGGAAAAAAACCCTAGGCAAGGCATTCATTTCTAGTTGGGGCACTCGGCTTCACCATCACTGTGAAATCATTTCCAGATGACTTCTAAACAAATGGCTATGCTGTTTATGAAACATCGCCATAGTCAACGTTGCACCATTTCAGAATGTCAAAGTTAACTACATTATTTTATGAACAAAAAGTTAAGCTTTATATCATGTTTATATCAATATGAAATATAAACTCCTTTGAATGCTTAAAATATTATTGCCAGAGTATTAAACACCATTTTTGAAATATTCTTTGTAAATAAATTTCAGGTCTCTTGAGTTTTTTTTTAAATCCCATACAGTTTTCGGAGTAGGGGTAACACCTTGATTTCATGGGGTTCACCAGTATGACAGCAGAACATAGAGAGAACAGAACCGGGCTGGAGAGATGGCCTAGCGGTTAAGAGCGCCGACCGCTCTTACAGAGGACCCGGGTTCGATCCCCAGCACCCACATGGCGGTGGAGAACCGTCTGAAACTCCAATTCCACGAGAACTCCAGTTCCAGGGGAATCCGACACCCTCTTCTGACCTCCGCGGCATTGCACGACACGGGTGCACACACCTGCATGCAGACAGTACATTCATACACATACCGAAATAAATAAAAATTAAAAAAAAATTTTTTAAAAAAAAAAAAAAGAGAGAACACAACCTAACTACAAAGGAGCACCAATCAAACTCAATTTGGTTCCAATTAAAAGTCTCAGTTGACACAGCTCATGAGGTCCATATATGCTTGGTCATTTGAGATTTTAAGAAATCCAACATGTGAAATTACACAAAGCAGAGATTAGCCAGGCCCCCACTACAAAATGCTTAAAAGTATAGCTAGAAATCACAGGCACCAACAAAGGTGGTCTGCATACCCCCCAATGGGAACAAGGAAAGAAACTGTCTGATATATCACACATCTCATAGCGACTACACAATGACTGAACAACCACTTGCAAATATCCTTTCATTACATAATTACTTCTGTAAAGAGATACTAATCCTAAAGTCTAAAACTATGTGAGGAAAAAAAAAAAAAAGAAAAAAAAAAGAAAAACCGAAGTGTACCTTAAAGCTTGATTACAGGGATGAATATAGAGGCTTCAAATGCAATAATTCCTTTTAAACTCAATTTAAACTTAACTTCAAATAGCATTATTCTTTTAAAAATTAATATTCATTATATTAAGACAGAAAGCCTAAATACACCATCCCTTTAATTCTTAAGTCAGCATTTTTTCCTTATGCATTTTTAAAATAGTAAAATATGAGCTAGGGTTTCTAGAACCCTCCATATCATGTGCCATCTTAAACATTTAACATATACATTCTGTATGCACCCGAATACTACAAATGAAGGATTATTATTATTAACACCTTATAGTCAAAGAAACTGAGCACACGGAGGCTAAGTAATTTGACCCAGTTCGAAAACTTGTGACAAATAATCTCTGTTCTGTTTCTGCTGTGGGAACATTAGATTCAACTAAGTAGTGTGGGAAGAAATTTCTCCTTAACTTCATTAAATCCTTAACTGCTAATCCAATGTGCTTGGGATACAATGGGCATGTCTTATGTGACGACTCCTACTCTGTGTTGTAAGGAGGGGCTGAGCTAGGAGGACGCTCCCTGATTTGGCTACAACACCCAAAAGCAGAGTACAGGGCACAATCTGAAATGTAAACTTGGATTGCTTCAGGACTGTGTCTATTTGATGCTCTTAGCATCAAACTGTCACCTTACCAGTACTTGCCACATAATCTATTATCTTGGGTTTATATTAACTTCACTCAAATCTGATTTTATGTTTCTACAAAGATAGCAAAAGTATAATACATAGTTTCAAATTCTTTTAAAAAACTAAAGGTGCCAGGCATGGTGGTGTGCACCCTTAATCCTAGCACTTGGGAGGCAGAGGCAGGTAGATCTCTGTGAGTTCAAGGGCAACCTGGTCTACAGAGTGACCTCCAGGACAGCTGGGTCTATAGGAAGACCCTGTCTCAAAAAGACAAAAAAAAAAAAACCTAAAGGAAAGCACAACTAAAAGAGATGTTAAAAAGATACTTTAGGGGCTGGAGAGATGGCTTAGTGGTTAAGAGCACCTACTGCTTTTGCAGAGGACCCAGGTTTGATTCCCAGCACCCACATGGCAGCTAAAAACCATCTTCAACTCCAGTTACAGGGGAATCCGACGCCCTCTTCTGACCTCCGAGGCATTGCACGACACGGGTGCACAAACCTATATGCAGACAGTACACTCATACACATTTAAAAAAAAAAAAGAGAGACTTTAAATTTTCCATAATGCAATTGACAGAACAGAAAGAGTCTTTAAATTTTCTTTTTTAATTTTATGTGTATGAGTGTTTTGCCTGCATGTGTGTAAATGAACACATGTGCCTGGGCCACAGATCAGAAGACAGTGTCAGATCGCCTGGAACTGGAGTATCAGATGGTTGTTAGCTACCATGTGCGTGCTGGGAACCAAACCCAGCCAAGTCCTCTGCCAGAGCAGCTAGTGCTCTTAACCACGGAGACACCTCTCCAGACCCCAAGAGAAACAATCTTAAAGGTGCTCTAGAAGGCTTAGCAGGCTGCTACCCCATGTTTTACTCCCCAAAGGTCGCTACAAATGGCCAAGGGGATCTATTATCAGTTTCCTGTTTGCTGCTTGCTTACTGTCACAGTTGTCTGTTAGATCCTGACCCTGGAAGGCCTTGTGTTATTTCTCCTGGTCTGTAACTGTTACCCATACAGCAACTCCTTTGGCAACAATGGTAATTATGCAGGAGCCATGTTATCTCAGGATCGCACTATAATTAACTTGTGTCACTGCAACATTCATGGTTATAATAACTGCAGCCAAAAAAAAAAAAAGTCCTATGGAAGTAGCAGTTTTTAGTTCTAGCTTTCAAAAATAACTTCAGTAATTACACTGCTCAAAAGGCAAGTTTGTTTCCCCCACACCCCGCTCCACCGCACCTCCAAACTGACTTCTGCAAAAAGCTCCCTGAAACTAAGGTATCAGCATTTCTCAAATAGAAAATATTAGGCTATCTCTATTGGAAAAGCTTCCAAAGAGTACAAAAACACATCAGTATTGCTCAAAGTAATACTTACAGCTCCTCCAAAAAGGGAAAGTTCTTAAATGCATCTTCTGGTAATTGAGTGATATTGTTCATACTGATATCCCTGAAAAACACAAAGTTAAAAACATAGTAGTGATTACAGTGGTAATAGTCATAAACTATTTAAGCCATCAGAAAACCAATCAGATGCTGATATATTTTAAATAAGCTAGAAAAATGAGCATAGAAGACAGAATGGAATAGTCTTAAGAATTTCAATGCTCAGAAGACAGAAAAGTTAAATCTTTCACTATGAATTATGTTCCATAAGTTGCTTATTTTCTAATATTTTACTTGTCATTTATGTTTTATGTGTGTATTTTGCCTACATGTATGTAAGTGCACCTCTGAGTTGTGCAATGCCCAGAGGTCAGAAGAGGGTGTTGGATCCTGTGGTACTGGAGTTACAAATGGTAGCCACCATATTGATTCTGGGAACCAAACCTGGGACTTCTACAAGGGTAGCCCAAGTGCTCTCAACTGCTGAGCCATATCTCCAACCCATGCTCCACAATTTATAAACCTGCCCCAATCCTGGAATTTCCCCTTTAAACATCATTGGGGGAAAATGTCTCAAACTACCTACAACAAGTAGCCAGTATAGCCTCCCAATGTCCTAGGTACCAAGGGTATTCCAAATCCTATGCCTGATCAAATAAATAGCCACACACCCCAGGACTTGATCAAATGTATTTGCAGGTAAAGGTGGCTTCTGGATTACAATTGAAGCCAATAAAAGCAAGTCCTAGCTCTCTCCGACTCATATTTTCTTTAAAACCTATAAAAGTCCTCCAGGTAAGAGTTATAAGTGGATTTCATTTTTAGCCTGTGAACAGATGCAGGCTAGAGGCAAGTGCATACATGATAGGTATGTAGTTAGTTTCCAGATTTCCCTTAGAGCATAGGGTAGAAAGGAGGGAACTCACTCAACAGTGTAACTCAACAATTAACTAGCTCAAACAGTTAAAGCATACTTTATTAATCATTCCCCTCTCCCCTGGCAGCTGCCCTTTGAATCGACTTTCCCTTCCATACTCCAATTGGTATCAACACTGTGAAACAGATTAACCGGCTTCTAAGGGAAGTCCCAGCATGCACTGGGTCAATAAGCAACTCCCCCAGCTTCCTCTGTCTCTTATCTGAAGGTAAATTCTGTGGCTGAGCCCTTGGGTCCCTCTCCTGCAGAAATCACCATGAAAGCTCAAATATACAACAGTCCCATTTCTAGATTATAAGGCTTGTAAGAAGAGGCAGAAGAGAAGGGCTAATGGCTAACAGCAGTGAGACTCATATTGCTATCAGTTCACTCAGATAAAACCTTTTCAAGGCTAAAACACCTTCGGTTCCCTAGTACAGGAGTCCATCTTTTCTCTTGATAAAATTTATAAATCTTATGTAGTTTTTATAATTTATAAAATTTATAATAGAATTCATATCTCCTTCTTCCCAGCCTCTCCCAAGATAGGTCTGGAAAACTTGGATTGGGAATCACAGAAAGTGCATCAGGACCCAAACCAGCAGAAACAGAAGCCGCTAAAATGGAGCATATTTTCAATGCAAAACCACATGTTCAATCTGCCTTTGCTAACAGGGAAACTGAGGCTTACCGTGGTAAAATAACCTCCCCATGGCCATTCAGTAAGAGGGGTCACTGGAAATGTGAACTCCAGAGCCCACTATCTTAACTACCAACTCTTAACTACCACTATCTTAACTACCAAGCCTTCCTAAGTAGTATTTAAATCCTATGATTCTCTCCCCTAATCAAGACAGACACCAAACCCTGAATTCTACTAGGCTTTAAAACTAGTAAAGAAGAAGCTGGTGGTGAAGCTCGGGACAGAGTATATTTAGCATGTGTGAGGCCCTGGGATCATTGCCCATCACAAAAAAAATACAAAGGCAGGGGCTCAGCAGAGGACCCAGGATCGATTCCCAGCACCCACATGGCAGCTGTAAGCATCCGTAACTCCAGTTCCAAGGAGATCTGAAGTCCTCTTCTGACCTCTGTGAGCAATGCACGACACAGGTGCACTTAAATCCACACAGGCAATATACTCATACATGTAAAATAAAAATAACAAAATACTTTTTTTAAAAAAAGGAAGGAGAGATAATACCCTCAAGACCCCAACATAAACTTCAACATAGCTTGGGTAGTTTATTTTTGCTTGACAAACTGAAAAGAAAAAGTATAACTAGCTTGACTAACTGAGGAACCAATGCTCATATAAATTTCTTATAGCAAGAACTTCCCTTTAATGACTCTTATGACCATACACACTAAGAAGCATTCCCAAATTTTCTATCAGTGAAAACAACTTAAATTCTACTAAAGATAACTTAGAAGAAATCAATCCTCTTTTCCAGGATATATTTTTATTTTTATTTATTTTTTTTATTAATTTTATTTATTTCTGTATGTGTATGAATGTACTGTTTGCATGCAAGTCTGTGCACCCGTGTCGTGCAACGCCGCGGAGTTCAGAAGAGGGTCTCAGATTCCCCTGGAACTGGAGTTCTCCTGGAATTGGAGCCTCAGACGGTTCTCAGCCGCCATGTGGGTGCTGGGGATCGAACCCGGGTCCTCTGTAAGAGCGGTCGGCGCTCTTAACCGCTAGGCCATCTCTCCAGCCCCCAGGATATATTTTTAAACCCAGACCACAATACTATTCACACTAGCAAGTATTTGTTAGGAAAGAGAGAAGGGACCCTTTCTTTCTCATAAATATTTGGGTAAAGTACCAGAGAAATAGCATCAAAATAGACGTCAGAAAGAGCTGGCCCAACTCCTGCCACAGACGCCAACTACAGATTGACCCCAGGTCTCCTGCTCATCAGTAAAATGATGGAGTTGAGCTAATGGGCTGGGTGGCTTCCTGAACTGGCATTACATTCGTTTATGAATCATCTTTTTGTAGTTGGTTTTATTTTGCTTTGTCATAGAGGGACCATCTTTCCTGATGAAAATATAAGGTTCATTGTTATGGACTGTTTCTAAACAATTTATCATAAAGCAAAATGCAAAGACTATTATTTTTCCTTTAGAAAAACCACTCACTGTCTTCTACTAGAAACACATTGGCCGTAACTAATAAAACCATTTTTAACAATACAAGAGGGGCTGGAGAGATGGCTCAATGGTTAAGAGAACTTACTGCTCTTCCAGAAGACCCAGTTATCTGATTTCCAGGACCCATATGGCTCCCTAATTCCATTTCCAGGGAGTCCTACCCCTTCTTCTTCTAGCCTCTACCAGGCACACTCATAGTGCACTTACATAGAGGCAAAACACTCATACACATAAAATTTAAAAAATCTTTAAGAAAAAGAATATAATAATTTTCCATTGCAAACCAAAGCAGTAATCTTATATGAATGAGTAAACAGTGATTCTGTAAAGTCAAACATTTTTGGTGCCTTTTCAAATAAGAGGAAAAAGGGACAATAAACTATTGATTTATTGTTTTATACAAAGCAACATTCCAGACTGTTTGCTTTAAGGTTGGCCTGCCCAACTTCAAGTGAGTACCACAGTAACAAAAATTGATCAGTTGCTTCAATCAGAAAAGAAGAACACGAATTAATCTCCTCTCTCACACACACAAAGCCAATAATAACTGGAAATAGTTTAAACCATGTACTACACTCTTCTCTGCATTCAGCTTTTTTATTATTTTTATTTTATATGTAAGAGTGTATTTATTGCCTGCACGTGTATAAATGCACCCATGTCATGCAATGTCCGAGGAATCAGAAGAAGGTGTCAGATCCCCTGGATCTAGTTACAACAACCTCCAAGTGGGTGCTGGGAATCAAACTCAGGTCCTCTGCAAGAAAAGCTGGTGCTCTGAACTGCTGAGCCATCTCTCCAGCTCCTGCATTCAGTTTTTTTTTTTGTTGTTGTTGTTGTTGTTGTTGTTGTTTTTTTTGGTCTTTTCGAGACAGGGTCTCCCTGTAGCCCCAGCTGTCCTGGAACTCACATTGTAGACCAGGCTGGCCTTGAACTCACAAAGATCCGCCTGCCTCTGCCTCCCAAGAGCTAGGATTAAAGGCGTGCACCACCACACCCGGCCTGCATTCAGTTTTTAAACACACACACACACACACACACACACACACACACACACACACACACACACCCCTACCTCTCAATTTTCCTCTCTCAAAGTAACAAGACATAACAGGTAGTTTTGCTGTGAGCTGTAAGTGCAATTAGTGAGACTCTGTATTTACAAACTAATGTATGGTAAATGCATGGGGAGGTTTCATTTCAAAGCTTTGGATTAGAAACAACACTTCCAATTTTTAAGAGATGTTTACGGATTGGCCCCACTAAGAGGTTCTTTGTTTTTTTCTTTTTTTTCTTTTTTTTATAGAAGTTTTTCCCTCACACTGTCTGAGCTACAGTTAGCAAACATTTATGAATGAAGCAAAAAGAGGTGTAAGGGTAGACTACCAGATATTATCTCCAGAGCAGCCTTGGAAACATGTGGTTACAGAGTATAAGGTGGGTGGGTACCATTTAAAATAATGAGAGCTAATGGCAATAAACAATCTACAGACAGTGCAAAGAGCAGATTCCAGACCTGACATCACCCAGACCCCCAGGAGAATCCACGATGCACAGACTTCATAAATAAGAGGTTGGAAGGCGTGCTGGGGTGATGGGTTAAAATTAACAATTCACAAAAGGGAAGCCTTAGCCAGCAATTACAAATACATGAAACTCATACAAATAGGTAAGTAAAAGAAAGCTGAGTAGAAAATCTTCAGCTAGAAGACACGCACAACTCAGCACCTTCAAACTTAACATGAGCCTGCAATCTATGAGCCACATCAGTCACTGAACCTCGTGATTCACCATTCTGGGTTCCTACCAAGAAATAAATGCAACATAGAAAAATAAAACAAAAGTCATACAAGGTCAGAGCTACTCACAAACATCACTGAAGGGCAATTTTCAAGAACTGAAGGGCTTACTCAGAGCTGCACTGGCGAGTGAGAAACACTTTCAAGGCAAAGAGCCTGGGATTCACCAGGACTCACTGTGTGAGCTCCCTGTCTCCAGGTTATTTGTCCTTTGACTTCTGGCTATAACACTTGTAAAATGGAGGCAGTCATAACTAAACCTCAAAAACTGCTGTGAAACTCAGAAAATGTCAAGTCACATGTAATAAGCTCACCAAGTAACAGCTATTATCTTATCAGTTTTGTCTATTCCTAGAAGCCATCTGAATCCAACCATGTATTACTCTGTCTCAGTGTCCTCCTAGAAAGAGCACTTTGCAGAAGAAAACAATAAACTCTGGAGAACATGTTAGATCTCAAAGTTGATCCTAAATACAAAGAAATTTTATTTTTAAAGTAATTTTTTAAAAGTGGGACAAGGAAAGACTTGAGCCACTCCCAAAAGATGAGGATGCTGAGCATGGTGATGGTCGCCTTTAGTCCCAACACTTGGGAGGCAGAGGCGGCCACGAAACAGAGATTGAGGCTAGACTGGTCTACAGCACAAATTCCAGGCCAGGTGAGGCTACAAGGGAGATTCTGATTCAAAAACCAGGGGAAAAAAAGATGGATTAGGATGACTTTACTTACTCCAGAGGGATAAAAGGGGATTTTTTTTCTATACATCTTTGTGTTCATAACAAATTTTCTTAATAGTTAAACCTCTCAATATACAATGAAGACAGTGTAAGTCCACACTGTCCACCCACACAGTGCAATGCTTTCCACTACAGAGATCAGACAGACAACAGTACATCATTTCACTAGAAAAACACACTTTAACACCTAAACACCAGCTGTCGCTGATTTCAACATTATAGTTTAAAGGGTACAATTGTTTAATTGAAACTGACACATCTCCTGGTGGTTAAACTCTCATCTTTTTTTTCCCCTCCTATAAAATTTATTGATGTTGAAGTATCTACACTGTGGGGATCATGTTTTGACATGGCACCTTTTAAAATCCCTGTAAATGCTTCACAGGGAGCCTAATCTGTTGGCTGGTGGCTGATGTACACCACTGGACTCTGCTGCTGTGTCCTTAGTGGGCCTGGGACTTTGGCCTCAGCAAATTTAATTTTAAACAGACTGTGACTGACATGTGTTATGTAAATTTGAATAAACTTCCTATTTGTATTATTGAAAACTGTCCTGCTCCTGATGCGTTGCTAATTACACACTGTAAGTCGGGCCCTGCCCGCCCCCCATCCCCAGTTTAAAAAAATCACTAAATCACATACAAGAACATAGTTCTTGAATGAGTTCTCTTGAAAGGAAAAAAAAAAAAAAAAACAATTTTGGAGGGAAAAAAAACCTGACCAATGGTGGCATCCTTAACCTCACATAACAGATGTTGATTGTGATCAAAATCTAATTGTCTCCAAGTGATCTTTCTTTTCAGGTTCTCTAAAACTATCAGGTCAATATTCAGCTACTAGAAGTGTACATGATGACCCCAAACTAAAATCAACCTTGAAAAACTGCTTCACGGGTCAGCGAAATGGCTCAGCAAGTAAAGGCACTGTGAAAGTACAGAGTTGTCCTCGGTCCTTCACATAAGCACCAGCACACACACAGACCCCACATATCATACACAGTAATTAAAATTTTTAATTATTAAAAATGCCTCTAGTGTAAAACATTTATAGAGAAGGCTTTTCTTTGAAAAGCAATGAAGACTACACAACACCAATTTTCCAGTTAAAGTTAAGAGCTCAATTTCCCTTCTGATACAATTCCATATCCTCAGGCAAATATCTCTCTCTCTCTCTCTCTCTCTCTCTCTCTCTCTCTCTCTATCTATCTATCTATCTATCTTCTTATAAAAGGAAAAGTTACCTATGTTAATTTTTTTTAAGAAACTAGCTGAAAGCATATGGGAGGCAGTGGCAGGCAGATCTCTGTGAAATTGAGGCCAGCCTGGTCTATAGAGTGAGTCCCAGGTAAGCTGGGAACATAGAGAGACCCTGTTTCAAAAAAAAAATTAATAAAATAAAATGAAAAACAAATGAAACCATTCACAATGCCAACACCCACAGGGAAACACTGCCACATTTTATAGATATCATCATAGTTTTTTTCCCTAAACATTATCAAATCACAGATCTGAGCATGTTCATCCCTTGACACCTAACATTTCTCACTTGCAAAATGAATAAGATGTTTCTGCTAAAAAGAAATAGTGACTGGGGCTGGAGAGATGGCCTAGCAGTTAAGAGCGCCGACTGCTCTTACAGAGGACCCGGGTTCGATCTCCAGCACCCACATGGCGGCCGAGAACCGTCTGAAACTCCAATTCCAAGAGAACTCCAGTTCCAGGGGAATCCGACACCCTCTTCTGACCTCCGCGGCATGGCACAACACGGGTGCACAAACTTGCATGCAGACAGTACATTCATACACATACAGAAATAAATAAAATTAAAAAAAAAAGAAAGAAATAGTGACTATAAACACTAAAGTTTAACATCTATCAATGCTAATTTTGGCAGCCTATACACACAATGAAGACTAAAAGGTCTAAGAGGTTACCTAAGGATTCTTTACAATAAAAACAGATAAAAGGCCAGGCATAGTAGTGTATACCTTTAATTTCAGCACTTGGGAGGCAGAGGCAGGTAGATCTCTGTAAGTCTATAGCCAGCCTAGTCTACATAGTGAGTTCCAGGCCAGGCAGGGCTACGTAGTGAGACCTTGCTCCAACAAACAAACACACAAACGAAAAATTTTGTTGTCCATTCAGTAGATAGGCAGAAGGTTCCCATGTTCTGAATATTGGCGGATATCACACTAGGATGGTGAGGCTATCATGTCGAATGACAGGATGACAGTTTTTTGCTTTAAAAATCTATCACTCCATTCTATTCTTAGCTTCCAATTACTATGTAACATGCAACTGCAACATTTAACTTTTTAACTTTTAAATTTAACTTTTAAAAACTGCCTTCATGGCTGAGAAGATAAGTGCTTACCCACAGGGTCAAGGCCCTGAGTTCAATCTCTTGTGTCCATTTTTTTTCTTCTTTTTTTTTTTTTTTTTTGTGCTTTTCGAGACAGGGTCTCCCTATAGCCCCAGCTGGCCTGGAACTCATTCTGTAGACCAGGCTGGCCTTGAACTCAGAAAGATCCACCTGCCTCTGCCTTTGAGTGCTAGGATTAAAGGCGTGCACCACCATGCCAGGCTTGAGTCCACTTTTTTTTTAATTTTATTTATTTATTTATTTATTTATTTATTTATTTATTTATTTATTTATTTATATGAATGTACTGAGTCCACTTTTTTTTTTTAATTTTATTTATTTCTGTATGTGTATCAATGTACTGTCTGCATGCAGGTCTGTGCACCCGTGTCGTGCAATGCCGCGGAGGTCAGAAGAGGGTCTCAGATTCCCCTGGAACTGGAGTTCTCCTGGAATTGGAGTTTCAGACAGTTCTCGGCCGCCATGTGGGTGCTGGGGATTGAACCCAGGTCCTCTGTAAGAGCGGTCGGCGCTCTTAACCGCTAGGCCATCTCTCCAGCCCCCGAGTCCACTTTTAAAACTGAGTGTGGTGATACATTTGCTGGGAAGGCAGAGGCAGAACAATCCCTGGGGTTGATTGGCCAGCAAGCCTAGACTACTCACGGGGCTCTAGGTCAATGAGGGAGCCAGCCTCAGAATTATTATTACGTACAAATTTTACGTATGTAAAAAGTATAAATTTTACCTTTATATTCTTTAACACTCAATACCTTGTAAATAGGAACATATGATTAATAGATGATAGATAATAGACAGATGATAGAAATAATTTTACCTTTATATACTTTAATACTCTTTTGTAAATAGGAACATATGAAAATATGATTAATAGATGATAGATAATAGAAAGATGACAGATTAGATAGATGATAGATAGATGATAGATGATAGATAGATGATAGATGATAGATAGATAGATAGAAAGAGTACACAGATATAAAGACCTCCTTTCATTACAGCCTAAAGCAAAAATTCATTTTTTTCTAAATCTAGATGCCCTGTCTCCAGACCCTATACAAATCTGGCTAGAGTTCTTTCTGTTTGCATTGTTAGTTTTGTGCTTCTGGTTTTTTTGTGTGTTCCTGTTATCAACTTTCATCAGGACACTGGGCCTAGCCTGTTCATTCTCTTTATTGAGTACCTATTGGGTTTGTGCCTGTGTTCTGATACAGTTGAGAAATGGTCTCCACCCTCCAGAGCTCTAAAGCAGTGAACAACAAAACAAGTTGTTAGAACTGGGCTTCCCAGAATTCCAAGGGACATGCAGATGTCCACTTCCTTTAGAGGCTGTCAATCTTCTGATGTCTTCCTCTGTACCTGAGGTCCCGCCCCATGGCTATAAATGGGTGGGCCCCAGTTGCCATGTTGTGGCTCCTGCTGTTGCCTACTCCACCACGTGCCAACAGGTGGCCCACCCTGACAATGAAAGTAAATCATGTTCCCAGAGTGACTTAAGTCTCACGTGCCTGTCTTTTATTGCGGGTTTGCACCTTTATAACCTAACACAAGTCAGACCTAAATCTTGGGAAAGCCCTCAAAAGGGGATCTTGTACAACATTAGAAAGGAGTGGTGCTGGGGGGGGGGGGCCAAGAGAGATGACTCAGTGGTTAAGAGAACTTACTGCCCTTGCACAGAACCTGGGTTCATTTCTCAGCATCCACATGGTGGTTCACATGCCTGCAACTCCAGTTCCAGGGGATCTGACACCCACCCTCCAGTATCCATGGGCACCTGCATACACATAGTACATGTACATAAACTCACACAGGCATGTACATGTACATAAAAATAAATAAGTCTTTAAAGTATAAAGGAGTGCTGTTACTTTATAGACAGCTTTTATGCAGATCTGTGGTCTCACTCATCAGGTTGACAGTGTCTCTCAGTCTTTACAATGGGCTAGCTGAATGGGTTAATTCTTCATTGTTTGAGATAACTGCTGATCCTGAGACCATGTGGCATTGATGATCTCTAGCACACCAGTCTGGTATAACCAAAAGCCCTCTCAAACACTTTTCAGTTGGTAACACAGGGGCTAGAGAGAGTTCAGTGGCAAAGAGCACTGGCTGCTCTTACAGAAGACTCAGGTTTGGTTCCCAGCACCCACATGGCAACAAACAACTGTAACTATTAAACTCCAGTTCTGGGGGATCTGACATCCTCTTATGGCTTATGCAGGTACTACACATACATGTACCTTTACATACATACAAGGCAAAACACTAATACTAAAAAATGAATTACTAAACAGAAAAGAGAAAAATTTCAATTGTGACATGCACAATTTCTCATTAAAGCAGCTTCTGTAGTTTTACATCTTGATTTTCCATTTATATTGTTAAATTTCCCAAAATTGTGAAAAAAATACTAAAATAAGGAAATACATTTCTTAAAGTTGGTAGAACAAGAGAAAGAATGAAGTCTAGTTAATGCCAAATAACACTGTTTAAAGAGATATAGTGAAAGTCAGGTGTGGTGGTGTACACCTTTACTCTCAGCACTTGGGAGGCAGTGGCAGGCAGACCTCTGTGAATTCAAGGCCAGCCTGGTCTACCTAGTGAGTTCCAGGACAGCTGGGGCTACAGGGAGACCCTGTCTGGAAAAGACCAAAAAAAAAAAAAAAAAAAAAGAGAGAGAGAGAGAGAGAGAAAAGAAATATAGTGAAGAGCCAATATCAAAGCTAACCATATCACATGTAAAATTAAACATTGAGGTCAGGCATGGTGACGCACACCTTTAATCCTAGCACTTGGGAACCAGAGGCAGGTGGATCTCTGTGAGTTCAAGGCCAGCCTGGTCTACATAGCAAGTTCCAGGACAGCCAGAGAGCTACAGGGAGACCCTGTCTCAAAAAGATAAAAGTAAACAAACAAATAAATAAATAATATTGAACCATAAGCATTATATCTATATAATATAAAAATATATGCACACATATGCATTTATCTAAATGTATGTTTCTAAGATGTAAGCTGTAGTCCACCATAGGTTTGTAAATGGCACCAAGTAACTGGTATCCTTGGGGGGGGGGGGAGTACTTTCTAGGTAGAGGGAGTAATGTGAAAGTGTGGTCAAGTAAGATAACACCAGAATAATGGAATGAATAAAATTACCAAAGAACAAGATAATCACAAGTAGTATGGTCAAAAACAATGCGACCATCAAGAAAAATCAAACATTACATGCAGGTGGCTACCCATGACAAGAGAGGCTGCCAAGGCAAGCAGAAAGTACACCCCAAGGCACAAAGTGGCCTTTAGAAACCCGAACCTCAAGAAGATGCAAAGCTTAAATGCCAGTACTTACGCACCGCAAGTTTGCTATTGAAAAATCATATACAGAATGTGACAAAAGCTAGGACGAAGACATGAAGCCCTCTGGGTTTCAGCTTTCTCCACTGTGAAACACTTTGTACCCAGAACTTCTAAGGCCAAAGCTATCATTATGACTCCCACTTTGGCATTCCTGATCCTGCACATTCCATGCATAATTAGTAGAAAATAAGAAGCCCTCAGATTCATATTTTTCCTATCTGTATGTGTAGGCTCATTTGCTTGTTAGCAAGTGTGTGAATGAGTACACTTAAACAGACACCCCCCCACCTTTAGAATTACAAGAGTTCAGCAATTAAAAATGATGCATGACTTCATTTCCAAGGGTAATATTTTATGCTGTAATTGTTTACGCTCTTGATGAAGCAACAGAGCCCAGGAGACACTTAAGGGTGTGTTCTTCAGGGAGATGCAAGCTATAGGTTAGAGAAGAAAGTGAACTGAACACTAGTGCGCAAACACCAAACCACAAAGAAAGCCATGTGTGGCCTAAATTGCACATTCTTTAGAGAGTAAATCTAGCCGGGCGTGGTGGCGCACGCCTTTAATCCTAGCACTTGGGAGGCAGAGGCAGGCGGATCTTTGTGAGTTCAAGGCCAGCCTGGTCTGCAGAGTAAGTTCCAGGACAGCTGGGACTACAGGGAGACTACCTATCTCGAAAAGA